>PVLA01001604.1:0-341161 GCA_004027455.1 Hydrochoerus hydrochaeris | reverse complement strand
GAGCCCCCCAACTCTGCACCTAGACAAGAGCCCCCCAGCTCTGCACCTAGACAAGAGCCGTGGTGGGAACAGCCCTAGGTCCGTACTCCCCAGGGTAAGCGGGTTACTGTGAGAGGCTGCTTCCCTGCTCCTCCACTGAGTCCTACGCCTTCAGCCTCTGCCCCTGAAAAGCAGTGCTGCTGGGGTTTGCTTTAAAATGAAAACACCTAGTAACAAAGCAGCCATTCGGGAGGCCACAACGCAAACCAATCCCAGGCTAAGGAAGTCAAAATAGAGGACCCCACTGTCATGAGAAATCAGCAACAGAGGAACATGTGCTGATATATGAGGGGCACAGTTCAGACTTAACCCGGGTCTCGGGTGTGGGTACACAAAGATCCTCCACGGTCCGTCAGAGGTGCAGTTACAGCTGGGGAGAAGACACGGCGGCGGCAGTGTCACTGGCAGAAGACCTCGGCAGGCACGTGGAAGGTGGATGTCCTGCATCCTTTCACGCCAGAGCAAATGGCCAATATTTCCTGACAGAAATAGTTTAGCTTTCTTAACACTACACTGTTGATAATCTTACTGTCCAATAGCGTGACCCTTGGGGAAGCCACCAGCAGCTCCAGAGTCCTAGCGCAGGAGAATCAGCAGTCAGTCCTTCTCCATGAAGCCTTAAAACATTTTCTGCGTGATGGCTTCTAACTTCAGCTTGTGCCTTATTAATATAGGATGAAATTAACTGCCACAAGTAAAATTTATCTTATATTAATAAAGAATAAAAAGATGCATCTTTAATTTTCCTATTACAAATTACGAAGATTGATGGAAAATAATACACTCTGATGTTCAAATTGCTTATACTCTACTTTCATAAAGACTAAGCTTTTTCTGATATTATTGATTCTTCAGCAGAAATTCTAAAGAATAAACTTTAAGAATGATTCTAATTCTAAACAACTCATCAGGAAAGGAAAATTAGTACACAATTATCACAGAGACATCACCGTATTAATGAATTTAAGGAAATGTCAATACTAATCACATCCTTTTAAATATTGATTTCTTACATGCTGGAACAAGAGAAGAAAACACACACTTGAAACGTAACCTACTAACAGATTTTTCTATTCTTTTAAATGTGTCTATAGTCGTATCAGTTCCTTTTTGGAATTCAACTGAACTTTCCTTTTAAAAGTCCAACGGACCAGCCCTTTAAAAAAAGAATCCTATCAAAATGACCCCTGCATTAAACGTGATAACTTAGGAAAACTCCATCATTTCAAATGTCAAGTTTGACTTGAATTGTACAGGTGTTAACAAGCTCCCTTACTAGGACAATCATGTGATTAATAAAGTACTGTTTCTTGAAAATCAACTGGATGGGTAACATAAAGGAAGAAAACCCACAGCAACTGGTCAGTGATTTTACAATACTTTTTACTTGACTTAGCAAAATATTTAATGCAACAATAAGAATATAAAATGAATATAATCATCCCAGTCAAAATTACCTCAAAATGACAAGGATTATCTCTCATGTCCAAAACTGTGATTATACTTTATTTCTAATTTTGAGTGTCACTCTAATCAGAGATCTTATTAGATTTAGGATTATCTGTATATCAGCAAAGTTATAATGAAATGTCAATTTCTTAAAGTTTGCAAGAACATATATTTTAAATATCTTGTAAAAGTGTGTTTTGTTTGTAATTTATACATACTGCTTCTGCTCCTTTGGATGATATTATGTGTCCTAAATGGATACCAATGCATATTTATGTGTTTCAAAATTATAAGTTGGTGTATTTTATAGTCTATTTCATATGGAAATTATTGCAGAGAAAGTACAGTCAGTTTAGTGGCAGTTGTGAGCGTTCGACCTTAGATAAGTGACTTTAATCCTTTTTAAAAAAATTATGTCTGTAAATCAAATGTTCCATAGCAGTAAATCAATTCCAAAGCCCCCTGCAACCAGTAAAGTAGGCAGAAGTGTCCTGTCCTTAAGCCTTTCCACTCTAAGTAATTCACTGCTTCAGTAGAGATCCTACAGAAATTGAAGCGAGGCACCAGTACCGGGACAGGAGCCTCTAGCATGGATTCTGGGAGAGGCATGGTGGAGCACACCTGCAGTCCCACGTTCTGCGAGGCTGAGACAGGAGGACTGCCATTCCACGCCCAATCTGGACAATTTAGAACACAGCGAGACCCTGTCTGAAAATAAAAATTAAAACGGTCTTGGGAGGCAGCTCAATGCTGAGGCCTTGGGTTCAATCCCTAACAAAGAAAAGTAAAGAGTCCCGCTATGTCCTGTACCACCCTGTACATCAGCGCCGATGCCGAGGCCTGAGAGGAGAGCCGGGCCAGGCCCAGCCTCCGGGCAGCTTTCCTGCGTCCCCGCTTCTGGCTCCGTTACGACCCTAAGAGCTATGACGACACGGGGTCTCAGTTTCTCTGAATCACAATGTTGGGAAGAATTCTAGCTCACAAGGGTCTAAATCCCGAGTCAACCTGCATCTCAGAGTGAATACAGTGAGCCACTCTTCAGCCCCCCACCATGCTCTGTCTTTTACTGAGCGTAATGAGAACAGCTATGCACGAAACATTTGTGGTCAATTTGAATGTGCACGCACTTCCTGCTCAAGGCTTAAATGTACTTCTCTTTACTTTTCCTTTTCAAGCCTAGGTTCGGCTGAAGACATAATACTCTGATAGTGAAGGCAGTTATGCGTGTGGCTGACTTGGCCTGCAGCATGGCACACATGAGGGCCTTTGCCAGCCATGTATTCACTGGGTGGGGGGGTCCCAGCCTGAACTAAATCAGGTTAGTGCTGCCAAGCTAAGCAACCAGCCTGAGCCAAAGCCCGAGTGATCGCCTCCTCGGCTGACACAGAAGGCAGAGCCCATGTGCACGCTAACGATGTCAGCGATCGCTGAAGAGATAGCAGTCCACTGTGATCACAACTCCCGGAAACATTTCAAACACAACCACGGATATACTAGCATTCTGCTCAGGCTGAGTGGCAATACCGGCCCTGTGAGGTTTACTTTCAAAAAAGAGAAGAGTTACATTTCCCCATGGATGACTCTTTAATCCAAGAACCCAGGACACATTTCCTCTGACCACTACTGTGTTCTTGAGCACAGGTCTCAGAGAAGGCCTTACAGACATCAGAAAAACGGGATCAAGGTGAAAGCGAATGGGGACATCTGTTCCCATCCAGCAGCCTTAACAGCACCAGTCTGTCCCCCCTGGCAGGTCTTGTTTAGCGCGACAAAGTCCCACTGCAATGAGCAGTGACAGAGAGGGGAGTCAGCTGGGCCAGGTCAGGAGTTGGTGGAAGGGGCTCAGGGAGCTGAGCTGTTCACACTTCTGTGCTCCAAGGAAACACAATATCTCTGAAACCAGGCACCGACTGGGTCCTGCAAGCTCCAGTCTACAGATCAAGGAGGAAAGGCTGCCAAGAGCCCAGAAGCACTGGGAATGAGCCCTGAATGATAGGGATTGGAATCCTGCATCTTAACTGTGTGCCTTGCTCCAAATCGACCTGAACAGGCAACAGAAAAACCACAATTAGGAAGATCACAACTACAAACAGGATAATTACCTCTTCGCTGAAGTGGTAGGGAGGGAAAACTACACCAAGTTAAAGCAATTAAACCATGGCACCTTCTAGCACATTCTGCTCTGGAAACTACTGTTCCTTATATAACCCTTTGCATTTTTATCCTTCCCTTTCCAGAACGTGAGAGCGCACTTTCTGCTCCTTGATGATGTGCAACTTGTGAATCTGAGGATGAGCTGCCCTTGCTGGGGAGCCTCACCTTGCAGGGTCTCCCCTCCTTTGAGTTTTAATGTCTGTCGAGGTCCAGCCAGGACCCTGGCACAGTCACTCCAGGCCAGGCAGTGCTGGGAGCTGCTAGGAAAGATCCAGGCTGCCAGTGAAGATGGCCAGGGTGACACTGTAGGACAGGCTGGGGTCCCCAGGGAAGTTAGGCTTCCTCTCTAAGAAGAAGGGAAGCCAGCCGTGGGCGCCTTCAGAGCCAGGGGGTTCTGGGGTCTGATCACAGAGGTAAAGCGCCCCACGGGTCATCTGTGGGCTGAGGGCAGCGAGGAGAGCATGTGACCATGATGCTGAAAAGTGGCTTTGGCCTTGGCATGGTGTCCTGGTCAGCCGTGAGTTGAGGGCTTTCTGAATCAATTCTGCAGCAGAGCTGACACATGGCTCCCGGATCTACTGTTCCTTATATAACCCTTTGCATTTTTATCCTTCCCTTTCCAGAACGTGAGAGCGCACTTTCTGCTCCTTGATGATGTGCAACTTGTGAATCTGAGGATGAGCTGCCCTTGCTGGGGAGCCTCACCTTGCAGGGTCTCCCCTCCTTTGAGTTTTAATGTCTGTCGAGGTCCAGCCAGGGATCTGATCCTATTAAAATTTTTTCCTAGATCAGCTATATTTGCATTAATTACTATGTCAATTCAATAATTTAGTAAATAGCTATTAAACCCCTGTATGTTTTCTATATTTTATTAAATGTTATGTGACCAATAATTGAAATAATCAACTACTGTCATCTAGGAAAGTTGTTATCTAAGTATTTGGATATTTACACATTTTAAAACTTCCACTTTTAATAGTTCAGAAACTACCAAGGATATTATGTCGCACATCTTTCAAAAATGTTTGCAGTGTTAGAATGCTATAAGGAAGGCACACAAACACAGGAGGGTGAGGCACGAATGGTCACCCCAGAATCAAAGGCACCGCGTGAGGGGAACAGACCTGGGCAGCGCACAGGCTGGCCCTGCTTCCCAGCGGTGGCCGTGTGAGGGTGCTGGAAGTGAGCACACGCCCCCACTCACAGGGGAAGCCATCAGACAAGGGTCCCTGTGCGGGGGACTAGCTGTTCAGCTGGCAGTGTTTCCTACAGCTCTGCACCGGCTGTGGGAATGACCGTGGCTCATATCAGGCTCCAGGAAAATCATGAGGAACTGTTACTCTCTTCTAATTCTTCCCACTTCCCCCTTTGTTACCTGTACAGAAAAAGCATGTCATTTAAATACTATTATGTTATCAGCCTTTTAAAACTGAGTTGTATTTTGTTCCCTTTAAAATCGAGAGCAGACTGCAGACAACTTGTCAGTGCAGTGGCAACAGTGAAACAGCAGGAAATGGGGGACTGGCTGAGCCCTGACTCCCGCGCTGTGGACCTGAGCTCTTATGCATCAGGCACCAGACTGCATTCTAAACTTGTGCCAATCTCCTTGTCCCTCGGGCAGCCCTGTGCGGAAAGCTGGAAAGAGGTCTTTTTATGGGAGAAGCTGTAAGGCACCAAGGTGAGGCGTCTTCTACAGGCGCAGGCACTCAGGAAGGAGCCAGAGCTCGGGTTTCAGCCTGACCATCACACTTCTGATACAAACACGTTCCCAAAGTGTCACGGCCGCTCTCTATATTCACACTTTCCTTTGGCTGCAGCAATTGTAAGATGACTGAATTACATACGTTTGGACACTAAAGTACCTCGCTATAAATACTTGATTAGATCCATCCAATTAGTTCATCTTTTATTCAAAAGCCGAGTTCTACAGTTATAATCACTTTTAGAATTATAATGGCTCTTCATTACAAAACTGCCAATTATGTTACTTACCATAATAGCTCTCTCTTTTTTTTTTACAAAAAAATTAGTATAATGTGGACATACATGAGTAAAAGCAACTGTGTGTGTGGATAAAAACCATATATAATTCTGTTTCCTAGTCATCTTAAGGAATTTAATTGTTCAAGAAGAGTGATAAGAAAGTCCTATGTCAAAAATCACATAAAGGAAATTGCACTTTTGAAATTTAACCTCTGCATGAATCCCAAGAAAAATAAAAATAATTTTTCCCTCAGAAGTAGCAAGCTATGTTTGTGTAGTAACAAAACTGTCAGAAGAGGATTGGGGAGCAATAGTGCCTCGCCCATTGTGCCCTTCTCTCCAGGACACCAGGCTGCGTGTGTACAGATGCATGGGCAGGTAGCTCTAAATACAAAGGGCATCTTGCCATGGGCTTTACTTCCTACCATGCCTCTGCCTCAGTCCTGCTCTGTGAAAACCTTCCCAGGTCCACAGATACAGGATCCTCTGTGTCTTCTCACTGGCTAACACACAACCCTGGGGAACCCTGCACTGCTTCTCCAAAGCAATCACAGAGTGGCCACGATGCTTCACGTTTAAACATCACTACAGTAAACAGCCGTGAGTGCCCTCTCTTCCCAATTACTTATCTTAAAAGGATTCAGATATGAACTTACAGATTAGACTATATCAACTGTAAGACCTGCTTGCATTTTGCTGACTTTACCACAATATTTGAAATCTCCGCCCAGTCAACAGCCTATGAGAATTGCTGATTTCCATCAACACAGATGGTTTAACAGGAGAGGAATTTTCCCCTATCTCTTTCAAATGCAATCCCATTATAACTACAGATGTTATATTTTCACAATTAGTAGCAGTATTCCCTCATTTGCAAGTTCCTGATCAAAATATAACAAACTATTCAATTTTTCTCTCTGATTTGTATACATGTACTAACAAAAGTTCAATTTAAATTGGTAATGTCTTATTAGACATTAAAAATACAACACACTTCATTTAGTTAAAGGCCAACTGGAAATCAGTGCCCAGTGCCACTCTTAATAAGTTACTTGCGAACTTAGTCTATAATTTGACTTGATTTGCATTGCTTTTCTTTCTAGCTGCTCAGTTCTAAAAGAGCAAAATTTCAATAACTTCATCTGGATGAAAAGAGCAGATTTTCTCCATCATTCATGAGAGGAAAGAGAGAAAGAGGGCCTTGTGCTCTGGTCACAGAGGGATTTCTGTCCTCCCTGGCTGGAAGGACAATGACCTGCACACGGATGGGTGTGAGCACTCTTCCTCCACCCATCTTAGCACTGCAGTCTATGGAACAGCTCTGTCTACACTGAGGAATAAAGAATAAATGCATGGATTCATGCCCAGCAATACAACCTGGGAGCCATGAGGAGCAGAAAATGATCACTCTGCGCTGGCCTGCCCCAAGCCCACAGCTGTCCTTTGTGCCCTTAGGGATGTGGGGTCTGGTGTGTCTCCCTGAGCAGGTGTGTGCTTACAGCAGGGTAAGTTACTGCCTCCTGTTGGCTTCAATGCGACTTAAAGTGTATGTAGCAGCTTCAATCTGGCTGAATCTGGGCGCATTAGAAAATATCCTGTGAGTTCCTGACTGTGGTGGGAAGAAAGTGCATATATTAATTATGCAAATAATGGATAGTGCAACACAGTGAATAAGGGCACAGGTATCTATGCAAATGTGACTCAGGAGCATCAGGTTGCCTGTAAGTTTCCAATGCTGCTGCGGGAGGAGCACGCTGTTGTTATGTATCAGATGCAGATTCCATGTGTTACCTTTCCAGCCACACACTATAGCAGGACACGTATGTGGACACGCATGTGCACACACACACACACACACAATTCTAAATGGAGTTCTTGTGTTCTTTCTATAACAGAACAAATGTGATCTGCTTAGTTTAAATAAAGGGTAAGAAGAAAAGCATGCAGTGGGGTCTGTAAAAGTTACCCTTAAGTGACACTGTCAACGCACAAGACAGGCAACCAGGGTTTCCAGAGTGCGCTTTGCATGGCTGCGACAGGACACAAGGCCACCCAGTCATCACCCTCTGCCCACGCTAGCACACAGAGAAGCCTGAGGGGACACTCAGGTATCAGAGTCCCTTGCTACCACGCTTGAAATCTGGACCTGGTATGACGCCTCCAGAACCAGGTCAACCTGGCCTGGACACACACTGCCCTCCTGGCTCAGGGGCAGGTCATCAGGGCACTGGCTTTGTGCCAGCCTCTCCCAGCAGTGGTGTCCACTGGTGTTTACGGCAGCTTGCCTGGTGGGGACTGTCCCACTTCCTCTGCTCAGTGACTGTACCACGGCTGCCTGACAGTCGTGAGGAAACTGGATGCAGGAAACAGTCAGGGTCCGGTTGGAAGACAACGGAGGGCCCCCGAGGGCACCAGCAAAAACCTATTGGAAGGAAACTGGTTCTGCTTCTTTTCTCTCACTGCTAATGTCAGCACTATGTGGAGACTGAGTCCCACACAGGAAATACACGTGGACTGCAGGCCTCCGTCCTCGATCTGCTCCTCTGCTTGTAATTCAGCAGGAGAAATATACATTTTCTTTTGCAGATTTTAACTGACACAAGGACTCATGAAAAACAAGGAAAAAAAGAACGCTGAGAGTCTTGCGTGCAAAATTAGTATCATTAGTAGCTTAGATTTGAAAGTTTACAAGCAAAGAAATGGAACAACTAACAGAGGTGACAAGGACTTTGAACTTTCAACTAAAAGCATTTCTGCTGCAGATGACGCACATTGCTGCCAAGACAAAGGGGCCTCAGCGGCTGACACGGGGCTCCATGCGTTTAAGGTAAGTCAGGTCCTCCCTGCGGGTTTCACACGGATGGGCTGACCGCGGGCAGGGAATGGTCTGCTGGAGCTGGCACTCACCCCTGCCCACCATGCCCGGTTAGGGCAGGGCAGCTTGGCAGGAAAGAAGTGTGGGATTACAGTCAGAACATGCAGGGTCTCCATAGGCCACTGACATTTAGTCTCCATCTGAGCCTTTATAACTTCTAACCCTGGTCCCTCACCCTTAAGGCTGAGGGACCACAGAGGACCACGTGGGCAACAACAGCAAGAGTGTCTACAGCACAGACTGGAAGAACATCCAAGTGACTGGCTGCATGTGACTGCACGCATGCACACACGCACACACATGTATGCATGTACACACACACATGTACTCATGCACTCACGTACACATGCACATGTACGCATGCACACACGCACATGTACGCAGGCGCACATGTACGCATGTACGCACGCACATGTACGCATGCATGCACACTCATTTCTCAGCCATAGAGCCAAAAGCTTTCTTAAAATACTCAGCTTAGATGCAAAGATCAAAGGGACTCCTGGAAAAGAATACTTTGAAATAAAGCTGTGTAGTATAAAATATGTAAATCTTCCTCAATGATAATCAAATATCCTGATTTTTTAGAACTCTACCCTTACAAGGAAATCTAAAGCTATGAAGTATTTGTTTTGAAGTGAAAATAGTGCACCAATCTCAGACAATCCTTAATATGTTACTAATTTTCTATGATTTATCTGAAAAACAATCATACTTGTAACACAAAGTAATTTAACCTGAAAATTAGAATTGTGGATTCTAATGACTTCACAGTTATTTTCAGATAAGAAAGATTTCCTATTTGTCTCAGCTCCATGAACCCAGACAATCTATTAGTGCTCCTATAGCTCCATGACATAAAATAAATGGGGCACAATAAAAGGAAAAAGCAATTACCTATTTCAAATCTATTACCACACTTGGCCTCTCACAGCAAAAGAAAAACAAAAGTAAACATGTGTGCATGTGTGCACACTCACACTGCAGAGGCACTGAGGAGAGTGGGCTTGGATGAAAGGTCTTTGCGCTTTGCTTTCTGCAGCAGCCCCAGAGGTTGGAAAGCTCTCCACATGGGGCAGCCAGCAGCAGCCTCTGCCCATCTGTCTCCCCCTGGATGGATGAACACTGGGAGAAATGCTCACTGACCCCACAGAAAGACAGCCGGTGTGGAGAGACACTGACCAACTCCCCAACTTAGTAGGGGAGTTCACTGCTCAGGAATCTCCAAGCCCCAGTGAAGAGTAGCTGACATATTAAAAACTCAGCAAATGTTTCAGGATCAACTTCAGTCTTCACACCATGAGGAGACAGACTCAACCATTTTAAAAGAGACAGCGCCCAAATCATTCTTAATGAACAGTCTTTAGGGTGGCACCATAGGATCTTGGACATCACTTTAAGCACCCACATGACCACCTTTAATTTTGTAAAACAGCGCTGTGATCCCAAGGATATAGCAATAAAAAGAACTTCACTGCAAGGAACATCACTTCATGTCTAACTCAGGATGCTTCCATCCTGTCCTGGTCACCCATAGTCGGTGTCCTGGTCACCCATAGTCGGTGTCCCCTTTCTAACACATCCGTCTTTTTCCCAAGGCTTCCTTGTAACCATGTGCGATAAATTCCCAGGGCCTACACCTATGTTCATTGCCCCCATATTTATTTGTTTATTAATTAAAGTGCTGGGAATTGAACCCAGGGCCTTGTACATGTTAAGCTAATGCTCTTCCGTTCAATATATCCACAGACCTTTGTGTGCTTTCTGAGCCAGGGTTTGCTGAGCCACAGTCTGGCCTAGAAGTTGTGATCCTACGGCTCAGCCGCCCCAGCAGCTGAGACGAGAGAGAGCCTCTCCCTGGGCTTGCATGAGATCTGCTAAAAAATGCCACCAAGAATCTAGGCAGAAACATTCAAATCCCCTCACAGCGACTCTTTAGATAGCTAAGTCCTGGGGGGGGTGGGCACTGCCCTCCGCAGTCCGGACTGCTCCATGCCTGCTGTCTCAGAGCTGTGCCATCCTGTGCTCCTCAGCGCTGGCAAGTGAACAAGTAAATACACATTTTTAAAAACCAGAGCACACCCTCTGCCGCTGCTTCCTCTTCCTCTTCTCTCCCAGCTCCAGACAGGTAGGTGCCCCTGGAGCACCCAGCGCAGAGGCAGCGCGCTCTCACTGGGACCGCGCGGCCGCCTCGAGTCCCCAGGGAAGGCCAGGTGCATCCTGCCTTTCTGAGACTCACCACTGAGGACCTGGAGGAACAGAGCCCGCCCTCCGCCATGGAACTGCTCCAGGCCTCTGTGATTCTTGAGCAAAACTAACTAGGAGGAGCTGAGCGAAGCCGGTTTTTAGTGCGCACCTGCCCGAGGACGCGCGTCCGTGGCGCGTTTCTTCTGCTAACGCTCGGGAGGCCTGGGCTCAGCACCAAAGGAGACACGGAGGCATCCAGGGCGAACCCTTGGGGGCTGTCACTGATGCGCGCGGCGCAGCCGGTGGGACGCGTACCCCGGCTCACCCCTCCGGCTTGGGGGGAGGCGCAGGGCCCGGGCTCCGCCCGCACCGCGGGCGACGTCCCCCTCTCTGCAGGGCAGGCGCTTGGTCCTGCCTTCGCCCAGGGCTGAGGACCAGGCCTAGGGGCTTCCCCGGCCGCAGAGGCTCGCGGCCAGCTCCATTTTTCCAAAGGAAAAAGCGAACAACGGACGCGTTCTTCTAAGTCCACTGGGTTCGTCCATCTCTCCTGCGCTGTGTCTTTCAGTCACAGGTGGCTTCACCCTCAAGTGGGATGCTATACTGCGGAGCCTTCCCTCTCTGTTTGCAGGAACTTTCCTTTTGTCTCACCTGAGAGATTTTCATATTCCAAAAATTATGTCTAATTTGTTTTCAAACTTTTATTGATAACAGTTCAAACTTCTTATTTTTGAAGTAATAGATATTACAAGTTTTTTTAAATTGAAGCATGTTTAAAAATTCCTATGGAAACTAAGAGAAATTATTTTTATTATTATCAGCTGAAATTTTGTCATCTTCATTAATCTGAGCTGTTCTCCACACTCCTGCATACATGGAAAATGTGTCAATGCCATGACCACCTTGTTCTTTATGTTAATATGTCATATCAGATCACACTGTTACACTATTTCATCTTCCAATTTGAATATTTTTGCTTTTTCTTTGTACATTTATATATTCCATCAAAAGGAAGGTGAAGAAAATCACATTTTTATTTAGTTTTGGGTATTAGAAGAAAATCCTGTAAGTCTGGGTATCCTGTGTTACAGCTGTTCCATTGCAAACCCTGACTACAATGGACAGTAGAAGGTGCTGGCCACACATCTCTTCAGGGCTCTCCTCTGAGCTCTGAGCACACTCCTCCCAGCACTCTTGCTACTTCTGAGCAGCTCGGCTCTTTCATGCACGTCTTGGGCAGCACTGTCCTGGCTGTCTTAAATGTCCTGAAACAACTCAAAACATTTCCTTCTCAGGGTCATTTTGACTTTGGGGAAGAGCAAGAAATCACAGGGCTGCAGGTCCAATAAATTAGGTGCATGAAGACACAGTGGTATTTTTAGGAACCTGTCTTCGTGGGATGGCAATGGACAGGGTTTTTATCACACCTCTGAAAGACACTCAGGAAAGGCGACTCCAGAAGTGACTGCTTCAGAAAGTAGCAAAAATAGAGGGATGAGAATGTTAGAGGCCAGAGGGAACAGGCCTTCGAGGACCACTGGCAGTGTGTCTCTTACTGTGATTAGGCTGATTTAATTGTGTATGTTCTCATCACCCCTTCTGTCTTGAAGCTGGACCCTGCTTACAGGATGACCTCGCCGTAGTCTCGGGACACTGCAACACCATGCCTGTGCGTAGGTGCCACGCCCACGATCTGCAACGGCCTCCAAGCTCACATGGCCGTGGCTCAAAGGTCCTCCCTCTGCATCTGCAGCCCCCGCCCCAGTGATGCTTGGTCCAGTATCTGAACTTCCTGTCATTATTAGGAAGACATTTGGGGCTGTCTCTGTGGCGCTCACTCCCTGTCTCCTGCTGGACAGTGACCATTCCCCAGGGCCATGGTATCCCAGAGTCCAGATGAGGCCTTGGACCCAGGTCATAATCAACAAATACAAACCAAATTGGTTATTAAAGGAAAAATGCTGTGATTTTTAAAAAAAATTAGTAGCTACTTAATAGGAGAGAATTTCTCTGCCTCAGCTTTTTGTCCTGGAGTAAATTACTTTGGAAGAGCTCAGTGTCCACTGATCCCTACCATGCTAAATTGGATTGTTCATTTGTTTGCCTAAAATGTCAGTTTGTCAAGTGTCAAATGAAGTATTCCTGTCTGCCTCATAAAAAAACAAGCAAATAAACCAAACAGATGTCAGCCACCCACAGGCCTGCTCCACGTGGCTGAGCAACTCCTCCGTCTGCAGAGTCTTCTGGAAGAGCTCAGGTCCCAGGCAGCCCAGGCCCTCCCACTCTCCCGTGTGGGAAGCTAGAGGGTCAGCAGTGGCAGGAAGGGCTGCAAGTTGGGCTTGGTCCGAGCTGCCTCCCCGGTCTGAGGTGCAGGACTCTGGAGCACAGATCTATGAGCAGAAGTGGACAACACTCCTGAGTCCTTATTACTTCCCCAGCACTTAGTCAGACAAGGAGCTCAGGGACTTTTCTTCAGCTTCCTCAGCATGTATTACCTGATTCCTTCTTCCTCTTCAGCAGGCTTCTCTTAAGTCCAAGAGAGCAGCTTTCCATGTTTCTCTGGGCTTCATACCCAGGAGCATTGCATTAGGAAGGGCTTCAGTTATCTGCTAGATTTCTGTCAAGCATGAACGTGGCTAAGCTAGTAGATTTGCAGAGCATTTTACACCTGCTCCATTTTCTGCACTGGGAAAAGTTAATACCATTAACTTTTGAGAATACTGAGGGTATCCTATCTGTATTTCTGGGGATATCCCACATGTATTTCTGACTTCATCATTCGGTGTAAAAGACACTAGATGTCCTATTTTAACTTAATTTTAGTTCCCAACATGTAAAAGGTAAGATATATATGGAATAGAGTGGACTAAAATATATTCTTCATGAAACAAACCACAGGGACAAATTGCTTTTTTATTTCAGCAGAGATAACACTAGCTTCAGTGATACCTGTTGATTAAAATAATGCAATTCCATTTCAAAAAGGATTTCCCTTCCACCCTCTGCCAAGCGTTTCTTCACAGGAGGAATGCCAAACAGCCTCACTGACTGTCGCTTGTCTTTTGGCTTGAATTTTATTCCTAATAAAGGGATTTTCCCTAGTTTGTGTTAGGACTGTGGAGTGAAGAATGTCTTCATTGCTAACTTTCTGTAGGTGATGGTTACATGTTAGAGCTGTTAAATACATGCAAATGAAGACTATATACCATTCTCAAAATGAACATTTCAGTCAGTGGTTCAGTGGTTAGAGACACTCAGCATCAGACCCATGAGCAGGTCTGAGCCAACACCTGTCTTCACCTCTATGAAACGATGGTCTCAGATTTTTGGCAGATGGTGGAGATGGTACGGTGCTGAGCATAGAGTGGACAGCAAGTGGAAATCTCTCTGGAGTGACTAAGGGAAGGCACAGGAAAAATCCCAGCTCCACTGAGTCCCAGCATGCCTTGTTCCGGGCATGTGGAGCCTCCAGGATTCGCCTGCCAGACAGGTTCAACCTCTTCCCAGAGGTTCCCTGCATGCACAATATTCCAGCCCCGATGGGGAAGCAACACAAGATGTTACTTACAAAAAAGCTGGGCATACCGAAAGTGTCCCTTGATTTAATAACATAATGTCCTTCCCTTTCAGGAAGATGTTCCCAGAAAGCCAGAACAGCAATTAAGACAGTCATAGAACTTTACACAGATTAAGTGAAGAAATCTTTTTGCTTGTAAGTAAATAAACTTATCAGAAACTAGAGTCATTGACTATTTTAGGACAAAAAGAGCATAATTATCAATACTGCACCAATCACAACCGGAAGGTAAATAGTGGTAACATCATCATTTTTATAAGCTGAATATTCTACATAGGCTGCCAATGGAACATAATTATGAACATGTTCATAAAATTTATTTTATATGCACAGTTTATTAAATTATAATAATCTTGGTGAGTTAATTATTAGTAAAATAAGAGGGGCTTTTATAAATGTTCATATTTACTGAATAACATCATTACTTACTAGAATATGTACTTTTCTACATAGATACTTCTCTATCATGTTTGTTATTCAGGGAGAAGTAATTTTTGACAAAATGCTGAATTGTTTGAAAAATCAGCTTTTGAGTACAATTAAATAGGATAATAATGAAAGTTCAATGTGAAAATTGATCCTGTTTCAAAGATACAGATGTGTATATGTACATACATAATTCAATTGTATGTATTTTATAAAAGTTATATTCTTTAATTATGCATGTGAACATATATAGTCATATACAAATAACACATTAGTAAAATAGATAAGCACATTCTCACTTTAGATATGATGAATTTGAATTTGAGAAAAGTAAATTATCTTTCTAGAGCCTAAAATTTAGTAAATGATTATTAGTGATGTTTTCTTTTATTTAAGAATAGCTCAAGTATGGAAAAGCTACCTTAAGTTGAAAATTCAAATAAAATATGTTTTAATAACTATCAATAATAAAAATTACATGAAGTATATTTTCTGACTAAAATAGAATTAAATGAGATGACAATAGCAAAAAGACCACAGAAAAGCTCCTAACCTATTAAAGCATACGCCATTCTTCTTAATACTGTATATGTCAAAATGCAACCAAAAGAAATCAGAATGCGTTATAAACTAAAATACTACATAATGCAATGTAGATAAAATAAAACTAGAATAAAAATATCCACACTTATTACCCATTCAATAAAACAAGAAAGCTAAATCAGTGAGTTTTAGTTACACCTCAATTGCAAGAAAAAAAAGAGCACAATAAAATCTAAATCAATAGAAAAGGGCATAAGAAACAATAAATTCAATGAAAATAATGAATTAGAAAAGCAATAATGACCACGTTAGGCCTTTAATAAAAAGTCAAGAAACTTGATAGAATCATGTCCAGAAAAATATCTTTAAAAAGGGAAAAATGTGAGTACCAAAAACAAAAAAATCACTGAATTCCACTAACTGTTGATCTGAAATGGATCTAAAGTAATGTGATTCACAACTCCATGTCAGAGTCTTATGCTCACGTTCACTTTGATTAGTGCATGTTTGTATACAACACACTTCTCGTGAGGAATTCATATATGTAGAGATCATAGACAAACTTGTTTAATATTTCCAGTAGTGACACCAGATGAAATAAAGAGCCTGAACAGCCCCAGATCTAGAAAAATGAATTAATTCTTTAAAAAATTCCCAAAATAAAACCCCAGACTATGACCTTTCTTTGTTGAATTTTGTCAAAGGATAATTCCAAAATTAACCAAACTGTTTATGGAAACACAAAGGAGGGGATGTTTCTATTTGCTTATTTAAATTTACAATCTCCCTTGTAGCAAAACCTAAAAAAAGAGAAATTACCAATATAGTCAATTATAAACAAACTCCTCATTTATATAGGCACAGAAAATTCTGCATGAAATAGAGCAAGCAAAACACAATACTGTATTAAAAACATTATCTTCTGATTAAGTAGACTTTATCCTAGAGTGCGAGATAAAATTATCATTACAAGGTCAATTTATCTTTATAATGAAACATTTGAGAGGGAAAAAAATATCATCGTTTCAATGGATGCAGTAAAAATATTGAACAAAATTAAATATTTATTCATAACACCATTCCCTGCAAGCTGCTACTTGGCTCAAAAATATAAAGGACCCAGAGAAGAAGGCTGCCAGTGACAACCCGCTGTTTTCCAGTCAGTCAGGAGACAGGGCTTCACTGGTCATTTCAGCAGGGAAATTTTAGTACAAAGAAGCACTAACTGCTGAAGGACTAACTACAAAGAGAAACCGATGTCTTGGGAGAAGCCGTGGCCTTCAAAACTGAAGTGCCCAAAAATAAGACCCCGCTGTACGCCAGCGAAGAAGTGTGGGGGACTGCATGAGTCACGTCCCTAGCGCTGGTTACACTGGTGACACCTGGGTTTCAGTCGGCTCAACACATGTCGGTGGGCCCCACTGAGAGTCACCATGGTGAACGGGCTTGGTGTAGCAAAGTCGCTCAGCTCACAGTGGCCAGGAGCAAGGGAAGGGGACATGCCACAGGGGAAGGGGATGTGCCACAGAGGAAGGGCTGGGAACCAGACCCAGGAACCCATGTCCACCCGCTGTGCCCACCCAGGCAGGAGTGTAGTTCAGTAACCTATGGGACATGGCTCAGTCCAGTGGAGATGACAGGTCAGGATCACAGTCACACGGACGAAGTCTCCTGCGGTCCCCAGGCAGCAGAGGGCACTCTCCTCCTTGGGGCCCAACATTTCAGAGCTATCAGTAAGGAAGTGTGGGCTTGCATCTTCAACCTCCTCTGCCCAGCTGGCACTCGGAAGATGACTCACTGAGTGCTCTCACCCTGTGGGCCCTGGCTGAGAGACCTGACCAGAAGATGTGCCCGCACCCAGCATCAGAGCAGGGAAGAAGACTGGCTGGGAGGGGACCACTGAGACTGGCACACTGGGCATCAGATGGCCTTGAAGAGGCCACTCTGTCTACTGTGCTCAGAAGGAAGATGAGGTGCTCTCTACCCCTTTGTGTGCTGAAGGTTCTGTCCATGTCTACAAAGCTCCAGGAAAGAAGCAGAAGGCGAGACAGAGGTTAAAAATCTCCCCGTGCAGATAACATGATGGTCTGCAGGAACTATTCAAAGGAACCTCCGAAATGACTGCTAGGATAACTGAGTTCAGGAAGGTCCCAAATTCTAGGTTAATTGAAAAGACTGATTAAACTATATATCTCCTGAAATCACGAGGCACAAAGGAAAAATATGGTATTTTTAAAAATATGGACTTTGTTGTTCAAAATAGAACACTGAAGAATAAATCTTTGAGGGCCAGGAGTTTAGCTCAGCAGCACAACAGACCACCTGGGAAGCGTGAGGTCATGAGTTCGATACCCGGTACCACCCCTCCCTGCCAAAAAGAAAACAAAGAATAAATCTTTGAGAAATTACTTGCAGCACATAGTTCCATAAAACAAATTGCATTCCAAATATTTAGAGAATTCATGGGTAAGAAGAAGTCAAAATTCCTTTTGAAAATTTACACAAGATTGTAACAGTTATTCACATGGGAAGATATTTGAATGACCAATTACATGAGAAGAGTTACTAACACTGCTAGTCTTTAGTGATGAGCAGCTTAAATCTACAATAATATAACACTCTACTGTGCAGTCAATGAATGAATAAAAAGAAATGTAGGGAAAGACAAGAAACTACTGGAATTCACCACTACAGGTGGCAGTGTAAAAGCTGTGGTAACTATTTCAGAAGTCAACCCATCTGACTCGCATAATTCACATCTCAGTATTTCTGCATGGGTAATTCAAGAAACTACCCATACAAATACTGGAATAGAAATGACCACAGGTACTTTATTTCTAATAGTAAAATGCTGGGAGTAAAACAATAACAATAACAAATTTTCATCAACAACTGAAAAACCATTGTGTTATATCCATTTGTGTGGAATTCTGATTGATAGAAATAGGATACTAT
Source organism: Hydrochoerus hydrochaeris (assembly GCA_004027455.1). Classification (NCBI taxonomy): domain Eukaryota; kingdom Metazoa; phylum Chordata; class Mammalia; order Rodentia; family Hydrochaeridae; genus Hydrochoerus; species Hydrochoerus hydrochaeris. The sequence goes on along the minus strand of PVLA01001604.1, from coordinate 322,976 downwards.
TGTTACGTAAAGCAATGAACAGAATCATCCCTAGTGAAAGAAGGTAATAAAATACATAATATGTAATTTGATTTGTATAAAATTCTACAAGTGAGAATTAATCTATGGTGACAGAAAATATGCTAATGATGGCCTGGTAGAAGGAAGACATAGATTATGAGTAGAAGAATTTTTGTGGCAGATAAGTTTTATACTCACCATGGTGATATGGTTATATGTCACAAATTGTCAAATTTCACTTTTTCCCTATATGTACATAATTTCTTATTAACTTTAAAATGTGCCATTTAAAGTCTTGTCAACTGAGTTTCAAAATGGTTATCTAGTGCTGTGTAGAGAACTCTGGAATCTGGCCTAAGTAACTGGCTTGCTATGCACCCCAGTTCTAATTCTGGCAACCAAAATCGCAAATGTGCAGAAACCCTTGGCACAGCATGTGCTAAGAGTCAGGCAAACTTGCTTCATGTGCAGAGACCAATCACTAAGTGCCAGTGTGCTGCAGGTGCACAGGCCAAACCAGCACAACAGGAGGGCTAACGGAGAGATTGTCTGTGTGCACAGAAATCTTCTGGGACCCCCATTGTAAAAGAATAGTAACTAATCCCTAGGAAGAGCCAAGTTCCTCTGAGACCAGGAGGGCTGGGAACACCTCTTCCAGTGACTCTGAAATTGCCACCATATGGGATCGACAGAAGGCAGTTGGTGATTAACCCTTTGGATCAGAGGTTACAAGAGGCCCCCACTATGGCATGAATCCTCTTGGCCCGGAGTTTGGAAACAAGGGGATTGCATGCTGTTCAGACTCCCTGCTGCCTCTGGACACCAGGCAGAGGGGAGCATAAGTCTTGTCCTGCTTAGCGACTGTGAGGTGGGGTGGGCAGCAGCTGCCTGGCACACATGGGGCTCACCACTGCCTCCCTGCCTGGTGTCTCGCATCTGCCTGTTTCCCCATCAGAACTCTAGAGATTTAGAGCTGCGTCTGACCAGGGGACCAGGACCCCAGCTGCAATCACATCCATCTCACCCTTTTAGGCACATGTAATTGCGCGGAGGTGAAGTACAGCCATGGTGCTTTGCTCTTTTGAGAACTTAAATGCAATCTTGCAACTTTCCTAACAGCAACTGTGCTAAGCAAGCTACTCAGATGGGTGAGTCTGGAGCACAGCCTTCCCCACTCAGTTGTTTGCACACGGAGAGCCTGAGGTAACATGACTCTTGGAAGGTCCCTGGGAGAACTCGCAGATGGCTGGGTCAAAACAGATGACAGTGGTTACGAACAAAACGACACATGAGTTTGCGGCGGAAATGGGAGAAAGGCCCTTGGCTGCTGGACAAGAATGAGGGGCCTAGTGGACAGCCCCACTGCTGACCACGTCCTCAGCATCCTCTGCCAAGTGCGGCAGGAGGTCACACCAACTCCCTCAGCCGCGGCTCCTTCCTGCTCCACAGGCTTCGTCAGTGGCCCCTTCTTGGCCCTGGGTGGCAGCTTCTCCCAGGTGGCCAGTGCCTTTGGCCTGCAGTTGCCTCAGGTGCAGCTGTGGAACTCGCATTGGAGGAAAGCAGTGAAGAGCCCGGGCACCAGGGTCCCTGTGGAGCAGCCACCCCTCAGTGCTCATCCATCTCAGGGGGGCGGATGACATTTTCTCCTAAGTAACGGAATGCATGCACTACCCTACTATATCCTCAAAGCCTCTCAGAGCGGTGAATTGCAATGTGAAGATTAAGTGACACTTTCAGTAGCACTGTGTAAGCAATGGCCGCCACATTCCCCAGCGTGCTGATCCTGGACTGTGTCTTCGATTTTAACAAGCGCATTTCATTAGGGCATTAGTAGCAAATACAAGCCTCCAGTGCTGTAAATTACACACCTTGGGTCCTCCCCAGCTCACTAGCACTACTCAAAGGTAGGACTGGTCCAACTATTCTAGACTGCAGAGGTAAGTAACAGCAAAAATTATGCCATCAACACCAAAGATTTGCTTGCTAGAAATATATAACTTAAGCAGAAACACTTCCTGCTGCATGCACACTTAAAGCACAAAAATCCTTTAACCTAAGCAAGGGACACAGTGATTTTTCTCTGTTACACCAAAGATGGGTGTGGGGCATTTTTAACAGAGCTATCATGGACTGAGAATGTGTCATATTATGATCAGAGAAAAATGCGTTGGATGACCTACATAGAGACAGGAGAAACTGAACTGGAATCTCCATTAGGGAGACACTTTCACAAGGCTTCGGGAGGCCAAGGATTTCTTTTGCTCAATTTTCTTCTTTTGGCTGAAAGGCTACAGCTGGCAATGTGACACATGTGCTTGTATTATTTCTGCTTACTCTGATTCTGCCACTGAAATTGAACATATACTCTATTGATGGTGGAACTGTTTCCTGGAAACTCAGCTAGTCATACACCTTCTTTAATGCTGGTAGTTTCTAAAGGAAAAAGAACAGATGCTAGTTACACAGTGTCTGAAAGTAAGTAGTCATCAAACAATAGCCGTAACCCTGTGCCTTCCTTTTGAGAGGTCAGGGTGCGATCAATAGCCTTTGAGCTCAGGAATTTGGGCTGGAAATAATGTTCAGAGAGAAAATTGTCTGATCCTTACATGGTGGTAAGGAAGAGACCAACAAGACTTAGTCACAGAGCCAAGAAAGTCCACTAGTCAGTGCCCACTGGGCAGGGGAAGGGCAGCCAGGGCTCAGGTCTGTGAGCAGAAGTGACCAAGGCTGCCCCAAAGCAAAGATCGGATGGACTATTCTTTGACGCCTCACTCCCATAGCTGTGAGCACAGTTCTGATTTACTCTTGTTAGTACTTCTGATTCTGACAAGGAGATAGACAAGCCAGAGGAAAATACAGCTTAGTTTTTGCCTTTTGATAAATTTTAGTGCATTCAGAAACAACATCCATTTTACTTCTATGCCAAGAAATCATGAGGTGTATTTATTAAGGAAAAAGAAGGAATTGTTTCATATACTAAATATCATATTTAGTTTTGTGAATTAAAATAATATATTTTTGAATATAGAATTCACCCCTTTTAAAATTATTTTCTATCTAGCTAATATATTTACTCAGTTACAATCCATTGGCAGCGCTGTAAACACTTAGCTACTGCAAATGACACCAGGATAGATCAGCCATAGAATTTTCCATTCAAACTCTGAAAATCTGGGGCCAATGAGATAGATCTTAAACTTAAAGACAAATCATGGAGCCCAAAATACAGATTAAGGGAAAAATGGCAGACACAATGGGAGACAGGGAGCTCTATCTTTTGTAGAAGAGAAAGGACCATGAGGCCGCGGAGCGAAGAGAACGGAGGCTGTTTTATGTCTGTTCAACACCCAACTGCAAATGTGATCAGTACTGAAAACAGATCCCAATAAAAGCCAGAATTACAAGACTGTCTGGTCAACCACATCAAACTATTGCTGAGCATGGAAATTATAGCAAGTGAGGCTATTTATACCTCTTTACTGATTATTCAGTGGGTAGTTTCTTGGCTATTTCAGCAGACTCTTTTATCCTCCAAATTATTTATTGCAAGTGTTTATTCAGTTTACCAATTTGCATTCAGGGGCTTTTTAAGACAGAGTCAAATTGGAAAGGTCACAGCAGATTTTCCTGTCTAGATCTTCATTTTTGTTTTTTAATGAACTGTTTTTCCAGATCCACTATGCTGAAAAAGAGTAAGTCAGTTGATGTCTTACTGACTTCATGAAACTTTGTTTATTTTCATAGAAACCAAGAACAAAATAGAGATATTTCCCTTGGAAGCAAGACTATAAAAATGATTCCAAGTGTAATCTGACTATGCCTAAGACAGGAAAAGGTTCTTCTTCACTCATGGGACCTTGGGTCCCCCTCATTTCTGGTCCCTTGTGTTGGCCAAGCACCCTTACAGCACCAGCCCGGCCACCTTACCCAGCCTCTCAGGAGTAGCTGGCCTCTGCTTCTTCTAGGTCCTCTCTCACTGGGGTTCTCCAGGAGGGAGCTAGTACTGATCAACACAGGCAGGGTGAAGCACGGGGCAGCCGAGTGTGCCCAGCAGAGGTCTCAGCCTTGGCATTCTGGCTTTTTATGATAAGTGGTTCTTTACCTCATGCCTTGGCCTGTGCAATGTGGAAGACTGAGAAGCCTCTCTGGATGGTACCAACTAGTAGCTCTCCCCCTCCACGGCATGGGAACCAGATTCATCCCAGAAACTGCCCAGCATCCACTCCTGGCACAGATAGACTGGTATAAGTGTAGTTGTGCACATGGGAAGGAGAAAGGCTAAAGGAGGAAGAGGGAGAGACAGAGGCTCCTAAGAGTGTCAGAGACAGGACACATCCAAGCAGAGAACAGTGTTCTTCCATCTTCCCTCTTCCCTGACCTGCCAGGAACACTGAACTCGCCTACCAATTTGGGATTGCACCAGCATTTACCTGATTAAATTTACAGGGACAGGCAGAAAGCACCCCATGAGCAGGTTCGAGGCCTTCGGGAGTTTCTCGCAGCTCATCTGCAACAATGTGTCACAGTGATGTCAGGTCCTGGATCCCAAACGCTGGTATCACCAGGAATTTTGTGGGTGGAGTTGTGCTATGAGTTTTTACCCACCATTTAAAAGGACAAAAACCTTGAGGGAACCTTGGCACTCTGCCACTGTTTATTTTTAAATGGACAAGAAGTCCAGGGATTTCTTCATATCAACAGGAAACATCCCAGTCATTGTCTTCAACGGTACATGGCATCTTATGGGTACCATACTTAACTAGAGCCTGTAGATGTTTAGATACAGTGATTCCTATGACTTGCAGCTAAATGTCACCCAAACCACCCATACATGGAGCTTCTGGGAAGTGAGGGGATCATGGGTGTGTGGTGCTTATCAGTGGATTAGCCCACTCATGAGTTTAGAGATGAATGTGACGCTGGAAGTAAAACCTGGCAAGAAGAAGGCAGGACACAGGCAGGAGGAAGCTGGCCCGGCAGGGTCTGTCTCCCTCCTCCTCTTTGACCTCTCTGCTTCCTGCCAGCCCTGTCCTCACTGTGTCTCTTTGGCTGGGCCCTGCCGCCTTGGAGCCACCTGACTGTAGACTGAAACCTCTACAAACTGTGAGCAATAATATACCTTTCTTCTAAACTGAGGGTATCAGGTGGCTTGTCCTAGCAATGAGAAAGTAACTAAGACAATAATAAATATATGAATATATATCAGGCTAACATGAGAAAAATTTCTATCAAAAATGGGCACAATTTAATGTCCAGGGTATAAAGGCATTTGTCCAATGTCCTAAAAAGTTCTCAGCTCTAAAAATTTTTAAATTTTGCCACTCAGAAGGGTGAGACATTTTATAACAGCATTGCTTTAATTTGCTCTTAATTTACTTATTTTCATACATCTCTTATTTGTAATCTTTATTCATATTTTATATGGTTTTTACTTATTTACTTCATTTTCTTATAGTTCTAGAAATGTGTGTTTTACACTAAGAAAACCAGTTATGTCTTTTATACCTATGTATTGCTTCTCAGTTTTCCAGTTGTTTTTGAATTTTAAATTTAGAGAAATAAAATTTTTATTCACATATGAGTCCAAATTATATTAGCTCAAAAGACAAAATTTATTTTTACTATTTTGTCCATAGTATTAAATGTGTTATCTAAAATGTTTCCTCTAGCCAGTGAAGATTTAAAATTTTATAAATTTTATTTCTGTTTCCAAGTTTCAGTGTCCCAATCATGAAGATACTTTTGTCTGATGAAAGAGGAGTCATTTTGTGACTAGTTTGGCTGCAGTCCCCTTCTCCCAGAGTTTCTGAATATCTGCATGCCTTTCCTGAATTTCACATTTTTCCCAAATGATGTGTCAGAGGAAAATAACGACTTGGATATTTTTCCCCGCATGTGTATTAATGAACTTTTTAAAGGCCAGTCTCTCCCATTTAACCTAGAGTTGCTACTTTCACGGTGGGCAGGATATGGAAATAAACCATCCACTGCCAATTGAGAAGGCATGGTCAGACTTTAAACACATTAAAACTTGCTGACAGGTTTACAAACAAAACCCTTATTATCTCCCTTGAAGGCTTTCTTATGTATCTTCAGCATTTTGTATTTCTGGTGGTGGAAAATTTTTGTTAACAAATTGAGTTTAATGGACACACAAACATACTTGTGCCATTTCTCTCATCCCAGGATTCATATTAAAATTCCCCAGGGGAGGAAAGGATTTAGGCCTCAAGCTCATCTTGGACTTTCTGAATCTCTGTCAACCCCACCAACTCTAAACAGCCAACTTAAAGGAGAGAAGAAACAAACCAACCCTCAAAATTACCCCATAGATACTGAGCTTGCCAATAAGTTGCCAGTTGTATCTAAGGAAATTGTTTTATTTCACCATCTTAAAGTGTGTAAATACAGTGGTCACCTCCTCTGCATTTGCTGGCTAGACTGCTGATCACTCTTACAACCCTACCTGCATGACCGTGCAGGTGTTACCAGACGGCAGGGTCTGGATCTGGTATTGGCTTCAGGCTGGAATCCAACATGGCGGCCTTGACATGTGCTCCACCCTGTGATCACTGGCGTCTTAATGGAGGTGTTAGTCACCAGCCCGCTGAAAATCATATGGCACTTTGGTTTGTGCCTCTTGATTCATGAGGGCTCCCTGGGAACGTGGGAACGTCATGGAGACAGTGGAAGGGACAGCCACATTTTGACAAGGCGGTACCCTCACCTGCTATGGTCATTGCACACCTTAGACTCTTTCCTAAACATCATCAGATAAAATTAATGTTCTGCAGATTTTTTAATGCTTATTCATATATAGTATTGCCATTTTGAAGAAAAGGAAAAGCTGTGACATTTGAACAGCACGTGCTCATGACTCCCTGATTGTAATGGTCCCATCGCTTTTATCTCTAACCTCTTCATTATCATCATTGCAGAAAAATATGGGGCCATCATGTAAAATGAGAGGCCCACACTATTTCCCCAGGCCTTACATCTCACAATAATCATGAAATAATGTATCTTGATTTTCTGCATTTTTGAGTACAATTTTCCTTTTCAGGTTCACTTTTCTCCACTTTTTCAGTTGCTAATGGGATTTATTTTCAAACTTCGACATTATGATGTTATCACAGCTGGAAATTGATGTCAACTTCAATTACTCTCTGATTTGAGACAAAAAAATGCTCTTCAAAGGACATGTGCTGGATATCAGTCACCACATGGGACGATTACCCCACCCTTTCCACCGCAGGGAGGGTCCGTGGGGAGAAGTGGGAAGATTAAAATTTGGGGATTTCATGTGTAGAGTTGAGAAGCAAGACACAGTGCGTTGTCACTGAAGGTCAGGGATTTTATAATTAACAATAATTGCTCATGAAACTCACTGAGCAACTATGGGTCTCATTTCAGAGAATCCAATTATCACATTTTTATTTCTAACTTGGAGGGATTTTTTTCTTGTGCATAACAAAAGAAACCTTGTTTTAACTCACCATATTAAAAACTGATGTATTAATGGGGAACAAATTATATAAGACATAGGTGTATTTTCTGAAAAAAAAGAATGGATGATGATATCATAAACTGCATACAATTTAAATATTTTATGTATAGTGAATGATACATTAATATTTAAATTATAATGCAATCATCAGTAATTCTAAGCTACAAATTCTGGGGTATTTTGTTGAGGATTAAATGTACAGGTTACATTTCTTGAGGAAAACTTATGGCACTTAAACAAAATAAATTTCTTTATAATAAACTGCTCAAGTGTATAACAGACCATCATTAGTTTTCAGTCATTGTGTATTTTGGGCCACTACCAACAGCCTCCGTGCAGTAATGGAACACTAGCAGCTCTTGACAGCTCTAAGTAATAACTTTCCTGACAGCTCCCTGTTCAGCTGTGTCCCCATCCATCCTTATACCAAAGGGTCCGACTTTCAATTCCAGGGCTACTTTAAGTGTTGCTAGTTAATTGTGTTTGAGAAATAAACAGCTGGCCCAAAACATAACGTCAGAGGACCAGGGAACAAATACCATTAGATTCCTCCCCTTCCCAGTTAATTAGAACTTGATGCTATTCATAACCACTTTGGCCACACATATTGCTGCATTGTGAAAGAATACACGGTTCTATTTTTCACTGATGTTACTCACACTTCTATTTTACACTACTGTTTATTCAAAATTTTATATTAGGAAGGCCCCAGAGCACTTAGTATGCTTTGCCTATTGGGAGGACACCCAGTGCTCCCCCCAGAAGTTTCTGGGTATCCACAGAATGGTGATTCAGACAGGCGTTTCAAGCATAGGAAGAAGGAAGGATCACCCCCGTGGATGTGAAGATGAAGTCTTCACTCTAACTTATGAAGAAGCCACAAACAGAAATGTGACCTGTTGATCTCTCTCAGACAAAGAGCTTCAGGAAAGGGATGATTCATAGGAACCCAGCGGTACTTCCTGTCATCCTCTCTTTACTCTAAGTGAGCACTGCAGTTTGGAACCTGAAAACCAGTCACAAGTCCTCCAACTGTTCTACCCTAACATCTCCATCACTGCTCCTGCCCTAAGAACCAATAGGTTCTAGACACCAGCCTCAGTAGCATAAAAATGACCTCAGTATCACCCTAAGAGGATAATAAATTGCAGAAAGACAAGTAATCAATCAAATTACCACGTTTCTTATACATGAAGGAATTGTAGCAAATGGGAATATTAAGAGAATAAAGTGTATTTTAAAATATGTATTTACTATTTGCTTTCTAAGAGAAACAAATACTGTTAACATAGAGTCCTTTTGTAGATACTGAAATGGATTCTCTAACATTTTTTGGTCACAATTCTGTAGTCTTTGTTAGTTTGTTTTTGTTTTTTTCAATGTATTTCTATTCCCTAGAATGGCAGTACTTATAACAGAAAATCAGCAAGCAACTAAAATCCAGACGAGCAGGACTGAGGAGGAAACTGCACATGCAAATCCTTGTTCAAACACCCAAGAGTGAGACCATAAATGCTCTATGAAAACAGAAATCTACCCAACTCAGAAAATTTATCTGTCACATAGTATATGATGCTTGGGAAAATGTTTCTAAGACAGAATAATGATACCATAGGAGACCCTCTCAAAATAGGCGATATTTTATATTTTAAAAACACATAAATGCTAATCAAATATTTGAAAATATGTCTTTTAATCCACAAAATCATGAATAAACTCTATGATCTTTGTATTCATCCGCATTAGCATGGATACCGCTATATCCAAGGAGTGCAATTTCTTCTGCTACTGTTAATTTTTGTAAAATCTTCCAGATATGGAACAGAATCTCTAATAAATGGAGAATTTTTAAACCAGAAGGTAAAGGTTTTGTTTGCCCTAAATAAATGTATTCGAATATGTTCATCAATAGTTTTTAAAAACATGTCTTCCTTGAAAGGAATATTTCCCTTTCATTTGTCAAAAATATATAAATATTTTTTTTTCTGTTGACAAATGAAAAATGTAACCTAACTTCAACCCAGGAAATAGTTTTACTTCTTCATGGGGAAAATCACCGATCAGAAGAAAAAACTCATGTTGAAGAGAGTACACTACTCAGTTCTAAAATTCTACAAAGATTGAAAAATTCTTTAGTGTCCGTTCCACCTCCTTCCTGCATTCCTCTGAAGGAGCACATTCCCAGCAACACAAAGATTCTCACCTTGCGGCCTGAACTCTGAGCCTGCATTCGTCTAGGTGACCCCTCCCTGCAGTCCACCGCTGCTTAAAAACACTGCAGTTTAAACCTCTATTAAGATTACCTAGGGAGCACCGTTTTAAAGATCTGGAACCAACCGATGCACATAAGTGAAACCAGTGATTTCTCTCCGGGAGTCTTAAGCACCGGAGAGCGCGCAGCCTTGGATGCACAGCCGGATCTGTGCTGGCCACTTGCTTTCTCCCGAGGCACTCAGCCCAGCTCCCTGCCCCAGCCAGCGCGGCCCCTACCTCACTTTCAGGTTGCCCTGCTGCGGCTGCCCGTCGTAGACCGACAGGATGTCGAAGTCCTCCTCCAGCGCGAAGGTGTGGAAGGACAGCTGGATGCGGTTGCGCTCGCCCGTGACGATGACCCAGGTGCAGTTGGCATAGTTGGGATAGCCGTGGGGAAAACCCGGGCTCTCGATGGTCCCGTTGGGGCCCTGGACCAAGCCCCCGCAGTTCTGACCTGCGCAAGAAAACACAGGACACCTGTGACTCTACCCATCTTCAGCCTGTGATCCTCTATAACTCTCCGACCATTCCGATGAAGTTCTAGGCCCCTGGAGGCGTGACCCTCATGCCCAGCACTAGGCAGCAGGCCTCTGAAGCAGCGCTGAAAGACCGACAGGGATCGGCCACAAAAGCAGCCAAACGAAGGAGATGGAAGGCCTGGGGACGCTGGCTAGAAACCGGGGGAAACCTCTTCTGCTGTTTCCAAATTGCAGCAGCACAGTGCAGGTGCCAGCCATCTGCACGGTCTCACACACAAGTACTTCCGCCCTGAGTTAGCTCCTTATTGGAGGAAACCAAGCAACAGGTAAAACATTAAAACACGCACGTTTGTAAGTGCAAGCACACGCACACTCACACACACACACAGGTCTCAATACAGCCAGATGACCACGGCTATACTGATGTGAAGGGGAAACTGTGGTCTCCTGCCCGGGTTGTACTAGAAGTCCTGCCATGCAAAAGATATGAGAGTGCACAAAAATAAGGCGTGGGCCAAGATAATCTAAGCGATGCTCCAACGAAAGAACACCCAGCACCCCAAGACACAAGGACAGCGCTACCATTCGCATCACTTTTCTTACCTAAGTGGGACCTATGAGACCGACTCAGAAACCCAGTATTGGAATGAATGGAGAAAGCGTCCACCTTGGCCCAGTACACAGGGTTCTGGTCTTTCCCCAGGTTTGCAGGCCACCCGCACACCCTGGGCGCCCTCCAATTGCTCACCCTTAGGTGGGCGGTTAGGGTGCCTGAGTGTTTGGAGTCCAGCAGGCAAAGGGAAGTGAAGATCTGCGCATTGTTGTTCCCGGATGAGCCTGTCGTGAGTTACGATGGCTCGCTGAGCTCTGGGCCTCAGCCCTCAGCCCTCAGCCCTCTGGAGCCAGGCCAGGGCGGGTCCCCTCTGTAACCTGTGGTTCTGCTGCACTCCTTAAGGAGTGAGTGCTTTGGGGCCGGTGACGGAAGGGCCTCCAGGAGATGGTTAAGAGCGCACACTGGACCCAGCTGGCCATGTCCACACCCGCGTCCTCCTCCCCAGCTCGCCCATGCTGTCTCCTGCTGCTCCGTCTGCTTCACAGCCCGCCTGGCTCACGGCTTCCTTGCTTCCCACTCCACCTGCCCCTGCCCGGGCCCACAGCCTGCCTAACAAGCCCCACCCTAAGCCCTCCCGTGCCCACGTGCACAGTCAGCCTGCAGTGCCTGGCTAACATGTTCCCTCTGACCCCCTAACTGCCCTGATTATGTGGAGGGACACATCAATTCAATGAGGAAGAGCAGGAACTCCGGCCAGGGAAGTAGTCCCTGGTTCCTGCTGCCCCAGTGGAAACCACCCTTTCTACTGCAAAGGTGACCTTGTCTTGAGAGAACCCAGCAACTGCTCTGCAAACACCACAAAAGTCAGTTGTTCTGAGTTTCCCTCTGCATGGCTCCTGGAAAGTGTGCAGTCTCTCCTCACTCCCCGCTCTGGCCATTTCCTACCCATGTGTTTGAAATGTGTTTGAATGTCTGGATACTAAGAATGCAAAGGAAGCCACGCAGGGCCCTGGTCACGCACAGATTGTGATGCAGAGCGTAAGTACTGGAATGTGAGCACCATCCCAGCCTCTGCTTTGGAACTGCAAACAGGAAGTTACTTCCAACTGCATTTTATACTTAGAAAATACACACTAGTGGGTCTCAGTGAGCTAGAACGTTTCAATCTTAGCAACTGCTCATGGGAGTTTGCTAAATCTTAATACAAAAGTTTAATGAAAGGGATGTATGAGTTTAAAACCAATGAACTAGTAAGAAACCCATTTCTGCTGAATTTAAACCTAACAACACTGCAACAAACAGATTTTGAAAGATCTTTTAAGAAAACAGTTTTTCAAGGTTAATATTTCTTCTCAGTAAATAAAAAATGAAAATTTGATTATAATTCAGAGGAAAGAAAACAATTCAACAGATATCCCATATCATATATCCACAGAGAAGTAGTTTGTCTATTTCAGGGTGAGCCAGTCTTTACAATGCCTTTTGCAGGATGTGCCCAATTTGATTAGTAGTCAGACTTCCACAGTCCTGTTAGAGACTTGGGGAACTTCTAGAAAGTTCTTAGCTAGTGGCTCTCATCTTTGATTGCACTTTGTAATCAATAGAGGAAGTTTTAAGTTTCTATGCCTATGATAGGTTCTGATGTATTTGGTCTAGGCCAGGAGTACCCGAGACAGTCTTGGTAAGAACTAACCTGGAGATGTTAACACCAGCTACTGCTGCAGTTTGCTGTAAAGCTGAGGTGATTAAGATGACCTGACTGGTACTAGGCTGGAGACCCAACAGCAAGAAGAGAAGCCCAAAACCCACTGAGAGGCAGGTGCCAGATTTACAAAAAGCCACTGCAGTGCACTGGAAGGGAGTCAGGCTTGTGAACTCTCAGCGCCAGGACAACTGGAAATCCAAGTGGGAGAAACAAATCTCAACTCTAAACTCACAGGATATATAAAGATAATCACAGGTGAGCTGTGGATGTAAACACACACATGAAATAGTAATGCTTCCAGAAGAAAACAACCCGAAAACCTTTGTTGTATGTGGAAACATTTTAAATTGAACACAAGAAAAATAATAAATCAGTGTATTACAAAAGCCCAAAAGAGATCTTTTTGAAATATATATGCTAAAAAAAATAACATCTACACAAAGTAATGGTTAAAACTCATTTCTCTGGTAAACTTTAGTGAATTTCTCTTTAGCAGGACAAAGGCAATGGGTTGGGAAACACAACAGCTCTCAAAAGATGTTGAATCTGAAATAAAAATATCAATCTATGGATCATGAAGTGGATCCTCTGCAAGCTGTCCTGGCAGCCCTCCCCAGCCCCAGAGCTGCAAGAAAACAGCATTTTCTGCTGAAGACAAAAAAAATAACACCCACCCTGGCCTCTCTCTGCAGAGGCTTTAGGCCTGCCCTGCCTCTCTTGAGCAGCCTTTGGTCTCCTAAGGAACTGACAGTTCACCCACAAGTCAGGCAATGTCAGTCAGCCTAGGAAAGTACCTGGGCTTTTACAAAAATAAAAAGAAATAGTATGAGCCACATTAAAAGAATTACTAATTTAAGCAATATTACCCCTGTAGTATTGACTAGAGTCACTGGGGTGCATGATATTATTCGGAACCCTAACTAATATTAAATTGAAGAAATTATTAATAATTACCTTGAAGTTATGGATCTCAATACTATTAGTTCCTATATAATGCTCACAAAAATAATGACTAATACAATTCATAATTATTCTGCAAATGTGCACTTCAAAGGTGTGAAGTCATTTTAGTGGATGAACACAAATAACTTACAGTCTTGCCTTTAATACTAGAACTTAATTCAAGTAACTTTTTTTCCTACATGTGTGGGTGCACTTGGGATATATGTATTGATCACACCCACCACAGGGACTTTGTCCCCATACATGATATGTCTTGATTCCTCTGTTTTTTGCCACTTGCCTTCCCCCCCTTATTTGCAGAGCTTTGTTCTCATTTTATTCCACTTCCCTCATTTTCTTTTCCTTCCTTTCTCCTCCCCCTTCCAATAGCAATGTTACCATGTAGGTGAAAGTATGTGTCCACTGAATCAAGCATTTTAATTAAGTAAAATTAACCCACTAATAAATGCTTATGGATTATAACTGTGATTTTTAGGTTTTACATGCAATTTCAAATTAAAACAGGATGCAAATGTAGCTCTATGAGCAGCAAATGCCAATGGCAGGGGATTTCCTCAAATATTTGAGGTTAATATCTTATCTCATTTCCCATGATTTTCTCTTCAGGTCTTATTTTCTAATGGGCAGCTATTGCTATAGAGCATACTCAGACACCTCCACAAATGGTTTTCTTTAAACGGTGCATAACTAAGTGTTCTCCTTAAATATAGCTTCAAACACTAAGATTATTTTAACTATAAAAATTTTAATGGGCAAATTCTTAATTACTACAAACATAATCATATTTTAATATGTAGCTCAACATGAATATTTGTAAATAAATTTGTTAATTAAATTTTCCTCAGGGCAACAAAGAAAGATGCAATGTTTTGGCAATCACTGTGATATTATAGTTAAAACTGAGTTGTTTATTTGCTCAACTGCTACTGAAAAATAATGTATGATGGTCTTTCTTTCAAGCACTAGTGCAGGAAGACACCATGGAATCCATCATTCATGCCAATGAGAGAAAAGAAGAAATATGTACACTTGCACATATATGTATATATACATAAATGCATAACTCTTCCCATTCATATTGATTTTTTAATTCCATTCATATAGGTATCTATATGTATAAACATATATGTGTACCTATATACAATAATTACACCAAAACACACATCACACAGAGACATGCATTAATGTTTTACATACAGATAAGTTTTGTTGCTGCAATTTACATTTTTGTAAGGAAAAATGAAACACATGCCATGATTTTAAGAAAGGGATATCAAAATCATCTACAGATCAAACTTCACCATATGAAATGTTTGGTTTATATTTCAAATAACTAGGAGAATGCTAGGTTTCCAATGCGGATGTCACATTAATTGTGCAGATGGTAACTCATCTGATAAACCCTCACACTTTTGGGTCTGGTCCCGTTCCTTGTTTTCTCCATCTTCACACCAAGCCTTGAGGCCCTTCTCAGCAGCTCACATCTTAACTTTATGGATCTGCACTTGCAGGAGAGAATGAAAAGTTGCCCAAGGTGTCCGCAGAGTAAGCAGGGTGGTGTGACAGCAAAGTCTCCTGCTGTGTCACTGGTGACGCACACACAGAGCCTCTCACGTGGGCACCTGGAGTATGCTTCCCCCGACTTCAACGCACACTACAGCGAGGAACTTAGATTAACAAGCCAAATGGTGGTAACCGCAGACAGGGAGCGCACCCAGGTGCATCGGGAAAGTAAAGCCAGCCTCTCTGAAACTAATAGATGCCATGACACACGACAAGGGAAGTGGGGGTTCAGGGAGTGTGGGTCCCTCAGGTCCCTGCGTGACACGCACGCATCCTACTCTGGTTTGCCTGTACCCCGCGCCATCTTCCCTCTGGCCTACATGGCCTCTAAATCACTTTGGAAACCTGAGACACTGTCAACACTATGGAAATAGCTGTTAAGTTACACTGTGCTAAAGGAATAACAAGAAAAGTCTGCGCATGTTGTGCAGAGATGCACTGTTTCCCTGAACACTCTGTATCCTCACTCAGGTTAATGCACAGATGCGGAGTCCATGGACCTGGGCCATTGTAGAAAGTGCAGTTGAGAAATGAAACATCTCTTGGAGACCCAGTACTCACAAAGGCGGCTGCCACTATCTCAAGGAATGCTTTGCCTGGGTCCTGTGCTGACATGTATGTGTGAGCAGTTGCTTGTGGGAGGAGGTTGGCCAGAGCCACACCCCAGGCGGGATGGGAAGGCAGGAGCTGGTTGCGTGCTGTTTCCATATGGCCCAGTCTGATGGGGGCTGTGCGCTCTTCTGGGTAGGTGGCCATTTGGATACTGGCTGGGCAGGAGGCCCCAGAAATGGTCTCTCTTGGTGACCAGAGACACTTCCAAGGGGATCCATTCTCCAGGACAATTCCCTGCCTTGAAATCAGTCTGGAAAACCCTAGGTGCAGAAAATAACAATGCATGCCTGAAGCTCTCTGAGGGGCACTAGCCACTCTGCTCCGGACCCCAGCTCCCCCAGTGCCCTGTCCCGCTCCATCATGGGCCCTGCTCTCCATTTCCAATGCTGTACAGTTGACACGGTCTTGCTGTCCTAGAGCAGGTGGTCACTGAGATGATTCCTATGTGATTCATCCAGATTCATAGATACATTTGATGAATGGAAGCAGATACAAGCACAGGTTCCCCTGGACACCAGGTCAGGTTAAAATTTCTCTGCTTTCCTCAACTCTGTGCCCAACACCCATTCTCAGAAAGCGGTAGATGTGGACAGACTATATTTTGTCAAATTCCTGTGGCAAACACTTGAGCACGTTATCTCACTTAACCACTGCTCAAGGTTTGTGGTGTGATATGGTCTAGCCCTTGTTGGCTGATGTTTATAATTTTCATTCTGAAGATGTTTCATTGTAAGAGAATATCTTGGCTGTGCCAGTCCCTATCTGAAAGCAAATATCTACCCATCTGTGACATTTTGACATTTAATTTAGTTCAGTGACTCCAGAAAGATAAGATATCTAGCTCAGCACAGCAAGAAAGCTTACAGGGAGTAACACACTGGACTCTAGCAACAGGGGGAAGGTGCCACCTGAGGAAGGAGAGGCAGGAGCAGACCAGGGACCTGTAGCTGTCTCCCTCCACACGGCCTGTCTGAAAGAGTAAAATAAGATGCATAATTACCACAACTGTAAATCCCACTGGTCCTGGTATGAGAAAGGCCCTAGCTGGCTTCATATGTCGCCAGCTACTGCACAGGCTGAGGAGGGGGAATTGCAAGTTAAAGGCCAACCTAAGTAACTTGGTAGGACTGTGTCTCAAATAAAAACTGAAGTAGATTGTGGATACAGCTCAGCAGAGCACCCCTGGATTCAGTCCTCATACCAAAGCAAGCACAGGAACAGTAGACAGCCCTTCTGGCCCGCACTGCTTACAGCAACCCCAGATCACCGCACTGACTTATTTTAAAAATAACACGTTCAATGGGGGCATTAAAACTTAAAGATTTATTGCTTTCAATGGCAGACTCCATTCATTTCCTGCATCCATGTCTAGAAAATGTTAATTTATAGCTTTCACGACTCATGTAATTGCTATGCAAGTGAAAATTTAATTTCTTCTTTTCATTTAGACTCTTGATCTCCAGAGTTTCCTGCTTTGACATTTCTGACCAAGCTGCACTGCACTCCTGCAGCCTGGCTGCAAAACCAAAGCCGCACACTCCCGGTGCCAGGCCCATGCCCTTCCTGCAGGAAGAGAGCTTGTGCCTCAGATTGCCCATGAATTTTTTATTTTCTTTAATGACCAAGGAGTAGGACAGAACTTTAAGTGGCTCCAGAATTTCAAACATCAAGAGAACTCAAATTTCAGTAATGGAGGAAGACATTGCCCTGATCAGATAAGTACATTCTGAGGGGTAAACAAATCAAATATGCATTAACCTTGGCCTGGTCTTCTCCAGTTTCTGGGCTATTTCAGAGTCTGCTTCTCTTGCAGAACAATTAATGGTGGAAGGATCGCGAGGAAAGTCACCCTTCCTAGGATTCTGATGAAGGTGTTTCAAAAGTGAAGGTCTTCAGGTGTTTTGCAAGAGCAAAACACTCCCTGTAGGATGTTTTGGAAACATATGTTTTGTAGCTCATGCTCAGCTACAGGAGCTGGAAGCCTTAGAGAAGTCAGCTGTACTTGAATCCCATATCCTTGTGAGAGACCATTCACTGTCTGATCAAAAAGGCAGTGAAAACCCAGAGGCCTAGGAGCCTCAGAGAGAGACTGCTCTACTAGTAAGCAAGACTACAGGTGTCTCTCACACTGCGGATAAACCCGAGTCTCAATTTCCACAGCCCTAAAAAGCTACAGTCAGTGGAAATACAAGGAGGGCAATCTTCCTGCATTCCACTAACGTTTGTTCTCATACCTGCCTACAAGGTCTGTCCCTGTCCTGGGGCCTCAGTCCTTGTACATCTGACTGCTCTGGGTGCTCTGCTCACATCCATCTCCTCCTCCTCCTGCATCCTCCCCTCTGCTCCGCTCTTCCCAGACTCTCACGCTACAGCAGCAAGACGCCTCCACCCAGACACGCTGTGCTTTATTTTCTGCAACGTTTATCACTTTGGGAAAGTGCAGTGCTGACATGTTTACTCACTGTCCGTCTCCTCCCTTACTAACACTCGGGCTTTCTGAGGCAGGGCACTGTCCGCCTTGCCTGTGCCCTTGTCTCTTGCATATTGTGTGGTTCTCAAACATGAATCACTGAAGTGCATGGGTGAGCTGGGTGGGGCGGGGGTGATGGTACAGATGCAGGTTAAAGTTGGCTTTTGGTCACCTTAACAGGTGAGTTCTGTGGCTGGCCGACTCCCAGACACGTTCAGAAGGAAGGTGCTGTCACTCTCATTTCACAAGCAGAGGTTTTGCAACCTCAGTCCTATTTAGTAGCCTGATAGCCAACAGTGCTGGGACCAACTTATATCTCCCCTGCTTGCTTCATCTGAAGCTAATGTTTCTCCTACAGGATGCTTTGTGAGCATGGGCATTCCTGCCTCTGGGAGAAGGAGGCCATCCTCAGGGCAAGGCGAAGCGTCCGTGAGTCAGTGCCTCCTGGCGATGCGGTCAATGCCCTCTGCTTCCCAGGGCTCCCAGGGCGAGACCTCTGCTTAACTCTGCTGCCATCACCCTGCCGCATGGGCAGTGATGGACGCGTCTGCTCTGCATGCAGAGGGGACTAGGGAAGATGCCGCCTCATGCAGGGCCAGTGCGGCTGCGAGCTTTGGGACAAACACACCGAAACCTGACTCATTTTCACCTCCTGGTGAAGGGCCCGACCAGGCACCTCCTGCAGAGGGGTCCCCGTTCTCAAGGATAAGCAGCAAGAAGGCGGCCGTTGGCCAGCAGATTGCGGTGTCTTGAGATGATGCATACTGACTAGCAGTGGAGCCGGGGAAGGAAACTCATTTCTTCAAAGAGGCGTTTCTGTGTGAAATAAATAAGAACTCGAACATGCGTTTGTGATTCTGAGCTGAAGACTGGATGCTCCTTACGGGTCTGCTTGTCTGTGAGGCCATTTGAGAAAGCAAAAGTGGTGTTCCCATGCAGTTTCCTCCCCCAACTCCACTGAGCTAAAGCTACTACACAAACTGGGCCTTCAATGGACATAAAAGATGTGGGTGTTGAGTTGCATTTTTAGGTGTGTGAGTTGCATTTTTAGGGGCTTGTTGTGTGTCACGTACCTACCAAGGGACGTGATTCACACACAGGTGCCGCAGTCAGGGAGGGAAGATGGGTGAGAACTTGAATGGATGGAAATCTCTCACATTAGGACTGCGACACGGTGAAGGCGGAATGCACAGCAGGAAGAGCAAAGAAACAGACTAAATCCATAGCTACAAAATCATCAATGGAAACCACAGCCCCACTACAGAGTTGCTGCTACAATTGATCTTCACTTCAACACCCACATCTGTTTCTAGGACCAGTCAACTTTAAACTTGCTCCTCTACGGCGGGCACAAAATCAAAGCCCTGGCTTCTGCCCCTCATTTCATCTTGGTTTTGTGAAGTTTCTGAAGCAATAATGCATGATATTGAAATTCCATGGAGGATTAGAATTTGTTGTACAAAGTGTATGACAAAAGGGAGCTGACATCTTTCAAGTACGTGGCCTCGAGTTAAAAAACAAGCAGTCATCGTTGACTCTGTGTTTTTATGTCACTGATTTCCAATTAGAACTTTGCAAGCATAAAAGGGTTTTTCTTCCTCTTGAAGTGTACTCAGTTTTATTTAGATTCTATTCTTTGTTTTACCCAGTTTAACTTCCAAGGTTGTAGAGCAGAAATGAGACCACGAAAGAAAATAGCAAAACAGTGTGTCACCCAGATAAAGACTCAGAACTGCACAATGTTTCCTTTGCAGGAAAACACTAATTTAATTTTCCTTGCAGAAGCGAGTACTCGTAACTTTAATATTATGCCAGGAGGGAAGGTAGGTGTGGAGACTGTGGACCGGGGGAGCGGAGCGTTTACCAGAGCTTGGCAGGGACTAGGACTTCCCACCTCCTGGGGACGGAAGTCCCACAATGCTGGGGGATCTGCAGTGCACAGGGCAGCAGCTCAGGGTCAGAGTTCCGCAGCATCCCACAGCTACGAATGTCACCATCCGCACGTGTGTGGTGTGTGATCACCCACAGCTTGTGAGCTGCATTCACACGAAGGAGCTGCACGAAGTACCCGTCACAGTGCTGCTGCCTCAGGTGCCGCGGCAGGGCTGCCCCCGGGGACAACCACCTCGGCCTCTGCGCAGCCTCCTCAGCTCCTCAGCTCCTGTCTTCCCATCAGTCTGGCTGCTGTCCTCTGTGGGAAACATGAGGGGACCGCAGCAGAAAGCCTGGAGCTCCTGGTTCCTGCACGCCTAGTTACTCCTCATGCTTAGAAAAGGTCAGTTCCGACTCCTCCTGCCTCTCTACTGACAGCGTCAGGATGCCAGGCACCCAGCTCACATCCTCAGAAGATCTGTGCTCATCTTCTGGGAAAACGGTCACTATCCCAAACTCTGGCACATCTAAGTGACATTCAGCTGTCATTATCCAGAGATGACACTCCAAAGTGGAATCAGTTCTTTGAAATTAGCGGAAACACCCATTCATCCGCACGTCTGTCCATGCAAAGGCAGAGGAAATGTGTGTCAGGGAAGTCACCCTGCCCTGCAGGAGCACGGGGACCCACAGTCCTCACTCTGAGGAGCTCTGCTCCCTAAAGTAGTGCCCTACAACCCCTCCAAATAAACACAAAGACCCTGGCAGAAAATCCCTAAGCCTCAAGTTCCCTCTGAAATGTACATGAACTGTGGTAGAGTTCAGAAAAACTTGAACTGCCAGTTCATTAACATCAGTTTTTTAATTAAATTAATAAAGGTGATTAAGAGAGGCAGAGAAAAGAGCAATACATTTTGTTCCCAGTTGCAAAGAATTAAGAGGCTGCATTAATTGGAACTTTCAACAGAATCCTAAGAAATCTAAGGAGCGCACTGGAAAAATGATGTAAGAAAATCAATCCAGTAGCATTTTCTCTCCCAGACCAGAATAACTGAAAATCATTTGCTATTTCTTGTCAGTCTAATTTGTTAAAATCAGCAAGTTCCTTGAAACAAGCAAGAAGCATCCTTTCTGCTTTTGGTCTCTTTCTTTCTTGGGGAAGGAAATGGAAATTCTCTTAAAAGGAACAAGTAGGGTCAGTGCCCGGCGGCAGCTGCAGGACAGGAGGAGTGGACTGTGCTGGCCAGAAGGGATTCACCTCAGAAGGCAGGATGCCCCAAGCGTGGTGACAGCACTGGGGCACCTCTTCATGAGACACAGAACTTTTCATCTGATCATTTTAATCTTTTTCAATAGCACTTTGGATTGAACCCAGGGCCTTCACACTAGGCTATATGCCCACCCCATTTTTACTTATTAAAAATTACTTTTTAATTTTGATATTGGGGATCAAACTCAGCACCTTGCACTTACCAGGCAGGTACTTTTTACCTCTGAGCTAAATCTCCAGTCCTTTCACTTATATTTTGAGGCACAGTTTCATTGAGTTTTCCAGGCTTGGCTTAGACTTCCCCTCCTCCTGCCTCAGCCTCCTAGATTGTTCTCCCTCCCTTCCTCCCCCATCCTGCCCTCCTCTCTTCTTCCCTCCCTCCCTTCATTCCATCCTTCCTTCTTTTTACGCCAGCAATTCCTCCCTTTCATAAAACTTTCCCAAATAGACTTCCTGGTGTTCAGTGATATAACCTGTAAGGACAGAAGGCTGCTTGCAGAAGAAGCAAATAGCTTTTCCTCCTGCGAACCCAGCAGCACAGAGGGCCTCTATAATCTGCAGATCATCCAGGTACAAAGCAGAAGGTGCAGTCCCAAGGCACAGGGCCATTAAACGGCTCACTTTACACCGGATGCTAAGGGGCCTGATGCTATTTTCGCAGGGAGCAGCAGGAACACATGAAATGCAGAATCCTGTTCCTCTGACTGAGAGTCCGTGCCTTGGTTAATTCACACGAGGGGCTTGTCTGTCACCCTATTGATGCACTTGGTGTTGTGTTGTCTCCAGGCAAATCCTAAAACTCTGAAGTTTAAATGAAACAGAGATTCACGGGCATCTGACTTTCTAAAATACTTTAGAAATAGACTTTCTCTTGGTTGTTTCTATTTGTTTCAAAACAGAAACTTTTCTTTATGATTTATGACATGTATTAAAATAGTTCCAGATAACAACTGGGAGCCAGAGCGGCAGCCGCAGGGTTCCTGGGCGCAATAGGGTCCTGGGGGAGCAAAGTTGCCCCGGGCGGAAAATAATCAGAACACAAATAGCAAAAGAAATGTTGGAGAAAAATCTATATGCTGACACATTTTTTTTGAAACTCCAAAGTCCACTAAATATCATTCTGAATTCGAGCAGAGCACCTGCAAATAACTGATTTTTATCAAGTGTCATTTCTCATGATGTTATTCATAAAAACACTGCAGCAGCCACTCTTCCCCCAAAGAACCTGATGAAAGGGATTGCAGATTGGACTGCTTTCATTTACTCAGGAGTGAGGTTTTCTACCCAAATATTAAGGTCAATTTTGCAACATCAATTGTCAACGGTCACTCAAGATCAAATTTCCCCAAGCCTCAGAAGGTACCTGGGTCACTTCTCTTTCTCTGTATGAACTGGGGCCAAGCTCCCCGGGGCTGCCTGTCCCTGGTGAATGTTCCCTGAGTCTCCTGCATTTTCTCCTGTCTCCTCTTGAACAACCCTGCCAGACTTCTGGACAAACCTAAAACCATCCTCAGGAATTCAGCCCCACAGTGGTGGGACTGTCTGACATGAATATAGATTTCTATGCAGCAACCAGACCTCAGGGATACATGCAGAACATCACCGAGAAGTTACTGCCCACATGCTCAGCACAGAGCACATAGCACCTTCTCCAGAGTGAGCCACGGGTCAGGCCCTGGACAAGCCAGAATAAACTTACAAGACTGAAATAGCACAAAATATCTTCTCCAATCAAAATGGAATAAAGTTAGAACTCAGTAACCATAGCCGGTCAGGAGAACTTACAGACACATGCTAATAAGACAACCAGTTAAAAAGGGAATATAGTAAGTGAATAAATCAAAAGAAATCTCAAAGAAAATTGACAAATACCTAGAGGTGCATGAAAACGTGAACACAGCACATCAGAATCTATGAGACAGTGGAAACTGCACAGAGGAGTGTCTGCAGCCATAGCACATAAAGAGGAGGAATGCTCTGAAAACAATGCACATTTTAACACTGCACAGGAGAGAACCAGAGAGGAAGAAAAACAGCTGAACTCCAAGGTAGGAGGTGGAAGAAATTATTAAAAGATCAGAGCAGGGATAAACAAAATACAGGGTGGATATTAATATAATTGTTAAAACAAATGTGATAAATTCCAGCCAAGGGGTATTGACCTATGAATTCCTGGAACAGAATCCCATCATGAAAAGAAAGGGGCACAAGTATGAGGCCATGGAAGCTTGGTGCTAGGTTAGAAAAGAGACATGAAAGGTCAGTTAGGGTGCTGTCTCAGGGACACAGAGTGTCCAGAATAGCTGTGTCCACGGACAAGGTGCAGGCCCGGTGCTGGCTGGGTTGTTTTCCACAGGGGTGGGTGACCCAGGGGTGCTTTAGGCAGATAGGGCCTGCAGTTGCACTGCATCATGGATACACTCAGCACAACGATTTGTCCATTTAGTTAATTTTAGGTTACATGAACCTGGCTGCAAACATTTCTTTAAATTTCTCACTGTAGTCCCCCTATTAGTAGGATAAAGAATAAAAATCAAGCAAATCATAAAATCATATCAATCAGGGGCAAAGGCATTCGAAATAATTCAACATCTCTCAGGGATACAACACTCAGAAAGCTACGAATCAGTGGAAAACACTCAAACAGAAGAGTATCTGCCTAAGGTCTGCTTCTAGAATTATACCCCACAAGAAGTATCCCATGCTTAAAACTAAGATTTGAAAAAGAATAATATCCACTCTCACCTTTCTTGTTCAATATATTGGACATATTCTCAATTAGTGGAATAAAGTAATAAAGGAAATAAACATTGTACCAACAAGACAGACAGACAGAACTGTCCTTATGTAAAGACGACAGGATTTTTTATACAGAAATTTCCAAAAAATTCTCCAAAGAAACCCCTATAACAATAAGACCACAACATAGTCAGAAAAACCAAAGCTGCAAAGCCACTAAAATTATTCAAATGTGCTCAAATGGAAATCTAGTGAAATGCCAAAGAAATGATCAAAGCAAACTCACTAGGGGGAAAGACTCCCCTAGTGAAGACATCTGTGCTCCCAACATTGGCAACAGGGTTTTGCCATTGCCTGAAAAGGGCAGTTTGAGTTATATCTCACAGGCAAGATGACCCTAATAGTTACGCGATAAGACAAGGAAATTGCATGACTGGAATAATTTCAAGGGATTGACACCATATCACAATCTATAAAAGAAAAAGTGAAAAGGTGTACTTTATCAAAATTGAAACTTTTGGTTCCAAATTTCCTGTGAAAAGGTTGAAAATAAATAAGCTATAAGCTGGCAGAACATATTTGCATATCACATATCTGCAAACTGACATGGAGAACATATGAAGAACATATATTCGGAAAGCCATCGTAAACAATGTAGACTGATTCCAAAGTGGGCAAGGAGACTGCAGAGGCGTCTCCCAGGGAAGGGAACTGGCTGCCGAGGAGCCCAGGAAGACCCCCACTTGTCACCCCTTAGGGATATGCAGAAGAAAACCACAGTCCTGGACCACTGCACACTTATCAGCAGACTCAAAGACTTCAGAATGTGGTAAGAGATGCAAATCTGGCTTGAACACAGGGAAGTCGGGGTGCTGGTGAAGGTAATGCAGTGGGGCTCCTCTGGAGAGCAGTTTGCAGCTTCTTTACTCTCCTAAACTGGCAAATCCTGTGTATCTAGAGTGGCTCCACTGGCATTTATCCCAGAGACTGCAAACATATTCACACAGAAGCCCAGGGATTCTGAATGCAGAAACAGTTCCAACCCAGGGGTCCTACAGTTAGTAAGAGCTGGCGAATCCTCCCCACGTGTGCCACAGTCTTCGACAGTGAGAATCCACACACAGACCTTGCCTGACATGCCACCTTGACAGGTCTCCAGAGAGCCACTCTCGGAGGGCCGAAGCTGTAGGACTGGAGAGCTGGGTCCTAGTGCCATAGCTAGTAGGGCTGGGTCCCAGGAGAGGGTGGGCTGTCCTGGGGAGCACGGTCACTGTGGATGCGCTGCATTTCTGTTCTGGACTGAGGCCTTGCTTGTGCTACTGCACCCTCGCTTTGCAAGATGTTACCATTCGGGAAACTGAGTGAAGACCCCGGAGTGATCTGTTATTTTCTAGAGCTATGTGTGAATCCAAAAATATGGTTAAATGAGAAGTTTAATTAGTAAGGAAACACAGACTAAGACCAAATTCTTTCATATTACATTATTAAATCCATACTATTGAATCCTGGACCATGGAATAATTCTATACTCAAAAAACTGGTAGAATGTGTAACATACGAAACATAGGTAATACAAATTGTTGTAATTCACTGTTGACCTGAAGAGAAAGGAAGTTTGGGACATATATAGATGATACTAATATCTTCCAGTATGAGTGTGTTAATTGACTAAACTTATTTGAATTTTTATGTTAATCTACAGCATTGTTGAGATACAATCCATAGTATTTCACTTTCAGATGCAGCTTCATTTTCCATGACACATGAATCATAGACATATGTAAGTCAATTATGCAAATGTGTTTTGATTTTACATTAAGAAAGACATTCCAGGATGGGAGGGAACAGCTCCTCATTGAAATATTCTGACTTTGATAAGAGGTTGAGGTGAAATGTAAACATTTCAAAGAAACCAAAGCTCACAAACTATATCCATAGTCAATAACAATGACGTGGTTTTGAAATTACACTACAAGCATTTTTACAATTTATGGCAAATTTAATAAACATTCTTATTTTGCAGACAAATAAGTGGTTTCTAAAAATAAGAGTGCTGTGGATTAGTAAGAGGAAATGAGACAAAGCAGAGAGGCAATTTTCAGGACCATGCATTGTTCCTGGAACTGCCCAGAAACACGACCAGGCTGTACGGAGATTACACTGACACACTTTTCTCTTAATAACACTAATTTCTTTTTATTTCCTCCAGTGAGGCTCTTTGTTTCAGTGGACAGTTGCTCTCCCATCCTGTGTTCTGTGTGCTCCATCTGGTCTCCTGAGGATGGGACAGTGGAGGTGGACCTCTGGGGAAGTAACCCTGACAATGTCCCTCAGGTACTGGGTAGTGGCAGTCTTGTCTGCTTCCCTTACACACATCGTGTTCCTCAGAAGCGCACGCTGCCCCAGCAGCCACCTCCTTTGCGTTCTATTTTCGCGGTCTACACTGCGCTTTCAAATCTTACACAATTCCTCCTCCTGCTTTTTTCATTATCCCGCTGACAGTGGATGCCTCTTTTCTCCTGGGCATTCAGTTTCCCAAAGCACACAAGTCCTTGGATTCCCTGCCATTGTTTCAGGTCAGGGATGACAGTGTTTATTCCAACAGGAGGGGGCCAAAAACAAATCAGAGGGGAAGGAAGAAAAGCAAAGCCGGTTTCTCTGCAGGCATTTCATTCGAGGTGGTTTCTCTGGTGCTCATGTGCTCTTTCCCACATCTCCGTCTCAATATTGAGCTGCACCTGAGCACCAAGGCAGTGAGGAAACGGACCCTGAGCACATCGCAGGGAGGAGGAGGCGGGGACAGGTTTGCTCCCGAGGGAACCCTGTGGATCAGCAAAGGAGGACCAAGGAGGCACTGTCCACTAGGCCCACACCATCCATGCTTCCCGCCTCCCCTCACAACATTCAGCAAGCTGCAGCCAGACAACATCCCAGCCTCTGCTCGAAGTTCCTTACTTCACAGCAGAAGGGAAGAGGAAATGGTCTGGCGTGTGGAGCGATGTCTTCCTCTCCTGAGGGCATGTGCTGGTGACTCTAAGGTCTCTAAGGCTCCAAACAGCGGATTCCAGAAGTCACACCAGAGCCACAGATTCCCCCAGGTGCTCCAACTGGGCCAGAAAAGCCTTTCGGATTTCTTCCTAGAAACAAAACCGCGCAACAATAGCTGCCTTGGTAGCAACCTGGCTGAGGTGACCCTGCGGAGCTCCCGGACAGGATGTGATACCCCAGACAAACATGGTGTCCTGGCTGAGCCGGGCCAGCAGCTGGGCCTGGGCCACCCGTGACTTTCAAGTCCCCTGGGCCACCCTGACTGCAAACATCAGCCTGTGAGAATCTGAGGCGCTGAACCACACAGAAAAGACCTAGAGAAAAATTTTGCTTTGTGTAAATGTGTACATGCCAATGTCCCTCTAGGACAACCAAATATCTCTATGGGTGGAACAACAGAAGTGGTGGAACGAAACCCCTCAGACTTAACTAAACCCAATCCATACAGGACACACTAGTCTCGCTTTATGGTCTCTGTTTACATGAAAAATTGTATTTTGAATGTGTTTGGAATTTTAGTTCAGTTCATTGATACATGCACACATTCGAACCACAGGATCTTGCAATTTCCCTCCTTCCTCTACCCTTTTTCCTATAGCCTCTTTTAATGTCAAGGCCTGAGTTAGGTCGTGAGGGGCAGAGCAGGGGTGGCTCACACTAGCTCTGCCTCCCCGAGCCCAGTCCGCTGGCCTCCACGGCCACTCGCATCCGCAGCGGCCCGGCTTTCCGTGAGTGCCTGTGCTGGATGGAGCCTGCAGGTCCCAAGCCCTCACCCTGCCTTCCCCAGAGCCTCCACTGGGGCGCATTGCCTTCTTGCCTCGGGTTCCCCTTCCGCTTTGTTTGTGGGCTTTCATTTTGTACAGCAGGCTCCTTGGTTCTAATTTACCCAGCACCGCATTTACCCATCTTAGACACGCAGACCCCAGGTTTGAAAGCACACACACACACAGCCTAGACCCCCGTGCCCCCACGGGAAAGGCCCTCCCACACTCTGCAGCCAGCCACCCCAGGGCAGCTCCGTCACCTTTGCTCCTGTCTAGGGCGCTGCCTTTCACACAGGAGCTATGCCTGGAGCCACTGGGTTTCGCTTGGTTTATTTGACTCATCCTAAAGCTTTCGAGAGCCTTCTGTCTGCATGAAGCAGTCTGTCCCTTTGCATTGGTAGGTGTTTCCCGCTGCATGAAAGGATCACAGGGGGCGACATGTTTGCATATTGTATATTTTGTCTTTTTTAATTATGAATAGAATTGCTGAAAATATTCAAGGAAACTTCTGTGCAGACAGAGATGTTTCCATCTCTAGCTAGCAGGGGATCACAAGTCAGTTGTCAGTTTATGATGCAGGAGAAAGACCTCAAATCCTTCCCCACGTGACTGCGCTGGGTGGATTCGCATCACGCGTGTACCCATTCTACGTGCACTGCATCAGCAGCAGCCCCAGCTTTCCAGACTTTTCCCTTCACCCAGGCCAACAACTGTAGAGTCTATTTTACTGGCAAGTGGCATTTCCGTGATGACCCTGAAGTTGAACACACATGGAGAGTGGCAGACAGAATGCAGGCCTCCCAAACATCACCACGCCCTGAGCCCTAGAAGCGAGTGTGGTACCTTCCATGGTAAAGGGGAGGTAAGGTCACAGAGGGAGTTATGCTTGCTAAGAGCATACCTGTAACGTAGCAGGGAAGAGAGTTCTGGAACACCAGGCGGGCCCCCAAAATAACCAGCGCCTTCCATCTGTAAGGAGGTGGCCCGCTTCTCACAATGCTTCTACTTTACTGCTTTATTTATTGTAGTAGCACTGCCCTTCCGCATACCTTTTAGAATGTGATTGTCCTGATAAGGTGCGTAATGACCATAGACATCTTGAGAAAAACCAGTATTGTAACAATATAAAGTGTTCCTATCCATGAGCAAGTCTTTTGTAATTAAATAATTAAAAATTCCCACATAATTTCTTGAATGTATTCCTTAGTACTTGATCCCCAAATACTGATTTAGGGTGCCATTGCAATGGTAATTTTAAAAAACGCTACAATTTCCAATCAATAATGGTGCATTAAAAGGAAAGTCCACTGATTGCTAAAATATTGAGATCGTGTTTTGCAACACTGTAAAAATCCTTCAGTTCTAGAAATATTTTGGATATTATTATTTTTCTACATAGGAATCACATCATCTGTTAATAAAGATAATCTTATTCTATTCTTCCAAGTTTGAAGTCTTCCATCTATTCTTTCTGCCTTAATACAGCAGTTAAAATCTCCAATGATTTACTGAATAGCAGTTGTGAGCAGCACTATTTTTACATTTCCCCCATATTTATTTTACAGTAATTCTTTTGCCTGCCAGTTTTAACTGTTAAAAATCCACAGAATTTTTTACTCAACTCCTGTTTAAGTTACCCTATGCTAACACAAAAAGGAGAAGCCTCACCTCTCATTCCCAGTCACTGAAATGAATTCATGTGACCCAATTTTATTCAAGGTGGCAACTTCAGACTTTAGCAGACTTCTATACAGCTCACGAAAATGTGGGTGGTTTAATCAACTGAGCCAACAGAACATAGAGGTTTTATTAGGACTGTTCATTCTAGAATGGTATTGGCTTTTTTTTTTTTTTTTTGTATCTGGATCTTTAGTCTTCTTTGTAATTTTATTCATTTATGGTAAAGTCTAATCTTTCATTTTACATTGTACAAAAAGAGGCCTGGCCTTTGTTTTCCTTGGATGAATAAACTTCTCTTCAGAATGTTTAGTCTCTGCATGGTACACCCGTTTCCTCCTTGATTCTTACCTTAGCAGGGAACGCGGTATGGTTACCAATCCCTCCTCCCCTTGCCTTTGCGCTCCCTAACGAGGTGTAGCGTGGGGCAGAGTGGCTGCACCCCCTGAAAGGTTGCCTCTGCTGTCCTCTGGACTGTCTGTCAGAATCCTGGTGTGATGGCAGCTCTCACCAGAAGAGACACTCCAGTTTCCTAACATTCCTAAGACTCAGATTCACCAAGGGGGTTGCCGTATTTTGCACTCGTTCTGTCCCTATTTTTCACTGGTACACATTTGCCGCATGCAGCGATGACCTGTCTTGTTGGAAGGTTGGTCCATGTCCCTTTCCTGAAAAATCAGCCGCTCTACTTCCTCTTTTTTATTTTGCTCTTTATTACATTTTGAGTTTCTCATGCAAAATAAACTCTCTGATACTTAGGCTCGGTCTGATTGTTTTCACTTCCCCTGGTCGGTCCTCATTTGGGAAGACACCTCACCCCATTTCTGGAGTCTCAATTTGCCCTGAGGAGGAGGAGAGGTCCACCTGGCTGGCTGTCCACTGTCTCCTCCTCCCTTCAAAGGGAGACCCATCAGTGCAGTTTTCTCAGGGATCCCTTCACCCAGAGAAGAGCCTCCCCACCTTAGTGTAGACACCACGGACTGCCTTCAGAAACCTGCGAATCTACAAACAAAGTTCTTCACATTTTATAGCACAAAGCTGTCCACTTGAAAGCATCTATTTTTTTAATAAAACATCTTTCTTTATATTTTTATGCATCTTCATAGGGTGAGACATGGGGGACCTGCGACCATTTTCTAGAGAGAAAATGATTCAAATGGTCAGATTTGGAAGAGTCCTCCACAGAAACTAAATTAAAAGCCAAATCACAGACCTCACAGGGCTGCAGGGGCAGAGGCCCAGCGCTGAGTGCTCCATCCTGTCCAGTGCCCTGTTTTGGGTACACTGGGGTGCTCACAGAAGGGGTGCTGGTATCGGGGGATCACCCAATGTGGACAGACGGACAGATGGGACTCTCCTTGGCCCGGGTCACACATGAGGGTCACTGCAGGACATCGGGCCCTGGGCCCCAGCCCCAGCCCCTCTCCACACCACTGCAGGCTCTGTCCAAGTGGATGGCAGAGGCCTGGACTTTGTCCTCGTGGGACATGAACAGAAGGACTGCGACGCGAAGCACAGCCAGGGGTCAGTGCCAGGGGACAGCATGGGTGGGGGCAGCATGAGGGGTCAAGATCATGCCCTGTGTGGGATCCTCTCTCCCAGCCCAGGGGGACAAGCTGAGTTGAGTGTGCTCTCCCTTCTCTGTCCCCCCAGGACAGCAGTAAGTCCCCCTTGCCACAGCTGGGCCCCAGTGAGTGATGGCTGCAGAGAAGTCCTGGGGACTGCACTGCGCCTCTCTGCTGCTCTGTTTAACATCTCCACCTGCGGCTTACCTCCCCACACACGGGCCCACCTTGCCGCAGCCCAGACCCTGCCTCTGCAACCAGCTGGCGGTGGCCTAAGGGCAAAAATGGACACTTTGTGGACAGGTGAGTTGTGATAATCCAGAAGCCTGGCAGGTGAGCCGCTCGGAGGAACCAGAGCCTGGTGCCAAGGCACTGCGGGCCAGCATGGGCTGGACGCCTCTGCCAGGTACCTCGGGAAGACCAAGGCACAGCCTTCTCCGTGGTGCCCTAAGGTCATTTCAGCACCAAGTCAGAAAGGGGGCAGTTTCAAGGGTTTGATTTATGTAGGAATCCAGTTATCTCACCTTGCAACAAATGTGGGTCAGAGAGCACTGTCAGTTAATATATATATATATATATATATATATATATATATATATATTCCCCCTCCCAGGAGTCTATCAGCCTGAACGTAGCAGTGGAAAGAAAATCGTCTTTGAACACTCTCATCCCTGCCTCATCTTTTCAAATAACATGAAAATAGGATCCATCATAGAGAATTATCCAACAGCATGTGTAAAGAAAAGGAGAAAAGTCCATCTGTTCCACTGCTCAGAAGAGTAAATAAATCATAAAGGGGTGAAATACACACTTAAGAGCCACGTAACCAATAACAGAAGGTGTAGGGCTACCACAGATTCTGCACAATTCCACATTGCCTGCCACACGCCCAGAAAGATTAAACCCAGGAATAACCGGACAGGCAGAGACACAAGAAAGATCAGTGACAAGGAGAACAAAGGAGAAAAACTGTCTCGTTATTATTATTATTATTATTATTATTATTATTTTGCTTTTCTGAGGTAGGGTATTGCTCTAGTTCAGGCTGGCCTTGAACTCACTATGAGCCCAGGCCCTCCTGGAATTCACGTCAGGGGAAACCTGCTCACCTCATGGTGACCAGGAATCAGGGGAAGAAGGGGGCCTGGAGATGAGAAATACAACCTTCGGGTCTCGCACCTAGCGATCACCTCCAAACTGTGTCACCTCCTGAAAGCAGGTTCCTCCGTGAACTCACAAACGAGTGAGTCCAAAGATGAGAGCAGCGCACTGTGATTCCATTGCCTTCCAAATACGTCAGACATTTCAGATATCCTAGGTCTAAACCATCACCAATGTTGCATCTAAGAAAAAAAATCAGGAACAATTCAGCTTTGGTTATTCTCAGCCTGAGCGTTCTTGCTCCTGGACATCCCTACACACTGTGTTGCTTGAGGAGGTCACCCTGCTTTCTCCATGCTGGGGCCCAACTGCCAATGTTTGAGGCCAGGGGAAGTATTTTCATAATTTGAGAGTGACCCTTAGATCTCTTAAATGGCTTTCTTTTTGCAGTATTAATGTTCACTAAAAGGTTTAGAAGCTTGGACAATGTGTTGTCTAAAAGAGCAGAGTGGGTTGATACATATTCACCTGTAATGTATTGGTTTCTGTAACTTATTGCTTATTTTTTAAATATAGATTTCTGCCTAAGTAATTTGTGCATAAATAATGCAAATGCAGTGGGAAATCTCATTTATTGATTTTAAAGTTAGATGGCTCCTCACCCAAATTAATTTCTGGTTGTTTCCTCTACAACAGTACAGATTTAAAGTTGTATTTCTAGAGTATTAACTATAAAAGCTTTTAATTTATTTGAGGATTCCTCAAGAACTCTATTGTTAACACTATATGCAAATAATGTGAATAAAAGTCTAGTATTAGCATGGCTTCAACATATTCTGAAAATCATCTGGAAACTGTGGAGTATCTGGTAAATGAGCAACTATAAATACACAGAGCTCTGTCATTTAGATCAGCCCTGTGCTCAAGAATGCAGTCAGACCAATTTGTGTACTGCAGAAGGCAAGCTGTGCTCCTGGCTGCCCGGCTGATTCTGAAAAATATGCTCTGCTATCAGTAGAATTTTAAAAGGAGCATTCTAAGTAGCAAAATGAGCCTAGAAAGTAACAGGAACCTGACAGAAATGGAGGTCACTTAGTTCAACCTCAAATCTTCCCTTACTAATGTTACTTCCTAATATGAATGCACTTTCTGGCAGGTTTCCTTTGCCCTTTGAGACTCCATCCACGGAGGAAACATGTTCTCATCAATGAACATTCACACCTGACAGCTCTGGGCAGGTGTATTACACTGCAGAGCTGTGTGCTGAGGAAAGGCAGTGGAACCGTTGGGAGCAGGTGGTCCAACAGGGGGCTGAGACTTTGCACAATAGTTCCTAAGGGGACACAGGCACAGGCATGTCACCAGTGTATTTAAGAGTCATAAATGATG
Source organism: Hydrochoerus hydrochaeris (assembly GCA_004027455.1). Lineage (NCBI taxonomy): Eukaryota > Metazoa > Chordata > Mammalia > Rodentia > Hydrochaeridae > Hydrochoerus > Hydrochoerus hydrochaeris. Next base: position 289,446 of record PVLA01001604.1, on the reverse strand, counting down.
GATATGTCATCAAAAGCAATAATGAACTGCTAATCGGGTGTGAAAAGGAAGCCCACCCTCCTGAAAATGGAATGACATTTAGGAAAGGAAAGAGAGCGTTTGACACTAAGACTTCAACATCGAGAGAGATGAATTCTCCCTGCCTGACTTTCAACTACTTTCTTCTCCTAAATCTGAGAAGAGGCCCCACAGTCCTTGATGGGAGAGGAGCTGAAACCGCCCAAGTGATTTGCTGGCTCCCCTGGTTTCATGGCTCCTTCCCTGTATTGATTGCCCCCACTTCCCCCTTAGCAAACCCCAGCTCTTGCTGTCACTGAACTTGAGGAAGCCACAGTAACACGGGACGCAGACCCTCAGGAGCCTAAGCTATTAGAAACCAGCGCGAAAGGCTCGCCACTTAACTGTAGTTATGTAATCGAATAAGCACCTTTTTATGAGTCAGAATGTTGCCTCTAAATAATTTGTCCATGTGCTTCTGCCCTTAACTATCCATTAGAGTGGGATTATTTCATTATTAACTTTTTGCACTTAGTGTATGGATAGATCCAATTCCCACGGTTGCACAAAAAGCAAATAATGCAGAAACATGCCGAGTGACCTGAAGAGCCCCGGACAGGTGTGTTGGAAGCATTTTAAATGCTGACTCTACGTTGCTATGGCTCACAGCAGTGTGGCGCTTTCAAGTGCGCCAAACAACACCCTAATTCTGTGATCTTATTCCCACCCTGCTGCCTATGGTTAAAATGGTGTCCGCACTTCAGTAAGTGTACTTGAATAAAAAACGTGTCATGGGATTTCTCACTAACTACCACATTTTTATTCAAAGATAATACATGTTGGTTATATATTTCATTCATATTTTTGAAACTCTGAATAGTTTCCAGAGAAAGGCTCCTCCAGTTTGTCTTGGAAATAAAAGTGCTGTTTTATATCCACATATATTCACATACTGCGCACACAGACCTAAGGTCTCCCAGTTTCTCCTCAGATACACAGGAGTATGGCCCAGTCTGTCAGCTCTTTGTAGAGGCTGGAGGAATGAAAAGATCTAGCTCACATTGTACTGCTACTACATGTGTCTAAGATTCAATGGTTTAGCAGTCTCAGTTCCTATCTGCTGATGTGTTTTTTCTGCAAATCGTATTTATTCAAAGGCAACATGTCTTACGTGAAGAGTGTTTTCAGAAATACACGTTAAGATTCACAAAAGCAAACAACAGTAAATCCAGAGTAGCTGCAGTGGCTCCGGCCCTCCTCCCAGATCCACAGGCCCAGAAGACCTTGGGACACGGATGCACTGGAGATAAATTTCTTGTTGTATTGAGTTCCATAGCTGTGTGTTTTCTTCACTGGACACTGCGACCACAGAAACAGGCAAAAAATGGCAACATACCCAGACCAAGTAGCAATTTACCTCTGGACTACAAACTATTTTGCATCGCTGATTTCATTCAAGAGTTGCATAAGAAAGAAAAAGAAACATGAGCAGAATATCATATACTGGAGGATTTTTTTAAATCAAAGCTTATATGTGATATTAATTCTGACTGGGTATTGATTATATCAATTCCTGTTCATCAATATGACAGCATTTGCAGCTTTTTAAATTAATTTTTCAGGAGCACTGAAAAATCTGGAGGACTTTAACTGTAGAGAGCAGGATTTGGATACAAAATGGCACATTGTTCCACACAGAGATACACACAGGCAATCAGAGTAATGGAAATTTAAACATGAAGAAGCTATGTCTGAGTCAGAAGCCTGACGTTTGCTCTGTGGTGTCTTCTTCTCGGGCTGGAAAACTTTTTACTGTCTGTATTCCTTGTTAGTCACACAAAAATCGGAGAGCAGAACAGGAAACAGTAACTTTTTGTTGTTGCTTGCACACGTAACCCACCAGTTTTCTCTTCTCATATTTATATTCTATAAGTTCCAAGAGTTTCCAAAGCTGACATTAAATGTATACACATCTCCATAACTAGTTAGACTAGATGCATAGTTGGATAGATATTTGTAACTAGTCAGTGTCTTTTTGAAGGTTCCAGGTATTGGGACGCAATACCCAGTACACATAACTTAGAAGAGAAAAGAGTTTGACCAGGCTCATGGTTTCGGGGGTTCTGCCCGTGGCCAGCTGGCTCCAAAGGAGGGGCACCCCAGCAGGCAGACATAGCGGGGTACAGCTGCTTCCTTCATGGCCACAGAGAAGCCAGACAGGGGGGCAGTGCCAAGGGGAAGGGGACCCAAGGTCACGCCGATGTGACCTGCTCAGACACACCCAGCTGTGTGGGCCCGGGTGGCTCCCAAGCTGATCGAGTTGATCCAGTGAAATTTACAATCACACTGTTAACTATTTCGTTCACATCAAGTGCGTTTTTCTGAAGGCTGAGGTAGTTTAAAAAGATTGTTTTTAAGATATGGAGTGGCTTCAGTGAGGGGTGAGGGGGCGCTTTTCATACAATATTTTTCCCTTTTAAAATACTTAATGTTATAAATTAGGAATAATATTGCCTGAGTTTAAGGATTACCAGGGCAAATAAGAACTAATATATGTGAAATATCATCAACATTCCTTCCTTGTCTCCTCCAGAGGAAGAAAGACAAACGCACTACCTGGTTCACCTTAGATCACTGAAGAGAAAGTTGTGTGCTATTACCTGTTGCTTTTTTTGTAATTATCTTTTTGGTTTCTGACTTGAACTCTGAGTAACTATTTTGAAGATAATGACACATGGTGTATTAATTATTGTTATTCTCTTATTACTTTGTTAAGTTTCATTTTATTTCTTCAAAAACTAAAAAATAAACAATAATCAGAAACTTCACTTCATTTGATTTTTACATTTTCAATTCTTGACAACAGTAAGCTTAAAAGAAGATAAACTACTCATTCATGTTACAGGATGTATTAGACCTAAAGTTTTGCTACCTTTTCATACCCATTAATCATTTACACAGAAACATTTTAAAATTTGGTAATAATAATGTTTTTTATAGTTTAACATATAGTTTTGCACTGATGGCTGAAATAAAAGCCATTTTCTCCTTAGGAAAACATGTGATTGTAACAGGGAAAGAAAATGGAACTCAGAATCAAACAGAAAAACAGCAGTCACAGCCATGAACCTCCCACACTTTACCTTGTAACCTAAGAGCTCTAACACATTTATTGCCTATGAATATCACTAGAAAAAAATTCCCAAAGAGAATGGCAGAGATTCATGATATATGTTGTAAATAGAGCTACTGGGAAAGAAAGGACATACAAAATATCAAATAAAAGTAAAGGAAGCTAAGAAAGTAATAGACAAGAAAAAATGAACAGAAATGTTTGTGTGTGCATAATTTGATCATATAAAAACATGATCCCTGCATATTTCAAGGAATAACCTGATCAATAACATAATTGACATAAGAGGGTAAAATTAATAACATTTGAAACTTCATTGAAAGGATTGCTATCAACTCTAATCACGCGTTCATGGAAATTATGTGTATCGTTGCTTGGTGACCATAATAGTTCTCTAGTAAGTTTGGTAGGGGACAGATTGCTTCCTTCTCAACAGGGGACCTTGATTTTCAGTGCATGGAACGGTCTCTCTCAACTCTGGCATTGATGTGCCCCAGGGAGGAGACAGAAACACACAATAAGACTGCAAAGACCGCTGGTTTTACAAGTTTATTTTCCTAGTCCAATTCCAGTTTGTGTCTCAGAAGGGAATTAGCTGGCAGTTTGGACTCCTCTTAAACAGCCCTTGGTGTCTCGTTCACTGCCTCATTATGGATTCTGTACCAGAGTAATCTGTGGAGACACCAAACTCCATCTTCTAGACAAACACTCAAGGCTGAGCCCCGCCCTCCCAGATGATCGGGAGAGGCTTGTCCTGCAGTGAGGCGGCTTGTCCCCTGGGCAGGCACAGGGCAGGCGAAGACAGTGAATTCTTCACCCTCAGGAGCTGCTTAACACACTCACATTCACACTTTCCCAGCTTCAGAAACCAATCGCCCAAGCAGGGCTGCACATGCTGGAGACAACAGTGGCAGCAGGCAGGGCCACACCCTGCGATTCTCCACCTCCCTGGGCTACAGCACAAGTGTCCCGCCCACCCCCGAGGGGACAGCTGGGCAGTGCCCCACTTTATCACCCTGGCTTGCAGCCCTCTGTCCAGTCAGACCTTTCCACATCTGCCCTTCTCCAGCAAACCCGAGCATAACGCCACACGGTCTCCCTGATTCTTTGGGTCTCCAGTCCTTACAAAGCTGCTGGGGCACACAAAAATAACATTAAACTCGTTTCTAAGATTTGCCCTTGTTAATCTGTCCTTTATTATAGGGGACTCAGCCATGTCCTGAAATGAAAAGACAAGGACTTCCTTCTGGGCCCTCCTCGGAAGGGAGGAAAAGGGTATCACCCTCCCACAGCAGGTGGGGAGTACTGGGTCCAAGTCTGGACTCCAGGGACCAGCACAGGGCTGTCTGGCCTGGACAATCCGAGACCAACACAGCCTGAGGCGGGGATTCAGAGGATGAAACGCCTGGGCCAGCAGCTCCGCTCCACAAGAGCTCTTATGGCAAACGGGGTGCCGTCAGCAGGGAAGAGGACTCCAACCCCTGATAGGCAGGGACCCTCAGGGAACCTCCGGTCCTGAGATCCAAGCACGGGGCCCGAGCCCAGACTCCGGGCCCACAGCCACCAGCTAACGGGGAGAAGGGCTTCTTGAGGATGGGGCTATGTAACACCAGCAGGCCAATGATGGATGGCAGAGAAGCCACATTTAATTGGATTCCAGTAAATTGAATAATGCGCTGTGTCCTGCCCATGTCATAGAAAAATACCTATTAAGGCAGAAAGGAAATAAAGAACTTTAATACAATCACGATGATTGCAGCCCACATTAATGCTACCTGGTCAATTTAGAAGAAAATTGTGAAGGACATGACCTCAGACACTGTTTCTTGGGTTAGTTGAGGGGGAAGCAGAAGTTATATATAAGCAGCAGGAGAATCAAATAAGAGCCAGCTGTAATAATGTGACAACTCTGCCAGTGCAGGCTGACAGTGAGCTTTGCTCTCCTGATGGCCCCAGATGGCCACGTGGCCACATGACGGGAGCATCTCCTCTGCTCTCCACGTCCGCCTTCTGCGGGTTCCGGCTCCCTCATCTCAGCCTCCCCATGAATTACACATACACACACACACACACACACACACACACACACACTCTCTCTCCCCACACTGTGGGTTGGGAAGCAGCCTGAGCACATCTACCTCTTACGGAAGCTTGACAGCTGGCATTTTACAAGCTGACCAGCAAACTCCTTTCTCTGGCATGATTTTTGTTTCTGTTCTTTCCATGCACTGTGCATTTCAAGCATACGCTTCCATTTTCACAGAATAATGAATTCGGTATTCTGAAATCATTGTCAGTTCTAGTTCCATGGCCTTCTAAAGATATTTAGCTCTAGAAGTTTGTTCTCAGTGTACTAGAATACTCCAGACACTTTGCATTTTAAATACCAATTTATATCTTCATTCTCAGCCTCAAATACAAACTCTCATATGCACATGGACTTGATCTGTGTGGATGGGAATTAATTAGCAATGCCGTGGGCTGAAGTTCAGCTGACTGCACTAAGGAAGACGCCGCCCATGTATGCTCCAGAGCTCTGACCTGCGACGATCATTGATCACGGCCTAATTAGTGATGTGCCACCTCCAATGGCTTAGGAGAGGGGACCTCACCCATGTTCCCTGCTGCCAGCAGGCAGAAGTGCCACCACTGTGATAATAAGCATGACGGATGAAAATTCATTAAAATACCAAGGAAAACCCTCCAAAATGGCTCTTAATTAAATGGTCTCCAGCTAAGCTGCAGTCAAAATGTGAACTTTCCCTGCATTCTGTTCCACTGAATGTCATGTTGACTTCAAGGCCTCCAGGGAGCCTTTAACTAATAACAATGCTTCCTATTTACATAGTTCTTCTCATTTGTCATTCCTACAGTGCTTTACAAATAAGCCTTTATTACCTCGCAGGGTGCATTGATTATAGAGCTGGGGACAGAACCAAGAACTCAGCACTCCTGTGATTTGTAAGAATAGTTCTATAAACACCCAAAGCATTCTTTTATACTGTAATATGACACTTAAATGGCAGAAACAAAGCTTGACATGAATTCTTTGACTCCCATGTCAATGTGACTGCCCATTAAAGCCTTGGCTTTCCCACTTTCCAAAAAAAAAAAAAAGTAGCCACTTTCTAACTCTGGTGTCAGTCATAGAGTGAGTTATGGGACCGGACTATGTGTCACATGGCGATCCCCTTCCAAGCAATCCATGAATGCCTCTAAATCCATGCTCATCAGTTTGTTCTCAGCTCAATACATCAGTTACCATTTTATGACTCCTGAACTTAGCAAATGGAACAAACTCACAATCTGGAAATTTCAACACGTGTATTCTTTTGCTCCCATGCCTATTGGTCAGAGGTTTTGTACCTAATATACTTGTTTATAACAGTATCATTAAAGCACAGTTTACCTGGGTCCTGATTTTAGAAATACAGGCAGGTACATTCAGACATTAGAGGATAAGATTGATGCTATAATATTTTCCAGATGATTTTTTATACTTTGAAAATTCATATGGGCATCTTAAGTTGTCCATATATTTCATGAGAACTCAGAAAACAGGACTTGCTGTGCATAACTTATTTCTAGGATGCTTTGTTCAGAAGGGAGGTTACTTTGTGAAATGTGCACTGACCAACTTCTTGGCTGTTTTTGAGGTGCCACTGAAGATTCGTGGCTGAGCAGACACTGTCCAGAGCTGCAGCACAAGAGCAGGAGGAGCTGTCAACCCCACAGAGCAGAGCCTGCCTGTGCACCCCGTCACCCCTGTGGAGGTCCTGAGCTCCACTGTTTCTTTGCTGTAATACTTTTGCGGTTCTCGGTCTGACTCCACTTGAATTTTCCCCCTGGAATCCCAATGCTGCCTTCAGTGGTGGTTTGCACAGGGAGGGCCGCTGTATGTTCATATAAATGATTAAAAATTTCCAGAAATAAAAAAGGACACCTCTATACAAAGAAGATCCACAAATGTCACTTTTCTTAGGAATGGGCTACATGACCACAAGAACACAATGCAAAAACAGCTTTTTAAAGTGGGAGAGGTTGGCTTGCTAAAGTCCCATGGACTGGAGTTACGGAGCCCAGTACAGTGTGCGGCTCTGTGTCATGGATTCCCTTGTACACCAAAACTCCCATCACCAGGCTCATAATTCAGTATTACTGCTGCCAGATGTATTAGAAGACAGAGAACCCTTTTTCTTTAACTTTAATAAGTTTTTACGCTGTCAAAATTTCTCATTCAACAAGTCACAATGTGATTGATCTCCCCTGCTTTCATCCTGAAGAAGCCGAGCACATAGTTTAACTTGGTTAAAAAGAAATGTAAAGAATGAAACGGCTGCCTCTCCCTTCAGTGCTGAATACAGATAGTGTTGTTGATTGCATCCTGTCCCAGATAGCCCAAGAGCCAAACAGAAAAGCTACAGAATTTCAGGTAACATCAGAATTCTTATATTGAAACATTTTCTGGTTAATAATTAAAACTATGAATGCTTTTAGAAAGTGTTATCTATTTCATGAAGTGAGATTCTGGAAAAAGGGCAAATTAAGTTGTTATTTATAAGCAAGAGTTACCTAGGTCCGTTCCTAAACCACGGAAGTGTGGTTCTTGAAGAATCCGTTCTTTTGCAAATTGATTCCATTTGCATTAGTACTTCATCAATGGAATGTTTAGATCTTTCCAGAAAGGTCTGAAGTTGTGAAGTTATTGTTGCATTATGCATTGAAACATGAACCTTGAACACAGTGCTGGGAAACATCGAATGATGCTTTTCCCCAATTTCCTGATGGCATAAAACAGTACAGGACATCTTCAGTGCCAGTGAAGGCAGCCAAGCAATCAAAGAACATTACCCCCCAAAATTGCAGATCAGCAACAAATTCGGAGTGACTCCCGCTAAGCAGAAATTAGACTGGAAGCCAGCTGTCCACGGAATGAACAGGGGAGAGTCTCAGTTCCAGCCATAAGCCTTAGTTCAATTTTCTTCCCTGATAACTTCTAGCTCAGGTTGTTATTTCTAAGCCACCCTTGACTCACACAGATAGCACCTATTACGAAAGCAACCAGCTTCCTGCAACATGTTAGTAATTATATTTGTCTTCACAGCACCCTAGCTGACAATTTACCACTGGCAGACCTCACCCTCTGCGGAGGTTATTGGGGTTTCTCCCTTTCTGACCTTACGTGCTGTGATGAGGGTTCTGTTGCGCAAATACCATTAGTTATGTCATCTCGGCAAACAGGCTCCCTTCTTCAGGATCTGCGGGGCAGCAGAGATTATTTATTTTCCCTACGCCCTCTTTGCCTGTCAAGTCTGCGTTAATGGGTGGGCGGAAAGGCTCCTGCCCCTTCACCCAGGCCTGTTTTCCACCTGATTTCATTAAGACGGAGGTAAACTCTGTTAGGACTCTGTTTATTGGAATTCTAAACTTGTGACCTTTCCCTCTTTCTTCAAATCTAACCACAACAAAGTCCGAGAGGTTTTAAATCTGACAGTGTATTCACATTTCTCAAACATGTTCCTATAATTTGGCAAAAAACACGAGCTTCAGTCCGGGACCTTTTCTCTTGCTCCCCACACTCGGTTTATCGTGGAAAGTGTGCAGCCTGGTACTCTGTCTCCTCTCTACACCCAGAGCAGAGTCGGTGCCCTCAAGGGCAGGACATGCCGTCCATGTCTCCGCAACCAGCCTATGTCCAAGCCCCACCCAGGGCTTCCGCCTGTCCCCTCAGCATCTCGCCTGCTGGCTTCCTCCCGGCCCCCTGGCATCTGTCCCGGGCTTCCAGGGGAGGACTGTGCTTGAACCCACTCAGCAAAGCGCCCTGGAGGCAGCTCCTGGACCCAGGTCTGGAAGCAAATCCATGACGGGAAGGCAGACAAGTAGGAGAAAGTACTTGAAGTAAACTCGGGCTCTGCTTTCCGATCTAACCCCTGATTGCTTTAAAGGCTTCGGAACCCTGCAGCAGAACAGGGAGTCCAGGGCCGGCAGATGAGCATACTGGAGAGATGGGACGAGCTCTGAGCCCAGGCACCTGGGGAAGGAGCCGAGAGACGGTGCCCTGGGGGTGCACGGCTCTGGCTGCAGAGGAGGAGCTGGGCTCTCCAGAGGAGGAGCTGGGCCAGTGAGGAGTCCCCGGCTCTCGTGGTGAGCCTGGTTGTCAGTGTCCTACCTGGAACCCCCTCAAATCCATGCACACTAGGAAGTCTCATACCCAACCTGAGGGCACTGCCTCAAAAAGCCCCCAAATCGCCACTTTTTTCAGGGGTGGTCAGGAACCACATCTGACCAGAATGCCCTGTGGCAGCACAAGTACCCAGCAGTCCTCGAGTGATTGCTGAAACACTGTCCCATGGACTCAGACACCACCAGTCCATGCCGTCCACCACGTCCCTTCCCCGGGGCTCCCAGAGGGCAGGATGCTAGCTCCACTGCTGTCCAGCACAAGCCCTTACCTGCTCCCGGGATGCCCGGGCCCAGATCGCCTCTCCTCTCCGAGTTCTGCTCTCCCTCAGCTGCCCTGAGGCCGTGAGGCTCTGTGTCCAAGCCGCTTGGGCTCAGTCCCCACATGCATCTGAGTTCTGAAAGGCGAGCCAAGCCGAGCGAACGAGGACCTAGAAGTTCTGGGTGCTTCTGTCTAAACATCTACTTTCTGGTTTTCTTTTCCTTGTGGAAGGAATGTGTAGCTACTTTCAAAGATCATGAGCAACTTCCTCACTGCCCACGGTGCTTCCCATTTAGCACCCTGGTGCCCGCGCAGCTGAGCCCATGCCTTCAGGGATTCTGCATGGAAACGGGGCCCGAGGTCAGCAGTGGGGAGCTTCCTGCAGCGTTAGGCACACTGACCACATCTGCACCGGTTCGCTCCACACCTGCGTCGCCCCGCCAGTCCCTGATGACCACTGCACCAGGTATTTCATGTGAAAATCCTGAGTACTCATGAATGACAAGTGACACTACCTCAGATCTGATGCAGACTTGAGATTAACCTCTCCTTTATCATTTATACGGTTTCCACAAAATAATTTCAAAGCGGTTTGAAGAGCGGTTTTAGGCTAGCAGAAATCAAGCAGGTACCCAGGTTTCTCACAGGCTCACAACTCACACGCACACACAGACCCTTTCCTAACACACTGTCATCCTGCAAGGTGCTCAGTGTACACGGGGGTGGCTCTTGGCATTGTCCACGATAGGTTTGGGAGAGCATGTCAGGGCACACAACCACAGCATTGTGGGTGGACAACAGGTCCCATCTTAACAGGGCACTGTAATTTAAAAATTACCACCATGTAGTCATTTGGATTAGTGCTTGGACCTCATCTGAGCACAGATACCCTTGTGTTTGCCCCATGTGTAATCACATCTTACCTGTGAGAGGTCTGTGTGATTAGCCAGGTAGGGTCTGGAGCTGGGTGCCTGCTCGATCTTGGCTCCTTAGCCACTGCCTCCTTACTGAATCTCCAACTCTAAGACAGGGGTCTGAGCAAGACCCCACTCATGATCAATGAGGGCCACAAACAGCATCCACTTACTCAAATAGATGATAACAAAATGAACTTCAGGCCCACAAACCATTGCTCAGTTGTCTAGTATAACCCTCAGGCTGCCTCTCCACAGAGAATTGTATCTGTGGATCACCAAGCATCCTTCTCCAATTTCGACTACTCAGAGAAAATGATATTTGTGTACTAAAGGAAACAGAAAGGCAGTAATTCTAGAGCTCTCTGGGGATAGGAGAGCTGTTTCCTTCCCCCCAAAGCTTTCCACTTCCCTGGAAACCCAGGGCATCTGAGAAAGCGAGAAGCACTCAGGGTGAAAGCGGATTCCTCTATTGTTAGTCTGGTGTCTGATCCACACACATTTTTTTGCTTACTAAATTGTTCTTTTGTTTTTCCCTCTGTCTACCCAAAGTGAAGGTGAGCCCCACAAGGGCAAAGGCTTTCTCTGTCTCCCACCACACACCAGTACTCAGGGCTACACCTAAGTGTGCGCTCAGGGATTGAACAAGTGGGTCCAGGGTACCCAGAATTATTGAATATCATTCCGCAAGCACACTGATATGTTAGGAGTAACAGAGCTGCAAACCCAGCTCTAAAAACCATGAATTAAAAAAACAATAAGATCAAAGCCTGACTACCCTGACACTAAAAAAATCAGTGTTCTCTTAAACCAACGTGCATTCTGAGAAGTAGCTCAGATGTCTAATTTTGCTCTATTATTCAGGTGTTAGCACAGTAGCCTGCCTTAGCGTGGTTGTGTTTGTTAATACAGGCAAGAGAGCAAAAGGTCCGTCAGAGTTATCCCTCAGCTTGGGTGAAGCCCTGAGTTTGTACCACTCACTCCATGGAAAGCCTGCCCATGCCAAATGCCAGTCATGATGCTAGTGACTGCTGACAGTCAGCAAGGTCAATGTGCCAAGACCCAAGGTGACTCTCTGGTGACCCTTACAGTGGCTGGTGACATTATTCCTTTGGACAGTTTCAATTGCTGGTCACAAGAGTCTGGAACACATGGCTTACTTAATAGCTTAAATACACCAGGGAGGCATTAGTCATTTGACAGCTAAAGCAGGCTGAGGAGCAGACTCATCAGCATTCTACCAGCAGAAACACGCAGGCCGACACTTCATGATCAGTAAATCGCTTTACACTCATGGATCCTTCTGTCAGATGTAAAGGATCATCTTAATTCAAGAATAATTTAGATGGACAGCCATGTTTTAAAAAACAGTCCCGGCAACACTGAAATTTAAACAGAAGGATTCATAAGCATTCATATTTATATCAGACATTTGATATGGAGAGACAAGATTATACCAGAATGATTTAATCAAAGTATTAAGAAAAACTGAAAATATATACTAAATACCATTCAATCCTCAAATCGTGTGGAGCATTTTGGTTTCAATGTTTCATTTTCTTATCCCTTGATGTTTGTTTTAAATTTTGAAGAAGAACCTCACTAAAGTGGGAAGTTGCCCTGACTGGGCTGAAACATGCAATTCTCCTGCCTCAGTCTCCCAGTGCTGGGAAAACAGGCATGAACCCCAGTGAACCCCAGGCTTCTCTCTGCTCCACTCCCACTTCTGCACCCTTCTCCCACTTCTTCCTCTTTGGATCTCTTGTTTCTCTTTGCCTTCTCTTGTCTCTGTCTCCCCCACCCACACACACACTTCCTGAGTTCTGTTTTCTTGAGACCTTGCAGACCCCTCATGTGCTAGAGAGGATTAGATAAGGTTACATCTAAGAAAGTATAAGGGGAAATTGCCTCATTTTACTGGACAGTACTTGTCCAGAAGGTCTTGCTAAGTTTTTGTTGTGTTTGTTTGTTTGTTTGTTTGTTTTAAACTAAGAAAATTCATTTTTGTCTCCACTTTTTCTTAAACTTAGGATTTGAATAGATATGATAGCTGCAGGTGGCCTCTTAAAGGTTTTGTTTTTGTGCACTGTGTGTGTGTGTGTGTGTTCAACACTCTGAATCACAAACACAGTGGGGCTGTGACACCCAGGACCTCAGGAGCCATCACCCATGGAGACCCCTGCTCTGCAGCCCCCAGCTCCTCTGCAGACCCCGCGGGAAGCCCCAGCCTGCAGCTGCAGCAGAGCGCAGGCTGACAACTCAGTGGGAGAGGCGGGGAATAGACAGGACAGTGAGGCCCTGAGTGGAAGCCCTGGATTCCCGCAGGGTAGGCCGGCGCAGTGGGTAGGTCTTCCTGTGGAAGCACCTGCGTGTTCCTGAACCCACTCGAACTCTTCAGCTGCCCCGATCAGTGTTCAGGTGGCAGCTGCTCGGCACCTGTGTGACTTGCTGTAAGGACCGTTCACCTCCACTTTCTTCCCCTTAAGGAACCCATGGCTTAAACACAGTTACTGCTGCCCGTCAGCTCAGTGTGCGTTTCCATCTAATCTGGAAAAGCCTTACCCACAGTGCTGCGTCCGTCAGCTCTGTCCTGCGGTCTCGGTCCTAGATAGGAGCCCATGCGGCAGCACCGCTGCATTCTCCCCACCCGAACCCCTGCACACTGTGGGTGCTATGAACCGGCCTCCCCACCAAGCTCCTCAGTGAGCCGGAAGCTGACTCTGGTCTGGGACCACGGCAATGTCCTCAGGAATGCTGAAGGGGCTTAGGGGCCTTTTCTTTTTGGCAACTTAATCAGTTACTTACAGCATACCAAGTCTGGAATGTTCTTTCCCATCTCTGTCTCCCCAAAGCTGAGCAACACTTACAGTTCATATCCGTATACATTCCCTTGCTTAAAGGATAAGGCCCCATAATTTATTTTGGATCCTACACACCCCTTGCTGCTGGTTTGCATCAGCAGGACCTGTCTATTAAGCAGACAGCTATCATTTCCCTCTGTAATACACCACCTAGAAACTGCAAACAACTCTGGCATCTGAGATGAGCTGGGAATCACAAGTCCCAGGGACCTCTGTTCTTCCCATCAGGGACCCAGTCACGCTGTACAGACCAAGGCACAAGGCCATCTGGGATGTGGCAAGGCTGTGCATGGGATGCTTCTACAGTGGTTAGGGTTGGGGTGTCCACTTGATTGGCTTTGGGACCCCCGGGGATTGTGGAGCTCACTTTCAGGTGCTTCTGAGTGGTCACAGAGGTGTGGCCTTGGGGACCCTGCCCTTTCTTCTCTAGCGCTGTTCCCCTGGTGTGAATTAAGCAGCTCTGCTCCCTCCCCTTTGCTATGATGTTCCAGTCTAGAAGTCAGCTGAAGGCCCTGAAAATAGGAGCCCAGTTAATCTCTCCTCCCACAGAGTGTGCTGTTGGTATCTGCCCAGTGAGGAGAAAGCTGATTAACAGAATGACCAGCTAGGGCTGTGTGCACAGAACACTACAGTAGGACTCCGGCGTGCAGCCCTGTCTCCCTGATGGACCGTAGAAGAATACAGAGGCCAGAGGCATCATCATCTCTGAGTCCTAGACTCTGTGGACTGGGGAAAATGACAACTAAAGCACTCCCAAGGCAGGATGGGAGGCATCTGTTTCTAGGAAGCAGCACTCTGGTCTAGCGAATTCCTCTGTGAAGTTCAGACCCCACTGAGGCAGGGAGAAATGTAAAGCAAAAATAGCTGAGTGGGGCAAAGACGGGGGAAAGTCAGGAAAGTGATGTTTTCTAAAGGGCTTCGGTAGAGATACAGAGAATCGTTCTGCCATTAAGATAATAAATATTTCTTCAAAAATAATAGCTATTTCCAGGTGATGTCACGTTCCCAAACCCCTTTCTCAACAGTAGGGAAAGGTGTCTCTGTGTTTTAAGCATGTTTAAGCACTCACATGGCTTTCTTTCTGTAATCTTCTTGTGTATCCACTCAGTGATTTTACTGATTTCCATTTCTTTGGCAGTTACAATTATATCCACATGATTTTCTCCATAAAATGCTTCTATTCAGTGAAAATTTTGAACATATTTCTTAAGACATGTAAGTTTAAAATAATTTATACTTAGTATTAGAAATTTGCAGTTATAGAAATCACCTTTTAAGATCTTATCATTGGAGAAGATAGACTTTATCAAAGGCTGATGATTTACTTAAACCTTGACATAAATACACTAACAATGACAAAATTGGCTGAGATTATTCAGAAACTGAACCAATATCCACGTACAAATGTCATAACATCCATTTTGATTGTAATTTACTAATGTAAAGTTTAAAGACAATAGCAACAAACAAAGTTCCCCAAAGAATTTGATATTATGCCTTTGTTTCCCCTGAGAAATCTGAGACAGTCACTTGGGAAACACCCTCACAAACTTCCAATCACTGCTAGTTTTGCAGTCACTGCCACAGGAAGATGAGTTCACCAAGCCCTATCTGAAAATTTGATCCTATGGGGGCCGAAGACTGTCCTCCAAGACACAGCCCGAAATGCCTGAATCTTAAGTCCTGAAGCCAAACCCCCAAGACCGAAATCCAAATGACATAGTATAGAAACCTCACTCTGAAGACTTTAAAGGCTGGAAGGGAGCGAAACAAGATTCTGGGAAAGGGTTTTTCCTTCCAAAATGGCGATGATGAAAACTTAGCTTATTACCACAGCTACCTGCAGTATTCTGGAGGTCGTAGCCAGGCAGACAATTGAGTGTCATTATCATAAGTAACAGAGCAGACCTACAAACAGATGAAAATAAGCATAAAGGGAGCACATCTGTGCCTGCATCTATCTCACGTCTGTCTGTAAAAAGCGCTCCAAGCTCTGCCCTGGAAATCGGTGCACCTCAGAGGGAAGGAGGCTCCACCCTGGAGGCTAGAAAACAAGGAGAGCAAAATGGAAAGGCTTGACCGGACAAACCAGGTGCACAGTCAGACAGGAACCGGAAGCGTGGACAGGAGGATTGGAGGCGGGCGTGTCAATCACCTTGGCCTACAATGCAGGCATGGATTTAAAAATGTGTGAGGGTAGGAGCAATGCTTACAGTTGAGGGGGACACGGAGGAGACCAAAGGTGAACACAGAACCCTCTCCGGATGAGCTTCAGAGTGAAGGGCAGAGTCAGGAGGACACAGGAGGCCATCACCCCAGCAGCACTCAGGTCTGTGCCACTGCGGGGAGACCCAGCTCCTCTGCAGAGCCCGAGCTCTGTGCTCAGGGTCCCCGCCTGTCCCCCAGGACCATTTCTGCCTGACTAGCGCCACTGTGCTGCTGCATGGTGGCCAATCAGAATCACAGCTCCCCGGCTGCTCCTTGGCACTTAGGACAGTGCTGTAGGCCTCAGTCTCCTCCACACAGAGTTGCTGGACTGGGGCGCTGCCCACCGGCCCCCCACCTGTGCCCTGGACCAGGGGTGCTGCACACTGATTCCCTAGACAGGAGAGCCCCTAAGCTGGCACCTCACCCTAACACCCACCGCACACCCTGGGGTGCTGTCTGCAGGGCTCTTGAGAACAAAAGGAAGAAAAATGTGGGTACCCAGTGAGAAATCTGAAGGTTCTCTTCTTCTCAATGTTTCTCTGCATAATTTATTGGTGTGTTAAAAGGTGCTTTAGAAAGTCACAGGCTAAGGTCCAGCATCCCCCAGGACGAGCCCACCCAGCCCTGCCTGGCTGCTGGTCAGCCAGGCTGCCATCCCCAGTCGCCTCCTTCAGGCAAAATACTTTTTAATAACCTGCAAAATAAAAACACTTACCAGCTTAAAAAAAGTTACAAAGAATCCTCAGTTAGGAGTCAGGGGCAGGTTGAGGACACACTGCCCTCTACAGGGAGCCCTCCAACAACAAAGTGAGATTCAAAATTCGGGTTTCCAGAAACATTCCAACAGCGGCCCTACAACCATTCTCCTTAGGCCAAGCCCTGGCCTCCCTCACACACAGTATCCGTCTGCTCCCACGAAGGAAGTAAGAGCAGCATTCTGAGAAAATGCTGAAAGCAAGTTGAAAAATAGCTTGTGGTCTTCTCATATTCTCTTTTTCTTAACATTTTAACAAATAATGGTGTTAAGACAGGTTCAGTATTGTCATTTGAAATGGTCCTGAGTGCTAATAAGGGTTTCCATCAGCCTGTGTGTTTTAAAATTATTTTAATGTGAGAAATTTGCCCTTACAGTCTCAGACTGCACTTTTCAAAATATGTTGAAAGGAAATGATCATTTGAAATTCTGAAAAGTCTTGTGATTTTTTTTTAAATTTCAAGTAATTACACTTGAGGGTTATCTTAATTACTTCATAACATCTATAGTTTGTGGTGAGAGTTGTACCGTTTTATACAGAATAAATTAGATGCAAAATGTGGCAGAGAAACATTGTATGCTTTCATTCAAAGGAATTCAAGATTACTCTGGAAAATTCAGTGTTTGGTGCTTGGAATCGGGGGTCTGTCTGTTGGGGTTGGTGGAAGAGCGGAGCAGGGCTGGTGGGAGGAGTATTTCCCGGTAACCTCAGGGGTTCTCCAAGGGCACTATGCTCCGCAGCCTTTTTAGAAGTTCTACTTTCCTCTCCTGATAGAAGAAATAGTGATGCAAGCAAAGCTGTGTTCAGTTACCTGTCACCCTCGCAGATGGCGAAGCACCACCTGTGTTACAATCAGCAACACACAGAGGTTCCGTTACCTGAAATGAGTCTACAACCAATTACGATGGGCAGCCACCTTTTCTTGGATTTCGAGATGGAATAATTCATATAAAGTAATCATAAGCCTTTGGTATTTAAGAAATGTTTAAGTTATTTCAGGCTGGAAGCATCTGTATATTCCAAGAAGAGTAATTTGAAGGACAGTTTGCAGTCTACGTTCAATTCCCAGCCTGAAAACTTCTCTGGAAAAAAAGTCTCAAAGTGGTTTTACTAGAACTCAAGGGGTGCAAATAGAAAAAGGTACTAGGACAAGAGGCATCTGATCAGCAAAGGGTCTGCAAAACTCAGCCTGAAGTATCATCTCCTTCCAGAAGCCTGAGAGCCTGGCAATCTCTCTGCTCACCTCAAATTTCACGGGCTGGTCGGACCTTCCAGTGTCATTTAAATCCGCTCCCTTGGTAATCCCTCAATCCCTCAGCTGCTCCAGGCCTCGGAAGGCAGGAGGAGATAGTCACTCAGCCTGTATTCTGTCACCCTCTCCTCTCACTGGGCTCCATGGGGTCCGCGGGGGGAGGGAACACAGTCCCACAGGCCAGTCCTCAGGGCCTGATTATGCCACGTCGCCAGGAGTGAGACCCATGCTTCCTTTTCCTGCTACCTTATCACGTGGTGTCTGGCACAGAGCAGATTGCGATAAATGTTTGCCTGAATGAAAGTCAACCTCAGAAAACTGAATTTTGGCAGCGCTTTTTCTCCTTTTCCCAATCTGACGTTCCAGGTCCTGATACAGAGATTCTAATGCTATTGATGGTGTAGCGTGCTTTTAAGGAAACCCCTCCCCATTGATCTAGAGGGTTGAATCATTCTTACCTCCTGCTGGATCTTTAACAAAATCACATTATCACATTCTGCTGACTGTTTTCCTCTGCCTTGCCTTTTGTTTAACAGAATGATTGCCTTTGAAATGCCCTGGAAGTCTCAGGACTGTGAGGAGGGGACAGAAGTAAGTTAGCCAGGGCTGACTCAGCTGGGATGTTCCACACCATATGGACGTCAATGAGACATTAAATCTACAGCACAAAGAAGGGTCTAAGCAGTCCTGGGGTGAAGAACACTGTAATTTTGCTTTAATAGTGTACATTAAACTTAGTTGGCAGTGACCCCTTAAAAATAAGGCATGATTCTTTATTCTAGAGAGGCCACCCTTGGTGCATCTTTCTGGAAACAGTGCTGAAGGCAGCCCAGTGTCTGTGGGACAAGAGCTGTCACCTAATGGTGTGACGCCCTCTGCCCTTCGCCTCCTGGCCACATGCAGGCAGTGTGCTCAAACCCCTGGCTTCTCTTTTGAGGAGTGGAGGATGACGTATCTACAGAACTCAGATTTGCTTACTTTCTACCCTAATATTCCCAGGCTACTCTGTCTCATTACATGTGTCTCCCATTGTACTCTGGATATCTCATCAATAGACATTTATCTATTTTGTTACCAAAGCCATTTGGCCATTACAAACACAGATAAAATAATAGTTTAAGATTCAAAGACCTATGCAAGTCATAACTGATTAGCTTGTCAAGTGTCTTTGATGCTGAGTTGTTAATTGTCTTACATGCAAAGCTCATTTCAGTAGCTATAAAATGTTCCACACAGAGGGAAAAGAAAAATCATGTGTTATTTTTAAACTACTAGCATCTAAAGAAGTAGCTTACATCACAAAGTTAATACTTGTTGCTAATGATTCTGAATGGGAATTTATAACTCTATATTTTTGAGATTTTCTCATCTTTTTGAAAGGAGATTTCACTATGCAGTTCAGGCTGGCCTTGAACTCATTTTGTAACCCTGGGTGGTCTCAAACTCACAGCAATCCTCCTGCCTCAGCCTCCCAGGTGCTGGGATTACAGGTGTGTGCCACCATGCCTGGCTTTGAGAATTATTAAGATAAATGCCTTTGTTGTTTTTCAAGCCGTCCTTACTGTATCACTGGTGTTTGTCTCCCAGTGGAGGAGACTCGCTGTTCTCCACAGTAAGGTGCCCAGAAGCTGGGAGACTGTAAACTTTGTTAGTAACTATAGATTATCCACAGCTGAGGCAGCAGACCAGCCTCGGCTCTGGGGTTGGCGGAGGGGAGATGCCGCATTCCAAAGAGAGTCCTGCACTGGCTGGCTAGGATTCCAGCGCAGCACAGCACAGTTCCTGGGCCAGCACATGAAGCTCCTTGGCCCTGGGTGCAGCGGTCTCCCATGGGCTGCACCCCTTTCCTTTGCCCTGGGAGCTTGGGGAATTCCCTGCCTCCCAGGAATGGAGCACACTGCATCCAGCCTGGCGTGTGAGGTGCAGGCCATTGGCTTCAGGGTTGTTCACAAAATAAATATGCTTTTTCTCCATTTCTAAAGCTGAGATTTTGCTTTAAAAATTACATGTTAGTTCATTTAATGTAGTATTTAAAAATAAGAGTTAATATTTTCAAAGAGTTCCTACTCCTAAGAGAGACTCTGCTGGGCGACCCAGCCACACCCAGTGGCCTGGGTGCATCTCAGCCTGCACTGACGCTTGCACAGTGCTCCCAGCAGGGCAGGAGCTTCCAGCCAGCTCTGCAGAATGGACTAAATGAAAGCAGCCAAGACTGGGCATTTAACTCAATGGTGTAGGCACCTGCCTGGTAAGCACAAGGTCAGGAGTTCAATCCCAGGTACCGAAACAGAAAGCAGCCAAGTTTACTTTCTCAGACAAGGGCCCGTCGCTTTGGTGAGCATGACCACCATGCTAACTTTTGCAGGCCCCACGATATACTTCAGATAAAATCTCTGTCCTTTTAATCCTGGTCCACCTACCTTATCTCTGCTCTGTGGAACAGGAAGAGATAAAATATTCTTTCTCTGAAAACCCTTGAAATCATATTTCATGCTGAATTTGATGGAACTGTCAATTCATTATTTACAGATAAAAAGTGTAAAAATCATAAAATTGGTACAATACAGCAAATTATTTAGTAAACAAGCCTAGGAATTCACAAGTGTCCTGCTCATAAAATGGGAAGATAAAGAAGACATTAAATTTTTTCCCAAATCCACCCAATGTATGAACAAGAACCTTAATGCCAATGCCATTTACACCCTAAGTCATCTTCTGCCATATTTAAACCAGGTCACATATTTAGTAAGTGTGTTAGGACAAAGAGGATGTTAAGAATGAAGAAATCCAACCTACAGGTAAGAGTCACCTGTTGGAGTCAGGATTTGCAAGGGCAACAATACAGGACATATAACTTATAGAATTGTTTTATAATAGTTACCCAAGAGCCAAACATAGAAAATGCAGGAAATCTGTCTACAAATCCAAGATGCCCCAAATGCAGCCGAAGGCCTCAGTCCCATGGCAACAACCTGCATGAGCCCAGCTGGAGAGCTACGGCCCGTGACAGCCCCTCCAGTCCAACTGGACACCTCAAGCCCGTTGCAATATCTCATGCAAGTCAGTGTCACAGCCCAGAGGGCAGAAGTGGAAGCCAGAAAGTCTGTGCAGGTGGGGTGAAGGATCTGGGCCAGCAGGCTGAGGGATCTGCACTGAATCCAGGAAGCAACACTCAAAGTAAAGACCAGAGCTCCCCCAAAAGTTCCACAGCCACCCTCAGTGACAACAAGGCCTCAAGCGCCTTTTTCGATGATGAGAACAGCTGAGTCCACATCAAGAAGCAGCGAGACAAGCTTCTCCTAGAGGCTGAGAAGCACACATCTTCCCCTCTGGAGCCAGGAAGTGGTAGAGTAAGGACCAGAGCTCCCCCAAAGTGGACCATAGCCACTCTCAGCGGTAACAAGGTCCCGAGCTCCTCTAACAATGACAACAGCCAAGTTCATATCAGGAAAGAAGCTCAGCTAACTCCTCCAGGAGAACCCACAGAAACAGGAGAACCAACAATGTCATGGAGAACCAACCACACCAGGGAGAACCAACCACACCACAGAGAACCCACAACACTACGTCTGCCTTATATGCTGTTGGCAGCAATCCTCAGGTGGGCCCTCCACACCCAGCACCACTCTGATTCAGAGCAGCTGGGCGTCAGAAATTGGCCACCTACCTCAATCTCCTACATCACCCAGGAGCAGGAGCAGACAAAGACCTGAGAGTGCAGGGGAAACATGGTGGGAGGGAGAGCGGTCCTTGCTTAAAAGCACAAGAGAAAGCATCTGGAAGGAGGAAGCTTGCTTGTGCCTTAGGAGGTAAATAAGCTAACTAGACTGAGCAAGTGGTGCAGACATCTTATAAATAGAAAGGGCACCCAGTGAAAGGATGAAAGGAGAGATGAGCTATAAGAGCTTTTAATTTCATGAAGTGATATGTAATTCCTTTAGCTTGAGTGCACAGAGCTAGGGTTCCAGCCACAGGGATGAATCAGAAAGGACCTTTTCTCTTGAAGTTTGAGAAATCTCATCAACAAATCTTATTTAGGGACTTAACATGATCAGATTTGAGCTTTAGAGAAACAATACCACTAGCGGCATGGAAAATTAAACAGACACGGTACATAGCCAAGAAAGCAGCAATGGAAGCCCATGACAATAAAAGAGCAGATCCCTCCTACTGAGCAGGTGACCCCGAGCAGGCACTATTATTAGAAGCCATGTGTTCATATCGTGGATTTCTCTTATGTTTTTTCTTAACCCTGGTAGTAACATGAAGATCTCATTCTAAGTATTGGGGTCTGAGGTCGGGGACCTTCCTTTCACTCAGGTTACAAAGCTGGGCTAAGAGATGTTTCTGCAGCCTGGTGTCTGGAAGTGTGATTCTAATCATGATAAGAAGCACGTGATGAGGCCACGCAGTGAGTAATCAGGATGTGGGAGTGAGGCTCCCCGCAGAGCCCGGTGCTGGTGGGCTCAGGAAGCCAATGCCCCACTGGGGAGACGATGGGGAGGGGGCAGCTCTCGCCCTCCTCCCTGTGCAAGCCACAAAGCCCAACGAGGCCGAGCAGGGCAGGGCAGGGCAGGGCTGTGATGTCACCTTGATTCCCCTGGGGACAGGAGTCCTTGCTGTTGCCCATGTTCCTGTTTTCCTGTCCCCTCCTGGAATATAAATTTTGTGGACTTTGAGACTCCATTTTTACGGGTTCACTGCTGCCGTCCTGGAGCTTGGAGGGTACTGACAGGTAGCAGACCAGGAGCAGTGCTGCACTCCAGGGGTCAGTGCAGGGTGAGAAGGAAGGAATGACGCTAGCACTTCTGTCAGTCAGTCAGTCAGTCAGTCGGCTCTCTGTGTCCATCATCTTAACTATGACGTTGACACTGACAACAAATATGTGAACACACAACATTCTCTCTTTGAGTGTTCTGGATTTAGAAGGTCACCAGAAACTCGTTGAATTTTTAAACTCCTATGTTTTGTTCTAGCATAGATGGCACCCTTATCAGATGACATTTTTTAAAGAATAAAGCAAGGACTTCCACAGTGTCACTGGTGAATTATATGCCTCTGGAACTCATATCTTATCTGTGATTGCTGACACATACCTGTCATCCCAGAACTTGGGGAAGCTGAAAAGGAGGTTTGCAAGTTCAGTCCCAGCGTGGGCTACTTAGTGAGACCCTGTCTCAAATAAGAAAAAAAAGTAAACCAAGGTATCTATCATCTGTCTGTCTGTATATCTACCTGTCCATGACTGGGGATGTAGCTCAATGAGAAGGCCCTAACTTTCATTCCTAATATCTCAAAACACACAAATAAAAGTCCATGTCCCGAATTCTACCCTCCGGACTGTCTTTGAAGACAGCATCAATATCTACATCAGGGAGTTGGCTCGAGGTCATCGGAGGGTCCCCATCTAATCTACCCTGAGCTCTTGTGAGAAGAGCAGATGCAAACACAGATGCCCAGGGGGTGCAGGGTGAAGACAAAGAGGAGAAGGCCACCGGCACTCCAGAAGGAAGCAGTCCTGCTGACCCTAGGAGAGTGGACAGCCCCACAGAACTGTGAAGAAGTGGATTCTGAGTGAAGCCTCCCAGCAGCGGGGACAATGGGTGCCCTGGCAACCTCATGGGGCTAACATCCCCACCCCCCGGGGGCTGACTTGATGGGAAGATGTAGGCAGACTCAGGGGAATGCAGCAGCACAGTGTATGACACACATCATGAGCTCCTGGGCAAGGGGGGACCTGGAAGCCACAGCAGTGCCTGCCTTGTGCATGGCTGGAGCTACAGAAGTACTTTGGCCCAGGGTAGGCAGCGGAGGTGCTGGGGTCACATCTGAGGCCTCCATGGGAGCTGACTGGAGGCTGTGGGTCCCTGTGTGTAGAGTGACGTGCATCCACAGGGCCCTGGGCCACTTATAACTGACCTGGCTGTAACTCTGCGGCTGGCTAGTGCCTCAGACAGGACGGAGCTCAATAAGAGCCTGCAGGTGGCCACAGAAGACAGACCCTGGCCAAGGAGATCCAGAGGTGTCCGTGGACCAGGACACAGACTGAGAGGCCCAAGGCCAGTGTGGGGAATGCTGTGTGATCAGCAGAGAGGTGGCACTGATCCTCAGAGATGGCACAGCCCTGGGAGGGAACCTGGGGCTGCACCGACATTCCAGAGGGGAAAACACAGGAGTCAAATAAGAGTGATCTCAGAGAGCCTGGCAATCAACTGACCAAAGGGGCAGCAATTTGGGGCACTCAGGGAGCACACCCAATGTTCAGATACAGACAAATTTCCTTAGAAAGTTCTAAATGACAGGGAAGATGAAACAAAAATTTCAAACTGAGGAAAGGTGTCAGAAGAACACCGAGGAGAGGCTACAACAATTAAAGATTAAATAATCAAGACTTCACAACTGGAAAGTGACCTGTGCCCCTGGCCCACACCCGGAGGAGCCCTGGGCTGCTTCACAGCAGGAAGAGGAGCAGGGCAGACAACTCTTCAGTCACTAGGGGGTTCAGGAAGAACCGGGCGAGAAGGTTCGGAAAAAAAATCTCACTTAAGTAACAAATGACAACAAGAGAAGGCTTTGGCAAAGTGGATGAAAACCTCAGCAATTTCCCCAAAATGTTCAGTTTGTTGACCAGACAGCAGAAGTGGAAATGCAGCGCTCACTCCGGAGGAGCGGGGCAGGGCAGCTGCACGGAGGCAGCTGCTGCTCTGTAAGTCACCCCCTGCTCCCCTCCCGTCGGGTGAGCACCCGCGGAAACCCTGCTCTGTCCAGTGGCAGGCACTGTCCTCGTGTCCTGGAGGGTCAGGTGGGGCCTCTGCTCAGTTCGCGGACTGAAACCCCAGTTCTGTGGGACAGGCTGCGATTCCTAGCAATGAGACAAGTGTACCCGGCTGCAAAGCAAAGCGGACTTCAGAAGAGTGGGACTGTGGGATGGGTGTTCTGGAAGAAGCGCAGGAGAAACATATGTAAGCGTTACGGTAAGGGACAGACAAAAGTAAGTAAAATAAAATAAACTGAAAGCTGATTTGAAATAAGTCCTAGTAGAAGACATCTTCACAGTGCAAAAGACCATCAATGTCACTTTACTATGGGTAGCTTTATTTCTTCTCCTATAAAATTCTATTAAAAACTTGGAATTTAAAAAGAATTTCTAACAATTTCTCCTGGAATTATCAGATATATATATATATATATATATATATATATATATATATATATATATCTTCCCTTCACGGGACAGCTTCCACATACCCAAGAGCTTTATTCCCTGCTCCCCACGAGCTGGTGACAAGAGGACCCTGGACAGGGTTTGGACCTGGGACCACCAAAGCAGCTGGCCAGATGGGCACCACCTGTCTCCTAAAGGTCTAAAGCCAGGTCTGTGATGCAAACCCGCAGCTTCCTAAGCGCTTGCCGAGAGCTTCCCGAGGACTGCTCACAAGAGCTCCTGTGAAACGGCTGTCAGGGACCAGGTGGAGGAAATTAAGAGACACCCCCCCCGAAGTCATTTTCGGGGACCGAGCAGCCCTTGCTGGATCCTCTCTGCCCACGAATCCCTGGTCCAAAGCGTGACTCAGAGCCACCTGCAGAAGCCACCTGGTGTCGGTGCCCCTGCAGGTGGGCGGCACTTGGTCACTTCCGTGCCCGCCTTCCGATGTTGAAAAGGCCTTGAGCACCGCGTGGCAGGAGCGGGACGGCCCCCCAGTCCCTAGGAGAGCCGGGGAGGGACTGGCACTGCCAACTCACCCCTGGGCCAGCTGCCTTCCCCCCGCCCGTGCAGGGGGCCCCTCCCAGGAGGGCTTCTTCCGCGGGAATGAGCATCAGGTAAGCGAGGTAGAAGGAGACAAGAAGAGCAGGCAGCTGAGAACCGCCACGTTTAGGGCCTGAAAGGTGTTTATTTTGGGTGACTAGATTTGCAGTATGGTTTTTCTTTAGTTCAACAACTAGTAAAAAACTCTCACGTGGGTAACAGTGAGTGATGTAATTTTTCCCCTTTAACCTGCAGTAATATGGAAAGGGTTTCCGCCTTCCTGTCTTTTGGAATTGCTGACCTTGGTTTCGGTGCTAAATCACACACATGAGTAAATTTCTAGGGCTTTTCTTTCGGACTGTTCTAATCTGGATACCTCGCAACAGAAATCCTAGTTTCGGATGAGAAAATGCTCTTCTCAAAAGTGCGCCCCCGAGGTTGTGCAGACAACAGCCGAGGCCATGGGCCCATCCCCTCTGCCCCCCCGAACCTGGCCAGGCCCCCGGGCCGAGGCCCTGACCGGTGTGCTAGGCCTCCTACCAGGAGGCAGCGTCATGACAGACACACTTGGAAGATCCCAGAGCCGCGGACCAGGGCAGATGCTCGCCCGTCTCCAGCAGGACCCAGGGCGCACTGAGGGTCCTGCACGCGGGCTGCACCTCCGCTCCGGTTAGAATACAGCCAGTGGGACAGCACGTGAGCAGAAGGCCCGCCGACCTGACTCGGCACCTGCCAATCACGCTCTGGAACAGCTTCGGGCGGAGGCGCTGGACCCCGGCGCAACATTTCCAGTTCTTAAACCAAAGCGTCAGGCGCTGGTGCCACTTTCTCTTCCGCTGCTGGTGGAGCCCTTTCACTCCGCGCACTGCGTTCTCCTGACTGCCCTGTGCGATATCTGCTTCTTTATTTGTCACGCACAAGAGCCTGAAAACCTGTCCTGGGACCTCATCAACCATGGCAACGGGTGATCCTAGCTATTTGGGAAGCTGAGTCAGGAGGATCACTTGGGCTAACAAGACTGAGTCAGTCTACCCTCGGCAACATAAGGAGACTCGGAAGCAGAACCAGAACGAAAGTCGTGCTTGGTCTAGATACAGACTCAGAGAAAAACAAAAACGGAGCAAATGTGCTTTCCTACGGAGAGGAAGCCACAGGGACCGGAGGCGGCGGTGTCAGGCTGCCTGGCTTCGCGGCTGATTTTAGGGATACTGGGAAAGTTCTACTGAAATTGGTCCCTGTTGCCCCTCAAATGCCCACCATTAAAGTCACTCATTTGAGTTAAGAAAATTGCCAGTAAGACCTCTATTAAAATGCAAATGTGTTCCCTGAGTGGGGAAACACATTAAATCATTATCAGCCATTAACACTTTAGACCAAATTAGTTTCAGATTTATTAGCCAATTACAAAAAGTATGGAAAGAGCTCCATGCAGGAGAGGTTAGTTTAAGTCAGTCTGGGGAAACCTGGGAGACAGAAAGAGT
This sequence comes from Hydrochoerus hydrochaeris, assembly GCA_004027455.1. Taxonomy (NCBI): domain Eukaryota; kingdom Metazoa; phylum Chordata; class Mammalia; order Rodentia; family Hydrochaeridae; genus Hydrochoerus; species Hydrochoerus hydrochaeris. Next base: position 262,656 of record PVLA01001604.1, on the reverse strand, counting down.
CATCCAGTGAGGTCTGGCAGTGGCTTTCAGACTTTTCATTATTTGCCTTTCTTAGAGAATAAAATAGTAAGGGAAATTCTCACATAGAATTACAGAGGAGTGAAGGTGGGCTGGCAGTGCATGTCTGTTATCCCAGCTCCCTGCCAGGACTATAGCCTGAGCCCCTTGGCGATGTGGGGAGACCCTGTCTCAAAATAACATAAAATAAATAAAATAAAGTAAAGTAAAGTAAAGTAAAGTAAAAGGGGCTGAGGATGCAGCTGAGCGCAAAAGCCCTTGGCTCAATCCCCGGTGCTACAAAAGAGAGAAAGGGGTCCTGAGAAAGCAGAGGTCAGGACCAGGACCGAGGGCTCACTTCTCAGCCCCTCTCGTCCTGACCCTCAGGGTCCCCCAAAGCAAGCCCAGAGAACCTTCGGGCAAACCCTCGAGCCTCCTGCCTGGCTGTCTCTTTGCCTCTTCCCACACGGCAGCCCCTGAGGCGCTGTGCTCGACCCTGCAATTGCTCTGGTCACGAGGGGCATGTCCAGTGTCCTGCCCTGGAATCGGGCTCTTCCTCTATGGGAGGCAGGTAGGAGCTCGCAGCTCGCAGGAACCCGGTGACCGTGGGGGAGCGACCTCTTCTTCAGTTGCCAATCAGTCAGCCGGGTGTAGAGCGGGGCTGAGCTATGTGCTCCATCACTGTGCCGCAGTTTTAGTCTGCCACGGGTTTACTGAGACCCAGCTTCATCATTCATTGAGGGCGGGGTGTATTTTGAAGAAGAGCTGGGGTGGAAATTGGAGGTGAGGCAGGCACCTGGGAACGGGCCCCCGAGAGGGCAGGACGCTCTGCCACAGGTCTGTGCGGACCCCTGGACCAGCCTCCGCCTGCCACGCCACCTTCCGCGGTGCCCTGAATGCAGGGCGTCTTTCTCTGCTCAAGCCCACCCTTGGTGGGGGACGCAGTGTTTCTGAGGCTCCAAATCTCTTAGGGGTATCTTGGTCCAGAAGTTGCCACAGAGGCCTCTGCGTGCGCCCGGGGCCGCCGTGAGCTCCGCAGGGAGGCTGACGTCAGGGTCACTGGACGCGCGCTTTCCCTGCAGAAATGCTCTTCCCGAGATTGCCTAGCTGGCCCGTGTTTATTGTCCGACTTCACAGGGCCTCTGCCGAGGAAATCTAGATTGTCTGAGGCCACTGAAAACAGCCCTTAGGGACTGGGCAGCGCACAGGAGACCTAAGGCCACAGTGCGTCCGTGCGGGGAGTGACCTTACGCGCAGGACGGAGGGAAATGGGATCCACGAGGGAGCAGAATTTTTAAACCAAAGGATTTCATCACTGTCACGCGACTCATCTCCATTGTTAAATAATTCATTTTACTCAACGGAACATAACAGAGATGCAACTCAAAGAGGAAAAGGCACCTTTTCTCACCTGACAGGATTATGACAAGCTGAAATGTAAATTCAGCCCTTCTTTATTGCTCCCTCCGCTTCCCTCTCTGCCCTCTGCCCGCCCTCTGTTCCCCTCCCCCTCTCTCTCTCATTTCAAGGAGTCCCGGGGATTGAACCCAGGTCATTGCATTTTTGCACTGAGCTACACACCCAGCCCGAGGCTTCCTCTTATTTTTTTAACGCGGGTCCCGCCAGGCTGCTTGGCTGCCAGGGCTGGGCTTGCACCCCTGGCCCTGCTTCCCTGCACCCCAGCCTGCTGGGATCAGAGGACTGTATCACACATGACCACAGACTTTCAGTCACAGCGCCGGGCTTTCCCCTAAGGGAAAGTGGTCTCGCTTACTGTCATTTGAAGGAAACTAAGGCTGTGTGCATTCTGGAATTTAAACCCTGCCAAGTAACAGGGAAATCACATCAGAATCCAAATATACTACACATTATGTAAAAACCTTCAACTATAATTGACAAAGAAAGATGAAAAAAATTACAATAACTATGATTTTACCATGGTCTCTAACAGACCCTTGGGGAGGTATTTAGATATATTCTTTTGCTGTTTTTGGAAAATTAGGCTGTGTTTTCTTTTCCAATCCCAAGGGGCAGTGCTTCCATATCATTTAAATATTTCAAGGATAATTCGTCTGTTAATCATGGAGCCATTATTTGAACAAGTCCAGTAAATGATCCAAAATTACTCCAATCCTCAAATCACTTACAGTTCAGTTCCAGAAGCTAAGAAGGCAAATATAACTGCTAGCTAACTCTGCTTTAGTGATTTTATTATTTCACAGGGAAACAAGAAAGGAGAAAAGTGACAGACATCAGAGAGTCCTCATGGATTTGGGTTTGACTGTCACACAGATATGAAGGGTTATAGAAAGCCAGCTCCACAGGGTCCCCTGTTGGTTTACACTAAGTAATTCATAAAGTAAAGCCTAGTTGGAAAGCAATGTTAAAGGTGGAATATATAAAAATTTACTGCATATAGCTTTGTTCTCTTTCCATTAACTCAGGTTCCCTTGACAATCTCATCTGGCTTCACAGCTTAAGCACTACCTGTGAACTGATAATCCTCAAATTTATATCTGCAGCCCAGACTTCCCATGGGTGACTCCTCAAGTCTGTGCTCTAGACACCTGCCACCTGCCATCTGCACAAACCTGGCTGTTCCTCCCCAAATCCTTTTTCTCTTAGACTGATCGTAGTTTTGTTCAAACATTGCCTGTTCCTTTTGCATGCAGTCCCACAAAAAACCCCACTGAGGACTTGTGTCTTCTCTGTATCGCAGTGCTGCTGATGCACTAGGAGTAGTTTTGGATGGTTCTGTCATGAATGAAATGACAGACAATGAACTCTGCACCTTTCAACGGCTGCTCTCCCCTGCCTACCCTGCCTATTTTACACTATTGGTCTCTCTCTTTTCTTTTCACAGATATGACAAGATCCCCTTCTCATTGCTCTCTGGGGCCCTCTCCACCTCCAGCTCCTCCTGAATCCATCTCACAGTCAACTTGTACTGGTCAAAGGAGGAACCCTGGACACTCAGCCCAAGCACAGCCCCAAGGAGAGTCCTCACCATGGTCCTGCATGCTGCCGGCGACCAGCCTGGAGCCGGAGCCCCTGCATATATGGCTTCCCAGGCCTGTGGGATCCCCCTGCACACAGAGCTCAGGTTCTCCGACACCTCTGCCAGTGCCTGAACATGTGGATCCGTGGAATGTGGAAGAGAGGAGAATGGGTCAGTGTCACTCGGTATAATCCTAACATGGGGCTGAAAAATCAAGAGAAAAAATGGTGTATTTTCCTCCTGTAACCTTTAGTGACAGCCCCCTCCCTCCTTGACCCTTATTATTATTCTATAAAAAGTGAGATGTGTTTATTTGTGGACATTGTCAGTGTGATTTATAGCATACGCTGTGAAAATAAAATGTTTGTATGTTTTATTAAAAATAAAACATTTGCATAGTACTGTAAAATTTGGAAGGCTAATAGCAGACAGATATTTTTCTTAAATTTGTAAATGGAGAAGAATATCTGGAAGGCAGAAGTTTTCAGTTATTAATAAAATATTTTTGAATAATTCATAATACTTAAGTACGTGTTGCCTATGCTTATGCATGTTCATTTGACATAGGAATTTTATTCGTAGATGTTAAATCAAGTTAATATGTTCTCAAGGCAGATGAGGAGCAGAAGATTAACACAAGCTCTTCTAATCCCTGTCCTGCTTGGATTCTGAAGACAGGGTTGACCTTAACTTAGGAGTAAGTCGGTATCATCAGAGTGCTCTGCAGGGTGATTTTCAGCCTGGCCCGAGGAGACTTCACTGAAGTCCAAACAAAGAAGGTGCTGAAAGGGAGCCGGTGTCTGCTGTTTTGATTCACAGAGATGGCTCAGTGCCTGATGGACTGGAAAGGCCCAGGTCACACCTGCACGGGGATTGGAACTGAGCGTCCAGAAAAGTCGGATACAAATCCGCATCCAGGTTTCAAACCCTGAGTTTAATATGTTAAGGAATGAAACAGTTTAATTCCACTTGAACAGAAACCGATACTTCTTTCCTTCCTTCTATGGCTTCTATACATGTTTCCTCTGTTTATTCCCAAATGCCCTAACAATCAAGAAGAAACAGAACACCTCACACTTTGCCTGCTCTGCTCCTAAATATTCCTTCCGTCCTCTACGTGAGAAAGGGACAAGCTGGAGAAAAGGCGGCCTCAGGGCTCGGAGCGGGATCCAGGGCAGCACCCGCGCCTGCCACGGGCAGGGCCGGGGAGGTCCGAGCCCTGCACACACTCACGTGCACACACACACGCACACACGCCACCTACACACACGCACAGCCATGCTGAGCGGCACTGGGAGGGCCGAGGAGCCGCAGCCCCAGAAGCTGCGGGCAGAAGAGGCCTCCAGATCACCCTGGAAGGTCCTCTGAGCTCACTGCACCACCCATACCTCCAACCTGGGGCCTCCTAACACCGCCCCCAAGTGCCCACATTCTAGTTATTTAATTATTCTTAATGGATAAGATCATTAGGAGATTAGTATAAAGATAATAAAAGCAAATGAGAGAGGTGAAAATAGGAAAATTAGTAAAATCTACTAAATTTAAAAAAGTATGCTGATTTCTTATATTATGAAAATTTCATAATTATTTTTGCTAAAATTTACATAAACTTATCTAAAATGATACTTATTAACATGGCACAATAGTTGAGCTCAGCTCTGGTTCTCTTACTCAGAAGAGAGAAATCTCAGAGAGATTAGCACCGCAGCTGAGAATGAAGCGAGACCTACTACTTTTACTTAGTACTTTAAATGAGTTAAAGAATATTTCAGATGAGTTAATAAGGACGGTAATTATACCAAAGAAAGAAATTAAAGTGAATAAACCTGGAAAAGTGGAGGTAAACACCTACTATGATTTACTTATGTTCATAACCCTAATCCACATAATCAAACCTACCCTAAACTAAGAGAGAATTCAATCAGCTAACAGAAAGTGAATTGTCCTAAAATAGTTCTCCTCAAATACCAATCCATTAGAAGGTTTCTCGAGTTTAGTAAAGTAATAAAATACGAGAGGATAAAGTCAACAACAAAAACCCCAAAGCCAGGCTCAAGGAAACACTGAACATACCCCAAATGCATCCAGATACAAACGAGCCAAAAGACAGACCCTTCAAAGCTGCAGCATCGTGAGAGGAGGGAAGTCAGCGTGCCGATATGCCAAGGGCCATTCATTCGGGCTGACCAGCCATGGGGGACCAGACCAGTGAGCGACAGAGCGAGCTCTGCTATGTCAGCACGTGGGGGAAACTGAGGCAGAATCTCGGTGAAGCCAAGTTGGCTCCAAGAGCTCCGTGGGTGACCACAGCCGGAGGTCAGTGCCCAGGGCCTGGGTGTCGCCAGGCATCAGGAGTGGATACACAGAGGGCGGGGCAGGACGGCCAGGACACAAGTTGATGTTTTAAACTTTAGCTTCTGTGAATGCTTCATCTGCAGTTGAAGTTATCAAGTAAATAGGGAAATCTTTATGGGGTTGTAAAGTTCCAGGGCCCCCAATACCAATATTCTAGGTTATACTTAACGTGTCTATAAAACCTTAGCATTATTTTCCTTCATTTTGTCTGAAAATGGACCTCTGATTTCTTCAAGAATTTTATAAGCAACTTAATTCCTAAATATTTTTAGGGGCTAATTAAATTTCTTAAATATTTTTAAGAATCACCAAAATCTTTAAAACAGACAACAGAATTTTGAGATGAATGTGATTTAGATGGGTACAGCAAATATAAATTTGGTTCCTTTTTCTATTTTGTTCAAAAGCTAAATTTCCAGATGACAGTAATTTAATTTATGAATTTCAGTAAAAACTAGGGAGTTTTAAATTACTTAAAGCATTCCCAGTATGTATTTATAATTTTGAAAGGATAAATTATCATTTCCCCTTGAGAGGCTGTACTGCTGCCTCTCACATCTGTAAATAACATTTTACCTCATTAAAGTACTATAAAACCTTGAAAAAGAGTACTCTAGGCAAGTCCCATATATACATTCCACTCCAATTCTGATTGATTTTACCATTTCTTGGTAACTATTAACAACTTTACTTTAAGTTTTTTTCACTTCTGTATTTTACCTGCAAAACAATAAAACACTCCTTTGGAATTTAAGTGCTTAAATTCCTTTGGAATTAAAGATTGTTATATCTTTAAAGAAATTATATGTGAAGGAGAATTTTGTAAAATAAAATTTTTTAATAAAGTGAGATGGCACCTCTTGGCTTGTGGGTTGGGATTTTGCTATTTTGGATTCTCAAAGCTGAGAGCATGCGTATCACGAAGGGGAACTTTTTACTTCCTGGTTTTGTCTTATTGATCATCATATAAAGGCAATGCAACACTTCTTGGAAACTAAAGCTCCATAGAAAGTATGTCACATTGCTTCTTCTCAAAACAAAATCTATTTCAGATGAAAGGTATAAAAGAATATTTTATCATAGAGAAAACAGGACAAATAATTAAATGCATTGCTAATAGCTATTGATTCTTATCAGAAGTATAAAATTAAAATAATTTCTTTGAGTATTTATAATCTAAAATTTTTGAAAGGTCATCTTATTGTATGTTTTGTGACTTTAAATTCCCTTCCAAAATTAAGGCCATGGAGTAGTAAATTTCCAAAAGTAAATTTCCATTGTTATCTTGGTATTAACACTCTATCTCAACTTTCATAAATCTATAACTCACGAACAGTGGAATTTGTCCTGCTTACTACAAAGAAATACAAAACTGAACTAAATATGTATAATATGCATATATGTAGTATATATGCACTCTTACATGTAATATGCATTAACTGTGTCCGTGTGTGTCTTCTCCCTGTCTCTAGACTCATTCCTAATAAGCTCTCATGGTTCTCAGGGGGATAAAGTGGCAACCATGAAACACTTTGGAAACTTACAATACTACTCACAGTAAACCTCGTAGCAAAATTCTTACCAAAGTGTCACCTTGTTATTAAAGTTCAACATGTTGAAACAAACATAAATTTTATTTTATAATTACATAGCAAAAGTTGTGGCTGTCCTGATTGATAGAAATATCCTCTGGTTCTATTATCTAACAAGAAGCGGGAATGTATCAAGGGTGACCAAACGGAAAAAGAACAGATCTGACTATGAGAGTTCACACAGACTCCAAAGCAATTTGAAATATGTAAATTGGAGGATGCCCGCCTCCGGAGTCACTGGGGAGACACAAATGGAAACCAAAGGAGATTTCACCTCACACCTGTCAGGACGGGTGTCAATCACACGAGAAGAGATTCAAGAGGTATCAAGGGCATAGGGTAAGGGGTGCCAGGGAGGTACGGGCCAGTTGTCCCAGCCCCCATAGAGCACGGCATGGACACTGCCCCGGCAGTAAGAGGTGTCCTAAAGCCCAGCAGTTGCTATTCTGAGCATAGAAACAGTGAACTGAAATCAGCACTTGTTAGAGACACTCTCCCCCCATCAGTGACAATGCATGACTGGCAATAGCCAAGTCATAGAAAGAAGGAAGAAAAACAAACTCCGATGTCTGCAGACCAATGAAACAATAAAGAAAGTGAGATACATTGACACAGTGGAATACTATTCAGCCTTTAAAAAGAACAGACTCCTGTCCTTGGGACAACATCACCCTAAATGAAATAAGAGATTATGCCACATGAACATTATTCTAAATGAAAGCCAGACTCAGGAAACCAACACTGTGTACCAGCTGTCTGCGGGAGGTACATAATTTAAGCTCATTTGTGCATGAAGTGAAACAGTGGGGACCAGAAACATGTATGAAGAGTGGAAAAATATTTGTCAATTCAAACCTGGCATGCATTTCCTCCTCGAATGGGTGTGTGCCCTCATCCAATGCTCAGCACAAGGAGGAAGATGGGGAATAATACTGTAGATTATTTGGAAAATTTGCTGCCAGTAACTTTTGTTGTGTTTACTTCTGCCACGTACACATAAAAAAGCAACCGTGTGACAGTAACGCAGGATGGATGCGTGGAGACATCACATCCTGTTTGTGTTAGAGGTGTTGACTCTTTTGGGGTTCTCCCAACATACCTAAGGCTGGTAGGTCCTGTCTGCCTTCCCTGGAGAGCCACAGGCTATGGGGCGTTGTCTCAGCCCCGCAGTGGGAAGAGCAGCTTTATCACTGGACTGTGGTGGACCGATGTTCTCCAGCCAGGCATATGAGCTGTGCTCACACACTGACATGAACTCGACTACTTGAGTATTTTAAGGTAGTTATTTACCAAACTTTTGACAAATTTATAAATATACTAGCATGGGACTGCTTTAGGAATCTCAGGGGAAAACATGTGTCCTTTGTCAGATACAAGAGTTTGAGCCCTACTTTCTGTACCCAGCTGGTCTTTTCAGGCACAAGCTGTGTGCTGAGGGATGGTTTCTGCTCCTCCGGCCCCGCAGGACTGTACCAAGGAGCCCCGGAGTCTTGGTGACCCAATACTGATCTCCTCCTCCAACAGGCAGAGGTCAGCATCTGTCTGGACCCTTGCATATCAGACTTGCCATTCAAACCTATTGGAGTGCATTATGGAAATGGATTATATTATATGGTCTCAGGGGAAGTCCCTGGAAAGTAATGGAGCATTCTGCTGACTGCTACTTTTAAATACATTTCAGGCAATTTTCATGTCATGCCTTAACCACATGCCCATTGGCTCACTGGAAATAATCCAATTCTAGTACACATGATCCCCCAGATTAACTTCAGGGAGCTAGAAAAGATCTCCAGAGTGGGACACTAGGCAAGCTCCTGGGTATCTGTCACCACTCTGCATAGCACAGAGAGACCTTAGTGTCGTGCAGCCAGGTAATATGTAGAATGTACCTTATTTTTATAATCCACATCACCTGACACAATGTACATTTTGTACCTTGTAGGATCTATGTATTATACAATGAAATGCAATTTGTCATGTCCAAAATAAATGCCGAATGTTGTAAATTTTAAAAAGAGGAAAAATTTAAATTTACCCTAAGTAATTCAGTTAGCAGATTTCTTATCTAATAACCATACCTAAGCCTCAGGTTGACCATGTTTTTTTTAAATTATGATAAAAAATCTGTAAAGCTTTTCATGTTTATTGTCAATGGGATTTTAATAATTCCTGTAAGAACGTGAAATGCATATGTATGACATGCTTCACAATTAAAAACAAAAAACAGCATCTGCACTGTGTGACCTGGCCAGTATCGCTAGGGCCTTCGCAGACAAACTCTTATGAAAGATGCGATCGCCCTCACACTGCTCCCAGGGCAAGTCCGGGAATATCACAGGCAGTGTGTGCAGGGAAGCGCGTTCAGCCCCTGGCCTGCGGGATGTAGCGGTTCCCTGCCTTACACTGCAGAATGTCACATGACAACAGCCAGCGTGGACTGTGGGTCCCTGCTGTGGTGAAAACGATTTTCAAACCTGCTTGTATTTTCCGGAGGCTCCACAATTGTTATTTCCCTAAAGGACGATGATACTGCCTGTTGGGAGGAGAAAACAAAATAAACTATTTGTGATTAAAAATGTTGTCCTTGGTTTTTGTGATAGCATAATCTCAAGGTCAACTCTTGATTTTGCAGTTATAAAGATGGCGGTTCCCGATTGGATAATCAACACTGCTGTATGTTATTTCTAAAGCAACTATGTTCTCACTGTATGCAATAGTCCCTGTTGATCCCACAGAAATCTAATAATGTTCATTAGAACATAGTAATGTATTTTATTTTCCTATAACATATTGAAAATTCTTTAAGTTTGATTGGAAAACATGAATCACAGATTCAAATATTATATTCACATCCTCAGTAAGTAGCTAGGAGTCTACAGATTTACATACCATGACAGGGTGGTAAGGAATACCTGAAAATCAATGTCATCATAAAATTCTATAAAGACAGCTCCTGGAAATGACATCATTTGATACCATTGGGTAAGAAACAAAGAAGTTTCACGGGACTACTTCCTGAATTGTATTTTTTCTTAAAATTTGCAAACACTTTCCTAAAATATGATTTCTGGGTAAAGTTATCGGATGACCAAGTTGTTCATAGTTTTAGTAACATTTCCTTTTTTTAAAAGTTAATATAAGTACTACAGCCTGGTAACATGAATTAGGTTTACACAAACACTTTGGCTCAAAGTTGCATATCCACTTTTCAATCTGACAGTGCCATACTTTACTGTTAACACCTCAATTACAACATGAATGGGAAAAATTATCCTTCGCATTTTTTAAAAAACGTGATTACTGCCATGAATATGACTACAGTTTAAAACTTACGCCCATTAAATTTTGTATGGAAGAAAATGCTGAGAGAAAATGTTTAAACACACTTGCTATTTTCACCATAAAAGAAGGAAATGTGGGGTTTTGCTAGTTTTGCCCAATCAAATATAACCATGGTAAGGGTCCTTCCTTTTACGGAGGCACCTTGCACGCGGCATGAAAGTGGACACTAGGGAATAGCAATTAAACAAGTGAGTCGGCAAATTCCCCAAGTGCCCAAATCTCACCTTCTCCCCGTCATTTTCCAATGGCAAATGAAGTCACCCCAGCGCTTCCTGGAAGTCAAAGCAGGCTAATGCTCTACTAATGCCAGCGGTGCCTCTATCTCGAGCCGGGGTGACACAAAATGAACACAGCGCTCACCCTAGTTGCCCTGGGCTCAGCATTTTGTTTACGAATCAGAAGAGGCAGGTCCATGAAGGACACACTGCACAGGCCGCCCATTAGTGGTCACCAGTGCCACCGCCTGCCCTCTGAGGGCCTGCTCAGCGCACCCTCCAGGCGGACGCCCGCGGTGGGTGACAGCATTGCCTGCTGGAGAAACACGGAGCCCCGTCCTCGTCTCCTGCTTCCCAGCCATGAGGTGAGGGGCTCTGTGCTACCCAGCGTCCTCTGATGTCCTCCTTCCCTCAGGCCCCACAGCATCAGGCCCAGCACTGAAGTCCCCAGAGCTGTCTGGCAGAATGACCCTGGGCGCTTCATCAGCCCTGATCTCGGGTGTCTCGCTGTGGACCAGCATGGCAGGGACCACAGTGTCCGCACTGTCAACAGCGGCCCGGGGGCTTTGGCACTGCCCCCGCCTCTGAGCAGACTCACGGGCTGGTCACAGCTGAGCCTTTTCTCTTCTGCGTTTGTATGAAAGTCCAGCCTCGCTGCTGGCCTCTGAGAAGTCAACCTCGATTTATCCGAAACCACAGAGACAATTCTCCCTGGAGCGACTGTTCTCTGCGTGCTCCGAGCCAGCACTCAGGTTTTGCACTTCCGTGTACTCAGGAGCCCGACTGGAGCGGTGACACCTGGGATGGAGCTCGGGGCCCTTGTTCCATTCCTGCGGTCTTTGGTCTCCACCTGAGGGTGATTTTCTGTCCTCAGTGCTGTCAACCCTCCCCAGCAGATTCAAACACCCTATGGAATTCTTGATTAAGAAGCAGCTAAGGTTTGGAGTTGAATTTTGAGCCTGGGGAACTTCTGTGTGACCATTTTTCTAGTTCATATTATCCGTTCACATCCCTAACAACCAAGAGGACCACAGACCACATCTGTGATTCTCAGGAAGAGCAAAGGCAACATCACGTGGTGGAGGACAAGGGAACCTGTGGGGTGTCCGCTGTGAGCAGGCAGGTGGATGCTTCGGAGGTCTGCGTGGAAGCTGGCGGTTTCAGCTGTGGCCTTGTCATCCATGTTGCAATCAGGGAGACTTCCGTGGTCTTGCCTGAGAGTCTCCTCTTTCTTTGACCCTTTGTAGAAGAGGAGACTAAAGAGGTAGTGTGTTCCTAAACACATAATAAGAGCTTTTGTATTTCCGACAGATGGTTACTGTGACCAAGACATTACTCCCCTAGCTATTTTTTTAATTAATTTATTTATTTGGTGCTGGGGATCAAACTCATGACCTCACACTTGGAAGGCAGGCACTTATGCCACTGAGCTAAATCCCCAGCTCTCCCCAGCTATTAAAAACAGCCTTCCAGCCCTGGCTGTGCTGCCTTCTCAAGGTCTGCACCTTGCAGTTCTGCACTCACTTCAGGAACTCCTTGCTTCTCCTCCGTGAGGCCCCCCTGTGGAGAGCACTTTCACAAGAAGCTAAACAATGCTAACCAGAGGGGCAGGGAATTCTCATCTCAGATGGGTGGGTGAGATTTTAGGGACTTTTTACCAATGTCTTCAGAAATTTGCAGTCATTGTCTCTGGGCATTTGATCAGTTGATTCTGCTGTTTTTAAACTGCACCCACCCTAGTGCAGGTTTTCCTCCTTGGTTGCTTTGACCTCAGCATGGGATAGTATGGCGTTATGGTTGATTCATTGTGTCAACTTGAGAAGTTTAGAAGCTTAACTAAGTAACTCAGCCTATCTACATTCTAGGGTGTAGAGAACCTGCCCTTGGGCAGCTGTTTATGCTCTAAGATGCTATAATAGTGATGCACTGTGTCAACTTGAGAATATCAGTTCACATCCCTAACAAACAAGAAGTTTAACCAGGTGACTTCCAAGTGACTCAGGAGGGGCCCAGGGTCCTCACTTTGTAAACATCCTGAGCCTGAGTAAGAGGAGGGCTTGGAGAAGATGTGAGTGCTACACCCAGCCCAGGGCAGGGAGCCTGTTGACAGTATAAGGGTGGGAGAGAGCTTTGCTCTCTCTCTTTGCTCTTGTTGCTTTGGCTGCCTCCCAAAACCTTGAACTGTTGCCCCTGTGCCATGCCACCCTGCCTTAGAGCCAGCTGATTTTGGGCTGAAACCTCCACAAACTGTGAGCTAAATAACCTTTCCTCCTTTAACCTTGGGTGTTGAGTATTTTGTCCCAGCAATGAAAAAAAGTTACCAAGACAGATGGATTGTATTTGCTTTCCCCAGCCCAGGCTCAGTATGAAGACTCCTGGCTGCACGTTGCTTGACCTGAAGGTACCCATGGATAAGAGACTTTTTAACACCACTGCATTTCAAAAAAAGTTAGAACATAAAGGGCTGGAATAAAAAGCTTCTTGCATCTTTGTTCTGAGAATTGTGCATATATACTTGGAAGAAATGCCTGGGTGAGAGAATTGGGAGAGAAACAAGATGCCTGTGGACGCAATATGATAGGACTAAGAAGTTAATAGATCAGCTTCCAGAGAGACAATCTCTGTGTGCTCTGAGCCAGCACTCAGGTTTTGCACTGAGGTTTACTCAGGAGTCTGACAGGAGCGGTGACATCTGGGATGGAGCTCGGGGACCTCACAGTAGAGCTTGCTGGTTTCTGAGTCAGGCTGCGCATCTAGGACTGACTAAAGCTGATCTTCTCTCCGCCAGGAGACTCTGCTTCAGTCTATGAAGTACCAAGTGGTGTCCGCAGTCTCTCCAAAGCACTGAACTCTACCTAGCACGTGCTTAGTACATTTGTGTTCTCCCAAAATTCCTGTGTTGAGGTCTTCACTGGAAAGATGAATGAGTGAGGAGGTGGCTGTAGGTCGCGCGGCAAGGGGCACCATGTGTGACAGTAGCGCCCTTGTAAAAGACATCAGAGGGCCGAGCACAGGAACCTTCCAGACACACAGAAAGAGTGGTCTGTGAATCAGGAGATCAGTCCACCCCATGGGTCCAGTTTGAAGGGACCTGGCCGCTGGACTCTGCTCTCCTGAACCGGATACAGGAACTCTGGCTGTTTGTAAGTACTCCAGTGGCTGGTGCTTTTCTTATAGCAACTCGAAGGAACTGAAAGATTCACCACCTCAGCAACTCACCCAAACACTTCTGTGCTCACATGACGCCAGGCTGTGGCAGTTACCTTTGTATCAGCGATTAAGTAGATTTTTTGTTTTGTTTCATTTTGTTTTGTTTTGAAATGGCCTTGCTCTGCCATATAAGCTGAATATGAACTTTCTGTATAACCAGTGCTGACCTTGAACTTGCGATCCTCCTGCCTCAGCTTCCAAAGCGCTACAAATTGAGATATGCATCATCACAGTCAGCTGGTAATTAAGTAATTTGTTTAAGAATGTTAGAAATTACAGATAAAGAATGTGAAAGAAAATTACCATAGAAACAATAATTCTCTTTGAGGAAGTTTTGGAAATTTCCCATGTATAAAAAAACCCTGGCATTAGCTTTGGAATAATGCCAAATAATTGGAGGCAAGTTACGCAAATGTAGGAGGATTATACACTTGACAGAAGAAACTGAATGATGGCTTTGGGGGTGGTTTTAACAAGAAAAACAGCACAGATCTGCACTGTTATGTCCGTCTCTCTCTGTCTCTGTCTGTCTCTCTGTCTCTGCGCTGTCACCCATATGCTGGCCACATCCTGCATTACCTCCCCCTGCAGAACACATGAAACCATTCTGAGAATCACTGCAGCACTTACAGACTCACAGACTAATTCCTCTGCTCTCCCTGAGGGATCTTCCTGTACTGCCCCTCTATTCTCTCGACCTTCCTATATGTCAATATACTAATGCAATATTGATGTGTGTGCATTACTGCATGTTTTACACTAATTTACCTATATATAAAATATTTGATGTATGTGTAAATTGATCCTACATCTAAAGATATTTGTATTAAGCACATGTTTGTATTTTAGGTCAAAATAATTGTTGCTATCAGGTACACATACATTTTTTATATTATGTCAAAATAGTTTTCTGCTACAAATAACTTGGTCCTGATAACACTGGATGGGGTTGTATTTAGTGAATTTTGTTTCTAAGATTATAAATTCCTAAGCAGAAAACCATTTGGATCTTAACACCAGATTTACAGAATGTAGCAAAGTACTAACTCATAGTAGGCACTTAATAAATATTTAAGGACTGAATAGAGTAGTTAATAGCTTAGTCACAGGATCCTATAATCTTTATCCATCTCTTACTTTTAACCATTTAAACCAGGCTTCCCTACGCCAAATAAAAGGACCCATCTACTTAGCAAGCTGGTGTTTCCTGTTTAGAAGATGCTTTATCACATGAAAGTCTCAGGTAATTTCATTTATATTAAGATTCTACGAGGTGCTCAGTTAAGATTTCCAAATAGCTGCTGAACAGAAAGAAGCAGACATCTGCTAGTACATCAAACATTCAGCCTACTTTATTTCAAAGCACCTTGAAGCCAGCCAGGAGCTGGCATTTAGAGAGCTTAGTGAAAGAGAAGATGAGGAGGAAGGTGTGGGTATGGGCAGGGGTTGGACCTGAGCGTGCCAAGATGTGGGTAACTTAGCCCTGACTGACCCACGTGGAAAGATGCAAGTGGGGTGCTGCCAGGTAAGGCTGAATTGGAAGATGAATCCTGGGTAATTATTATGGCAGAGCTGGAACTAGATAAAGGCCACTGTGTGGGGAACACACACAAGGCACTTGAGTACTCAACTCGGTGCACAAAAAGTTTCTTTAAGGCAGAAGAGAAGAACACACACTTGCATGCTGCTGCGAAGGCTCTGCAAAAGTGTTTTTAGTTGCATGAACACAGGTCCGTGGGGCAGAAGGGCTGCCTTCTTCCGGAACCAGGCTGTCTACTGTTTCCTTTGTTTATTAATTATCCAATGTTTATAAATGTGAGGAATAAAATAGAGAAGAAATCAACCCAGCCCTGCATTTAGGGGGCTTCACAGCAGCAGGGAAGTTTGCGGTGGAAGGAAGGGAGCCCTTAGCTGGGCTGACAAGCTGCCGGGCCCTTTGCCCCAACTCTGAGAGGGGAACAGTTATCCTGTAGCAGGGGCTTCTGTCCCTACTTCTGTTCTAAACCTTTGATCTCACACGACCTTGCTAAAGTGCCCCCAAGTGAAACCAACATAAACAACAACAACTGCAGCAACAAGAGTGCCCACTGGTGAAAATTATGCCGATGATGCAAAGGGAGCAGAGAGGGAGAGGGTGCCAGAAAGCCAGGCTCACTGCTCGCCCACGATACGCCTGCGGCTTTACGTCTCTGCAGACCTCTGTACAGTCCCACACCCTTGCTCCACTTGCAGATGACAGGGAGGAGACTCAGAAACTGCTAAGAACGTGCCCAAGACCACTGCGCAGAGGTGGTGTGCAGAGGAACAGGGGTCACGATGCGAGTCTCTCAGGCTCTGTGGTCAGAGCTCTTTCTACCAAGCAAACCACGACAGGAGTGATTGCCAAAGGCGACGACTCTTCCACATTCTAGAACACTTGCTGGTAGATTAAGATGCCTTACAAGTTAACGTATTAAAGTCCCCACGGTTTCTGTAAGATTTCCTCTCAGCAGGCAGACACTAAGGCCTTATTCTCAAATGTGCACCAGCAAGTACTTAAAGTGATTTCATCTTTTACAATCTATTAATCTTTGAGCAACTTTGCCAAATTTCAGTCCCACAATGCTGCTGGATTTTATTTGTGCTAACAGAAAATGACCCATTGGCACTGCATGGCTTCCCTGACCACCTTGGACAGCAGAGGACAGTCAAGCAAGCCCCCTGGGAACTGCAGTCGTGTCTGAGCACAGCACATCTGCCCCCGCTATGTCCTTGCTCAGACAGAGCAGCCTTCCCTCGTACTTGATGTGGGTTTTAGCCCTTGGCATGATGAAAACCGAGCAGTCATTTTACAGCCCTCACTGTGCGCAAATCCTCCATGATTTAGAAACTCCAGACAGTAAATAAACTCAGAACTTCTTTGCAGGCTACTTGATGCCCACACTCACTCATTTAGCAAACGTTTATGAGGGACCTAAAGCCTTCAAAGCCTGCTGGGAGGTGGAGGAGTGGGGAGCAGTGTCTAGGGCAGAGCCAGAGGGAAAAGTGTCAAGATGGCACCACGCTTATGACATTCTGCTCCTCGTCCTCCTTCTCCACTTCCCAGGAGAAACACAATGAGCATATCCCAGAGCCATAGAGGGCCGGGCATTAAATGTACAGAAGATGCAGGCAACCCAGAGGGAGGGCACATGCTCACCCTCACTTCTCTTGTCACCTGTTCACAAAGGCCACCAGGAGAGGGCTGGAAAATGGAAAAGAAGGTGTGAGCCTCGTGTGCCCCAAAGGGACCAATTAATACTTTGAAGATAACAATATGCGACGTATTAACCATTATGACTCCTATTACCTCATTTTGGAATTTCGTTTGTTTTTCTCTTTAAAATAAAATTAAAAATAAATCTAATGTGACAATGTAAATCAAGGAACCCTACAAACTGTGAAAAATAAATAAATAAATAAATAAATAAAATAAAAAGTCACTCAATGAACGCTAGTGTTAGAATAAGGTCAACACTATGCAGAGGGAAAATAAAGGCTGAAGAGTTGATACAGAAGTAAAGACTGGTGTTGTGCCCCCCAGGGCTGTAAGGCGGGGGCTGGCGTCGGGAGGGTCAGGTAAAAGGGGAATTTGCTGGGCAGGAGGAATTCGTCCTCATGTCCCATAGCGCTGTGGGATGATTGTGGTCAACATCAATTTACAAATAACCAAAAATAAGACTGTTTTAAATGGTTCCAACATAAAGAAATGACAAAGGTTTAAGAAGACTGAAAGTATCACTGTGCACATCTATTAAAATATCACACTGCATTCCATGAATATGTACAATTATTATTTTATCAGTTAAATAAATGAGTATCCTGAAAATCTGCAGAGCAAAGAAAACACTCAACAGAAGGCAGAATTAACCTGCAAGTACACATCTGAAAGGGGATAATTCCAGAATGTATAAGGAAGACAAACAAGTTAATAAGAAGCCAAATAGCAAGCCTGGGGTTGTGAATTCAATTCTCCGTACCAAATAATAATACTAATCATAATAAGCCAAATGATCTAATTTTACAATGTGCAAATAATCTGAATAGACATCTGTCTCTCAAGAGAAAACACACAAATAGCGAAAGGTGTATGAAAAATGTTCCACATTAGTAATCATCAAGAAACGCAAGTGAGATCTTGTCCTGGGTCCCTCAGAATGGCCATATTGAAAGGGGTTCCATGCGGGGTACACATCCATCGGCACAGTCACCATGGAGGACAAGGTGGGGCTCGATCAACAAGAAGTACACCCGCCATACCTTCAGCAACCCACCACCGGCTGTGCATCCGAAGGACTTTGCTTGCCACACGGAGGAGGCCAGTGTTCACGGCCACACTGTTTACACCGCCCGAGAAAACAGAAAGGAACCAAGCGTCCAGAAATGGCAGAGCAGCTAAGAAAGTGGGGCGCACCTGCAACATGGAATAGCATTGGACCCTCTGCGGCTTAAAATCCCCCCTTGGGCAATGTGGGAAAAACAGAAGGTCGTCACATTAAGTGAAATCACCAGGTAAAAAAATATGAATACCACGCAGCTTCACTCACTCGTGGAAGCCGAAACCTTGGTTCCATTCAAGGTAAGAGTAGAGCTGTGGTTACCAGAGGCCAGGAGGCAGGAAGGGAGGAAGGACTGGATAATACTGACCAGCAGCAGGAAGTTACAGCTCAACGGGAAGATGCAGGTTAGTGTCTGTGACTGTAGACAGGCATCGTGCACCAAACGGCTCACAAAAGCCAGCAGAAAGGGTTTTGAGTGTGTTCCCAAGAAATAAACAAGGACGTTGGAGGAAATAGATACATGTACCCTAACTCGACATAGCAGAAGGTGAACATGTGCTGAAACCACAGACTGCATGACAGATCCACAGCAGCACCTCAGCTCCTGAATGCTTTTGTCTGGGATCGGTTTGATTCACACACAGAAGGATTTGGCAAAATTTTCTTTTTGTTTATGAACTCTGCACCGGGTAAGGAACACAACTGAGGCCATCTTTTCTACAATCATGGAACAAATTAAGTTTGTGAACTGAGGTGCCATTGTATATGATTTCAAAGCCATTAAAATTTATTTTAAAATTAAAAACCCCAGTGAATTACTGGTGTTGTCTGTCCCAAAGCAAGCACAAGTTAGCCACCAGGTAGGCTGTCTGCACCCCAGGCGTGACAAGTGATTTCAGCAAGTGAAAACGATTTCAGCAGGCGTGGCAAATGATTCTGGAGGGCCAGTTCCTGGACAGGAGGAAAGAAGGATGGAAGAGGCCCAGGGAGAGGCGGTGGAGGGCGGCACAGGGACTCAGGAGAAGGAGAGTTTATCACGGCACTGGCGTTTCTGCACACACTTCCTGGTTAATTCTCCTAATTAAGCAAAACATACATCCTGTACCCTGGGAAAGCAGGGTATCTGCACCAAGTGACTAAATAATATGCTCTGGTTCGGCTCAGCTCGGCCCGGATGGGGTTTCTAGCCCTCATAACGCAGTTGCACATGCGTTTGGTCCAATCACTGTTTTTATTTTCTCCTAAGCAGGAATAAATAAAAGAAGAATTGAAGAGAATAAAACTAGGAATCAAAGAGGCAAACACAAAGTCTTACTGACTTAGCTATGATATTGTGGAAAACTTTATTTTACGATCTCAGATTATGCAGACAAATCTGTTTGCTTCACTTCAGAACTGACATCTGGGCTTGGAAAGACTTGTGAATCTAGCCTGATAGCTCTCTGAGTTTTTGAAATGAACAAAAAATAAAGGCTGTAGAGTAATAGCAAAAATCTGGAGTAAATTTGCATTTAGGCCGCTATACATCTGAGCTAAGTATTGTCGTACCGAATGAGGACTATTTCTTCCACCAGAAATATTTTTAAGAATGTTTGCAGAGATTGGAGCAGAGATGACAAAGATGCGTTTGTCTGCGCTGGTAACCAGTGTCATTTTTACTGATCACTTCTTTCAGCCGTGTGACCTATGTTAGATGTGACTGAACGTGAATTGAGACTTAAATATATTTACCTGTGAAATCAACTTGCACACCACAAAGATGCATTTTACTTTGGTAATTTTCAAGAAATTTATAAAATCATGTTTTAAAAGGTAGCATTTTTGCAGTGCAAACAAAAACAAATGATGGTGTATGGGTGTGAGTTTCCCACCACAGCTGACTATACCGTAACCTGCGGCTTCCCTGGAGCATTCTATGCACCTTTGTGTAAGATGCATGTTAAGTTTCCCTGGGTTTCTCTGGCCCTCGTGTTTCTTTCTGTGGTCAGCAGATGTGACAAATAAATTTAGGGAAAACAAAAGCTGTTAAAGATGACGGCGGCCTATGGAAGTCCATGCAGAGCGCAGAAACACATTTTGTGTAACAAAATATGACTGTTGCTCAGTCAATTAGCTGTCATTCTTAGGGATATCTTCCTTTCCCTTTCTCATTTCTTCACATACTCTGGAGACTGTGGACCACCCAAGCACAGGCCGTGCCCGCTGGTTTCACAGGCGAACCCCTGCACGCTCTAGTTGGGTGGCGTCTCACCAGCTCCTTTCCACCCCAGGCTTTGAGACTTCCCCCTAGACCCTGGGCAACCCCAGTCTCCACTCTGTCAGCTGAAGTCTCCCTGCTGAAGGTCACAAGTCTGTTTACGCTAGTCACCAGACCATGACGTGTAACCTCTTAGGAAGCCCCACCTGAACTGACTGCTTTGCCCTGGGTTCTGGGAAAGCTTCCATTTGGAGGATGAATGGAGTCAGGAGAGGGGACCTAGGGACATATGAATTTAGGTCTACCCTGAGAGAGAACAAGATGGCCCAGTGACAGCAAATGGCTGCTTATTGAAATCTGGGAGTGGAGTTGAAGATCCCACAGTGCAGAGTGCAGGGGTCTGGGCACCAGTCTTCAGGTGTGCAGACACAGGGAGCTGGTGGCCCCTCACCTCGAGAGACACCGTGAACTTTCACTGTGAACCCTAAGTGACGCAGGTGCTATACACGTGTCAGCACAGAAAGGGTGAAGGGCTCCACCTTCGGGCCCACTGGCCTTTTAAACTATGTAGCCAATGCCCGCTACCCAGATTCCGAGCCAGGACGCCAACCTGCATGGCCACTGTTCTCTATCACTAATTCACCTGCCCCAAACACACTCTTCAAGGAGGGAGAGTGTTCTTGGTTGGATCCACCAGGTTGGTAGAAAGATGGATTCCCTTTGAAAGTTTTATGTTTCTCCAATATTTTAACCCAGTTTAGAATGCAGGTCAGGACAGTGTTGCTTCTGCTCTTTAAAGCATGCCTTCCCTAGGAACCCAGATATGCTCAAGTGATAGGACCCACTAACACTGAGACAGCCACAACCCAGCAGCTGGTGCCTACTGAAGCCCCAAAGCACCAGGCTTTGAGCAACTGGACAGCCACGGCTTCTGCACCCAGGTCTCTGGGAGATGGAGACCATTCCCTTCCCATTGCTCAGCAGAGGACTTGAGGTTGGAGTCATGGGTTTGCCGTCACAGAGTTCCCAGGTAACTGTGCTAGAACTAGAACCCAGGACTTTTGGCTCTCAGGCTCCAGCGGGGAAGGCCGGGTCCTGGCAAGTTCCAGGACTGACGCATGCCTGAAGACATCAGCTGTAGAAGGTTCTCGCACTTCACGTGTTCCTGAATGGATTTCCTAACGCGATTTTCTGATGTTATTGTAGAGATGCCCAAGGCACCGGGTTATCCTGAGACATTTTATTACTGTGCTGCAGCTTTCTGGGAGATGCCTGGTCTTTGCTGGAAAGCTGGAGTCTCATGAGTCGTGAGGTGTTATGTGGGTGCATTGACTCCCTCGACAGCCCGATAATTTGAGATCTTGACTCCTATCCTGTGCTCAGTGCTTTGCGTTCAATAGGAGGAGAAGGCTGCGGAAATCCAGGAAGGCAGCAGCCAGCCTTCTGAACATTCATTTTCTTCCGGGTGCTGCACACTCGGCTTCCTTTTGCATTCAGGGAGATGCAGGTGGTTGTTCTCAGACACACTCTGCTAATTAAGGAGGTCACAAAGCCTGGAGTTATCCAGAAAGGGTTCCAGGGCAGCAAGGGCATTGATGCTGCTGAACTGGGGAAACTGCCAGCTCCCTGGGGAGGAAAAGGGTCCCTCGGAGAGGCAGGATGTGGAGCGGAACCGGTCCCGAGGGTCACAGTCAGGGAGTGGACCAGGCAGGCTGTGGGGAAAGGCAGTTTGCATCTGTTGCTCTGAGGCTGCAGGTCAGACTTAGGAAATCAGAGCGAATGTGCAGAGAAGGTGATTAACAAGCAACCTTTGAGGAAATAAATCACGATCAAAGAAGACATTTAGGAAAAGCAGTTACTGTCTTCAACAGCACAGCAGAGCTCTGGAAGCAGCTCCGGTGCACTTGGGCCTCTTGAGGCTCCTGCAGCTTCCCTCCCTCCTCTGCCCCAGTTTTCTCCTGTGCAGAGGAAGGCAAAGCTGTCCTGCAGCACCCTGGGAAGACCAGCCACTGTCGCCAGCGCCCTCATTGCCTTCACAGCCACTCCCGGAGCAGGCGTCAGCCGGGGCCAGACGTCTCAGCACTTTCTCTCGCAAGAGTCTTTACATCCTGGTTTTACACCAAGCGGCCCAGCTACCTGTGTGAGGAGTGAATCCCCTCCGCACACTGCACCCTGCTAGCAGAGCAGCCTGCTCTCCCTGCCTTTCTGCACACGAGCACGTGTCTGCACACAGCAAGGGTGGCTTCAAGGTAGTCACCACTGAGTAAGCAGAGGATGTGATTGCAAAGGGGCAGACAAAAACGGAGAAATAAATTGGATGGAGTAATTGCTGGGTTCTTTCGTAGGGTTGGCAGGGAGCCAAAGGAGGGTAGCACAGGCTTACAAACCTCAGAGGCAGTGAAAACACCAGGGGAGAATCAGACACAAAGGGTCCTCTAGATGCGGCCAGCAGGCAAGTCTGCAGAGGGTGGGCTAGGAGGAGTTGCTCAGCACTGAAACCAAAGGGAAGGGAGGGATTCAGTGACGACCCAGTTGCACATTAGCAGCAAATGGCAGATTTGAGTTAAAACAGCAACACATTAAAATCCTATTTGCTGGGAGTTGTGGTGCACACCTGTTATACCAGCACTCAGGAGGCTGAGGCAGGTGGATCACTGTGAGCTTGAGGCCAGCTGTGACCACATGGTGAGTTCAAGGCCAGTGTGAACTACACAGCAAGACCCTGTCTCAAAAAAAGAATACATTCTTTTTTGCAGCATATCATTCATTTCATTAAAATAATATATTCATCTAATTATGACTTCCACATAAAGTTTCATTTTTATGAAAAATAAACCAAATGTCATAGCAAAAGAGACTAACAATAGTATACTATTGTTATATTTAAAGTATCACTATATTTAAAGCAGTATTCAGAGTATAAGACATAAAAGTAAAAAGATTATTATAAAAAAGAAATAAAATATACAAAACTTTCTCTTAAATTAATTTACATAAACTAGAAGTATAACTAAAACCAATTAGCATATATTAAAATATTTTGGAACAATGAAATATGTAATTTGGAGATACATTTGAATTTTTTCCACCTTCCTATTTCTTTTCTATTTTGTTCATTGTCTTTGCAAAATGAAATTAGATGCATTTAGTATTGATTTTAGTTCACAAATAAGAAATACATTATTCAAGTGGAAATTCTAGAGTATGTATAGAAAAATGTTTGTTTCTCGGCACGGGGAGGGTAGGTAGCATACACCTAAATTCAGTGAAAAAGCCAGAGTATGGTCCGTGTTGTAGTGCATGACACAATGAACACCATTTGCAGTAATTTATCGTGCATTTCAGGACAGCTAAATAGAGGATTTTCACTGTTTCCAACACAGATAAATGATTGACGTTTGAAGGGAAGGAGATGCTGCTTAGTATGATTCAGTCTTTGCACATTTTATACACAAGCTGGGATATCACTCCATGTACAATTACTTTGTGTCAACTAAGTTTTTAGAATGTTTTATGTGAGTCATTATATTTCTTGTGCATAGTTTTCTTTGAGGTAATAACATACACGTTTTCTGCCTGCAGTCAGAGTGCCTAGCTTGCTGATTTATAACGTAAGTAAAATAATAACATTAATGTCCTTAGTTCATTGTAGCAAAAATCACTTTCAACAACACAATATCTGGGACATCATAATTCCTAAATTTAAAATTATGTCTTTTGGCCCTGTCAGATATTGTTTTCCTGTATTTTATTCAGGTTACATTTTAAAAAATAAATATTGTACAAATTAGTTAATGAAGATAGAATTATTGTTGACCAACTTTCAGAGAATATTTTCATTAGATTAACTTCCATAGATTTAAAAAAATTCAAATCATCTTCAAAAAAATATATTTTTTCGAATTTAGTTTTCTCAGACATTAAGATTGACTTTAATTTATTAACTATAATATTAATGATTCAGTATATATAAAAATTCTAGTTGAAATGTTAAAAGCTGTCCTGTGACAATTCCAAACCAGAGCTATTTAAAAAATCCAGTTATGTTGACCATCAGTCATTCATAGTAAGCTTACTAAACTAGTTTACCAACTCATTTCTTTTTTATGTAAATAGAACCTATTTTTAATAAATAAAATGTTCTAAGGTTCATAAAAATTCTATCTGAAAACAACCCAAGATGAAAATGTTAAAACCACAATTTCTAACCGACAACTTCTACTCAATGGAGCTTTAAGTGTGGACCCAGTGCAAAGTCATGGATATTTAGCTTTCTTAGCAAGTTTAGCTCCTACGTACAATTTGTCCCCCATCCTAGTGGGAAGGAAAATGGAAGATTTTTTTAAAAAATCTTCATTAACATTATTGTAGCTCAATGAATTTCACAGTTTTTATTTCTAAAAGGCAGAAATATTGTGAAATTTTGTTAAAAATAAACAGTGTGTCAGTTTGAATGAGTGATAGACATAAGCACATAGCTCTTGGCATATAAATACAGTGTTGCAAAGAATCTACAGGTACAAATCTGTTGTGCTTTGACTCATCTTGGAGGTCTCCTCTGCCGAAGAGCCTTTGCTTCTGTAACTCACCTTAAGAGTGCTAACCCTCTCAGACTCATTACCTGCAGGAGAAAATATGGAATTGAAATCCTGCAATTCATAGGGTGCACAAGGGGGTGGGGAAGAGGCAAAACTACAAGACGAGCACCCAGCGGGGGCCAGGAGGCCTTGGGGTGCCTTCTCCGTGCTCAGCCTGACTCCGCAGCTCCCCCCGGGTCACCAGTGAGAGTCCCCCAGCCGAAGTCTCCTCTGCACAAGGGAGCAGTAATATCCCACCCACCCGGCTGACAGAAGTGTCTAAGAACTGAAACGTGATGCGGTTGGTGAAGGTAGTGTGAAAATGGATTATTTTTACTAAGATGCTTTGGTTACGACCAGCTTCTGTCACCTGAATTCCGTGACTCAAACTGTCTTTTTCCAACTGTTCAATCGGACCCCTCTGCAGGCCTGATGTGCTTGGCTTTGCCCTTGGTAGCCACAGGTCCTCTGCAGCACAGGTGGAGAATCCCTGCTCCCCGGACATGTGACAGGCACAGCAGCGGGCCACACTACTGCTCCCAGCGGTACCAAGTACTGAGCCTTCTCCCCAAGAACGGCAGCAGGGCACCCGGCAGGAATGCTGTGCTCAACACTTAGGCGATGAGATCTTCAAGCTTCACTCTGAGGCCAATGCAGCATTTTCTCCTGAAGATAAGACTAGGCTTCTCCCCACAAGGTCAAGCTCTCTTGAGAACGACTGATCTGCATCTACTTCACCAGAGATGAGCGCTTTGTAAAGGCCCAATGTTCTCATCAGCAAAGGTGAAGGACTTGGCCAGATGAGGGTGAGGTCATGAGATCTATTCCTGTTCCCCAGCATTTTGCTCAGTGCAAACTCTCCAACCACAAAGTCAGTGCGGGACCCAGCACATGCGTTCTTCCCGCCTGCGACACCTCTGGGGAGGTGGGTGAACACAGTAGCACTTCGGGAAAAGCTCGTTTAGATCATCCCGAGGTATCCCAGCCTCAAAGGAAGACTGCCGGCTGTTTTCCAGAAAAGAAAGAGACGGTGCCTGGTTGTGACATGCTTTAAAAACAATATTCTTTAAATATAACACTCGCCCAGATCAGACAGGGGATATGGGAAGATGGAGCTGACGAGCTGATGACTCAGAGGTGGCTCCAAGTCAGAGACAGGGAGAAGCAGCACTCTTAACTTGCCAAGCAGGGACACGGTGACAAGCCAGAACCTGGCAGCTGATGAAAGGACCTCCCCGCTCCTGGTGTCCCCAAGGTGCCTGGACAGTGGGCGCCTTTCTGGCTCTGAGAAGAACCCAGATCTGAGATGAGCACAAGATCCTTGGTCCTGTTCCAGAAAAGCAAGGAGGCCCAGGGGTGTTTTCTGAAGACAAGGACCAGAGCCTTGTTTTCCGGTGCGCAGATGATTTCCGCTGTTAGTAATGAACAGTGTTACCAGGACACAGCTTCCTCATAAATCATCCCAATGAAAACCTGTCTTTAATCAGAATGAAGAACTCTCTACTCACTCACTCATTCCATGAGTATTTTGCGTGGGCTACTTGATGTTCCAGGATAAGGTCTCTCCGGGGCACGAAGACAAGAAAGATAAATGGGAAGGTGGGGCTGTGTGTGCACTATGCTCTGTGTGCGGGGCAGAAGCTCAGCGGGGGAGATGGGGAGACAATGTCTCCTGCAGGTGAACGAATACCTCCCAACCCAAAGCAAGACAGACTTCACTTCCGTGTGACTTACACGACACTGTCATAGTGACTAGATTATATGTCATCTGCTAGATAACACGAACATTGTGCTTCATGAGATGTTTCTTCCAGAGCTGGTGTCATTCCTGTGCTTTGGTCTGTTTGCAGCTGTTTGTTTGGCATGCATTATAAAACACAGCGCTCTTTACTACCGCCATCCCTGCCTCCTGGTCAGTGAGGCCCTGTGTTCCACGCCCCCACTCATGAACACTCTTTAAAAGCCTGGGACAAAGGATTATTCAGTTAAGTGCCAACCACACCAGGCCAGTGCATCATTTGTAAACGTCTCATTCACGGAGTGTCAGGTTCATCCTATCACAGCACACACTAGGATGTTATTTGTTGCCCTGAGAAAAGAATAATCGATGACATACAAGCAATTTCTTGCTGAACCACCATATGCTCTGCCCTCCCCCTGCCATGCCTTCTTCTGCTGGCTCTGCTGATAGATGGTTTTCAGTGGGTTCAGCTGCTCATCTTACACCCTGTGTGCAGCAGAAAGTACAAAACAGGGGATCTGGCTGGTGGGATACTGAGGGGAGCCCCACTCTGTGACCACTCACATGGGAGCCGAGACAGGGTAGCTACTACCACCGGGCAGGGCGGCCATCAGCGCACTTTTCTACTGAGTTGCCCTTGCACATGACACGGTATTCAAATCACTTTCTCCTTAATGGAATGAGGCTTTAAAAAGGCAATTCAAGCAGCCAGAAAACTTAAAGGGAGACAAACAAATCTGAGAATGCAAAGTTGCTTATATTATTTGGAAAAGGACATCAGTTTCCCTACTCTAGTTTTCTGGTTCTTTTTACAGTTTTAGAATCTTAAGGAAGTAGCATATTATTTGCTGCTACCTTGGAATGTCCCCAGCAAAGTGAGTGGGAAAATCTGTGGCCAGGGAATGCTGTCCACTTCCCTGTCTGACATCTGTCTTCCTTACAGCTCATGAGGGTAAAGTGGTCAGGATTATTGGGCTCAGGAATCTTGGTTTCCTCAGTGAGGGAAGGTGTAGTGCTTCCTCCCTAAATTATTTACTAGCTCAAAAGTTTTTTTAGCAACTTAAATTTTAATTCAGGCTAATATTCAAGTTCATCGGTAAAACATGCCCTACACTTGACTCACAGACGTTCAAAATAAAATTCATTTCATGCGACATCATGCACCCTAGTTATTTATTGAAAAGGCAGGGACCTGCACCCTAACACGGCACGGCAGACACACACAGACCTACGGGTGTCTGGTTGGGGTCCAGCCGTCGCCCTGATGGTGCTGTCTGGAACCGCAGCTCCGGTTGCTGCTGCAATCTGCTGAGGAAGAAGCTGCTGCCTGTACCAGCATTTGCCTTTGCCAGGGGTCACTAGCCACAGCCCACTACCTCGGGCTGTGCCCGCGCGCCTGTGCCCTCTCACCCACAGCCTCAGCCTGGTATTTCTCCTCAATCTCTTTCCTACCTCTGATAGTTTTATGAACCCTATAGTAAACACTGAAGAAGAAAATGTACCTATTGCTCTGGGTTAAAACAATCTTATCAACATCTTAAATCATTTTTAAAATGAAGCGCAGGAAGGGGCTGGATGCCACGCCTGCTGGGGGCACATGCGAAAAGACAGGACAAATTTTAGTACCGCATTCGCCCCAGGTTGTTCTTAGGGTGACTCTGAAGTAGAAAAGAATCTGAGATTCAACCTGAGAGCCACTTAAGTGCTCAGAAAACAACTCAACGACCCTCCATAGGGTAAATGTGTTAAGCCGGTGCTCAGCGGCATTGGCATTTGGCCTGGAATGAGAAGCCAGAAAGTCATTAGCAGGGCACGGAGCAGCCAGGCCGGCAGAGCCACGCGGCCCCCAGACACGGGAGCCCACTGTGTCCCGGGCGTGCACCCAGGTCCCGTCTAGATGAGGGACTTATTCATTTTGTATCAGTAGCGAGGGCTGCGCCTTAATAATGTCAATTCATTAATCCTCAATTTAATAATTTACTGAGCAAGCAATTTCAATTTTGTGCCGGGAATCAAGCTCAGGGCTTTTCGCTGGCCAGGCAGGCATGTGCCACCGAGCTGCAACCCCAGCCCAAGCTGCTTCAATTTAAGGTTTTCACTCGGATAATTTTAATAATTAAACATGTGAGTAAAAACAGCCCCACATAGATGCACTAAAACCTGTCAGCCTTGTATGGAACAGGTTTCAAGCCTAAATTCTTTCTTTAGTTGGTAAGAATTTAGGGTACAGATTGGGGCCATAGTAGAAATGCAGCTTCAAATCCCCACTGCTCCCTCCTTCCCTTGGTCCTGGATGCTGGAGCAACAACCCGGCCACAGCAGCAGGCCAGCTCCTTAGGTTTCTGCACAGCGCTGCTCTCCCTCTGCTGAGCAGGACACCCCTGCAGGCTCCACGCCTGATGCCAAGAGCAAGCCTCACGCTACACGCCGCCTCTCTCGGTCTCTGTCTCTCTGTCTGTCTCTGTCTGTCCCTGTCTCGTCTTAATAGAGGAAAAAAGCCTGGCCTTTATGTCATTCTCTCTTCTAGAAGATACTGAGCAGAAGATTGGAAGAATGTATTTTAAAAAAACTATTCCAGGACTAGAAGGATTCTCTGTCTTTACTAAAATGTTCTATAATTAAATGACTTATAAAGCTGTAATGAAACCATATGCTAAATCCTTCTAATAAGTGTTGCAGTTTAGCATTAAAATTTTATTTCTTAAATTAGGAAAGGCAGGAGGCAGAAGTCAGATCTCTGGCACCCCCCCAGTCACTCTGGGTGACAAGGGGCCCACCAGTCAGTCCTGTATGGTGGCCCTTCTCTCGGGAGCCAGATAGATTCTCAGTGTTTTGATTTGCATTTCTCGAATGGCCACAGATTGTGAATATTTCTAATGTACTTAGTAAGCATTTGTATTTCTTTTACTCAGCGATATATATTAACTGCGATTAGCTATTTTTAATTAGATCATTTCAGAGGTCTAATTTTTAAAGATTCTTTATATTTTCTAGATATCAGTTCTCCATCCTAGGAGAAGCTGGCCAAATGTTTCCTCGTTTTCTGGGTTGGCCCTTGGCCCTGTCGGCTGTTTCCCCTGCTGCGTGTGAGTCTGCATTCGGTGCAGCCCCATCAGCCAAGTCCACACTACCCCTCAAGCAGCCCTTTCCTCAGAAGGTCCCTGACCACGCCTGTAGGTTCAGGAGTTTCACCTATTTCATTTCTGGCAAATTCAGTGTTTCTCTTTTGATGTCTAGGTCTTTAATCAGTTTTAAAATTTTACTACACAGCAAGAGCTGTGGATCTAGAGCAAGTATTATGCACAGTAAACCCATTTTCCTAGCATTGTGTACCTAATGTGGTGTTTGTAGGCTAAGATCCTCCAGTGTTCCAGTAGGGTCCTTTAGGACGCAGTTTTACATGCCTTCATCTCTCAGGAAAGTGTGTCCAAAAAGTTGATTTGCTTCCCTAAACAGAGCAGGACCTTTAAACAGTACAAGTCATGTCCCATGTATTGTGAAATGAGTTATATGACTTTTAGTTTCTTTTTTAAGTCCAAGGTCCTATGATCCCCACGAGTTGATCCATCTGCTGATAAAAACTGCCTCTAGTGATTACAGAGGTGGTTCTAGCATTTGACTACCCCTATCACACTCAGTGGATGATGTTACCATTTAGTGTGTAAGATTCCTCCCTCCGTAACAGAAAGATTTTGTATTCTACTGATACACAGAGTAATGAAACCAAGAGACTGGTGTCCAGAATCACAGTAAGCTGGCTTTGCATCTCAATTCTGCCCTGTGGTGGTCACACCCACACATTCCATGGGAAGTCCACACCATGTCTGCCATCACACGATTTCCCAAGGACCAGCCTTGTCTCACAGTCTCTGCTCCAGAGCTAGGGAGAGCCTGCTGTGTGCAAAGACAGTCCTGAGAACGTAAGGATAGCAAGAACATCACAGGTGTGCGTGAGTTCTGTATGTTTACATGTGTACATACGATATCACACATACTGTTGCATGTCTGTATTCATATAAGGCTGCATGCATAGTCATGGCATTTTATGTGTGTGTGTACACAAGCATTTATCTGCATTTAACGTTCTTTCTTTTATTATAACCTCTGCACAAAGGTAAAAGGATATTGTGTATTTTACTCTTTTAAAAAATAAAGGTGGATTTTCTCATCTTGTGTGATTAGTTGAAGTGACGGAAATAACCATGTCTTCAGAACCTTTAATGGTTGTGCTTTTCGCTTTCCCGCAGCAAGACTGCCACATCCTGATCCCCGCTCTCGGCGTGACACGCTCATTTGTCATGTCTCGACCAGTTCATTGACGAGCACTGAAAACAGCTCTTTCCATCTCGCTCACTATTGGCTTATGAATTTCACTATGAGTGACCTTTTTCATTCTCTTGAGAAATAGACTAAAAGAAAGCTCTGAATTTCTGTAAGGTCATAGATACTGATTGAACATGTGACTTATGATTTCATAAAATTTTATGGACTCTGTTAGGTAAGGAAAAAGAGATTTTGCTGGCGGTTTGGGGTAGGAGGCTGAAATGAGAATGCATCTTTGCAATTTAAAGGCCCCTCCACCTCCATGTACACAGCAAAACCAAAATGAATCAGATGTATGAATGAGATTCCCAAAAAAGTAAGAGCGAAGGGGGGAATTGATTTGCCATATTTTCTCTCAAACAGATCAACTTGAATGGCAAAATGTGATCTTTGCACCCAGAGTGGGGTGGGAAGAATTTTCTCCTTGGGGATCTCTCAGTGGAAAGCAGGGTGGGTGGCACAAGTTAAATCACATACTGAGACCCGAAGTGTAGTCCCTAAGCAAAGCTAAGTGAGGCCACCCTTCTGGAGCAGGGCTCCAGGGACCAGGCCCACCTTGCCCACACTCACGGCAAGGGCTACGTCTCCACATCTAGGGCTGTGCAGGGGCACCCTGCTGACATGATG
Source organism: Hydrochoerus hydrochaeris (assembly GCA_004027455.1). Classification (NCBI taxonomy): domain Eukaryota; kingdom Metazoa; phylum Chordata; class Mammalia; order Rodentia; family Hydrochaeridae; genus Hydrochoerus; species Hydrochoerus hydrochaeris. Next base: position 231,184 of record PVLA01001604.1, on the reverse strand, counting down.
CCAGAGAGAGGAATCATTACCGCCCTTGACGGCAGCATTGATAGGTAACTGTAGTTAATGACGCCGGGACAGAAAGTACCACAATGCATATCGCTTATCTCATTCAATTGTTACAACACTCTTGAAAGGTACTTGCTATTCCACAAGCATTTTATAGACATGAGAAGTTGATAGTAATGTGTCCAGGACCACCCAGAGACCAGTGACAGATAGAGGACCAGAGTCCAGCGCCTCATGATGGCATTATTTCTGCTTGAAGAACTGATGGATGCCAGGTTTGCCTGACTTGCTGAGGACCATGAGGAAGCCAGAGCTGCATCAAAATGGGCCAGGGTAGAGGCTCGAGAACTGTCCCCTCCTGTCACCCTGCTCTTGTAGTCTTGCAAGTTCTCAACATACACACTCTCTCTCTCTCTCTCTCTCTCTCTCTCTCTCTCAATCTCCTCTTTGGCTTCCAATTTTCCCTTCCATGCTCTTTCCTCCTTCCCAATAGTAAAACTCTCTTCCTGGTGAATACAGTTTTTAATTTATGATTTTATAAACTCAAATTACTAATTTTTCTCCAAGCACAATACAACCCATGTGGCTGTTTCTCCCATATGCTTGTGACCTTTCCAGTCCCACACAACTATTTCTGCTGCCAAGGTGTTGTGGTTTGTAGGTAGATGTTTCCCCCAAGTCTCACATGCTCATGGAGGAGGCTTTTCCAAGCCGGCTGAATTTAGGATGTGATACTTGGATTAAGGGTGTGGCGCTGGATTAGCCTGGCAGATTGAAGGCATAGATCTGGGTGTGGGTAATGGAAGCCCCACACTGGGGGTGAGCAATACCACCCCAGAGGCCCGCAGCCCCGATGGGATAAATCAGAAAGGAGGCTGACTCCACCGCTGCTCTATACAGTCAGCCTGCGCTGTCACGGGCTGTTTCTCCCCTGAGGTGCCCTGCCTTGGGACCAGTCAGCCATGGACTGAAGCCTCTATAACCCGTGAGCTGAAAGAAACTTTTAATCCTGTAACTTTGGGATCCACTATTTTGTCTCAGCAAGAAGAAAAGTAAGACACAAGGGTCAGCCCAAATGTAAACAAAAACGCCTGCCCTCATTGGATACTCATTCCTTCTAGGATGTTTTGTCTGTCCTATTATTGTTTTGAATTATGCTTATTTAATTACATACCTTTACCTCTTCTCAGCGGGAACAGGGCAGGGATTACTTTTCCATTCAGCTGTCCCTAGCATATGGGGACACTGCATAGTTCATCACTTGGAAAATCAAGTGAACGGATTCTGGTGCACAAAGAGTAAAAATAGTCTGTCCAGCTGATAATAGTCTTAGAAGTTTGTTAACTTTGACATGAGAAAAAATACAAGTGAATTATGAATAGCATGCTGGACTGAACATTTTTTCTTAGTGCTAGCATGAAAATAGCCTCATTTGATTGAATATAACGTGGTATAATGCAGCCCCAGCTCTGGGTTCTGCACATCACCTCGATGTCCTCTGAAAGGCGGGGCTCTCACTCCTGACCCTCAGAGCAGGGCAGGAAGCCTGGCCAGAACAGTGCTGCCAGCAGGTGCCACACTGCACAGCTGTGGGATGATCCTGATGGCTCCCCTGGGCTTCCAAATACCCCCAGCTTCCAGCCATGGGACACCCCAGCACATGTCCCTCTGGTTCAAGGACAGCACCCCTTTCTGTGCACCATATTTGGGGTCATCTTCAAAATCCTTCTATTTCTTGGAACCCTGTGCTCTGACGACTTCAAGTACTGATTTTCTTATGTTGGATTTACTGTATCACAGTTTAATACTTATCATAATAAAATGATTCACTATTGTTTTATGACTTTGTTTTTATTCTGTTATGTATTTAATAAACATCTAACTTCTGCTCAATAATCACACTGCTACTGCCTGTCTTTACTCCATGCTAAAGTCCTGTCTTAATTTCCCATTGTGTATAATGTTTCTGCTTTCCAAAAATCTACCATCAGTTCTATTCATAGCACTACTATTATCTCGTGCTTTCCAAAGTCAGAACAGGTTTGGACCTTGTGTCTGCACATCCTCTGTGGTCATAAGAGTCTTCCTCTTGGCTTGAGTCAACCCAGGGTGGTCAGAAAGGTGGAAGGTTATGGTTCAGTGTTTTTGCTTTTGCCCCACGGCTCCTATTTCTTTCTGTAATTCACAGCACAGAGGAAAGAGATGAAGCAACTTCCTGTGAGTTTCCTTGGGCATTTTGGTCTGCATTCCTTATGTCTGTGCATGACAGAACAGACAGTCAGACAGCAGATGGCCAGTGAGCCGGGAGTGGGCTTCTGCATTCAGGTTTACCTCAGGCTGACAATCAGAATTGCCCTCCCCCTCTAAAGAGCTTCAGATGCTGTGTTTGTGATACAAGAAAGCTCTTCACCCACCCAAGCTGGTGAGAGAGACCATCTTCATGGATTATGCACTCAATGCATGCATGGAGCAACTGTGTACAAGAAACCAAAACAAGAGAGAGGAAGAAAACAAAGCATTGGGAGGGAAAAGAGCTATAGCAATATGCATTTATCTCCACAAGGGTTGTCACAAATTGCTGAGGCTTCCGTTTAAACACATGGCTGGAGTTAGTTTGCTAACAACAAATTCGATGTTGCCCATCAGTATCTCTGCAGGAAAATAATTTTCTGCTAACCAGAACTTTACCTTGTTTATGGTTGAAACAATGCATACCCAGTGATTAACAGCAGTAAGAATTATCATGCATGGAATACCCCATGTGCTAGCTGTGCACTAACTTGGCCCTGCAAATCATTCTACACCCACACGGAGTGTCTAGCCTGTACAGCCATCACAAATAAAGCACAGTGACCCATAGGAGAAGAAGGCTAGCTCATGTGCGCCTATCAGGAGATGATGAGCTTTGCAGGTGGCATGGGCTGCACAGGTCCAAGGTGGCCAGGGGAATTGCAGCTCGCTCATCCAGAACCAAGATCTCCTCAGATGGGCCGGACTGCCCTGAAGCCTGCAGAGAGGAGCCTCCCTGCAGCTGAGCTCACCTGCTGTCCTCAGCTCGTCCTAAGAACACATCATCTGGTTTCATAAAACACCACAGAAACCTTGATACAGGAGTTACCAGTGGACGCTCCTAAGGACATCATTTTTCTCAGCGCTTCTCTCAAACATCTCAGGGGAGGAACTGACTGCTATGAGGACCAAACCAAGGAAAGGCTTGCTTATACTAAAGAGCACAGGGATTTGTTCAGGGTTTATAGGAACGTAAGCCTGTCTCCCCTGGTAGTAAGGACCTCGGCTTCTGTGTGCTCTGCTCTTTGGTGGCCAGGAAGTGCAGAAGCCCAGGTGAAAGCTGTATTGTCCCAGTTTGGTCTTTTGATTTTTACTCACAAGGACTTGCTTTCCCCTGTAACCTTTATAATTTTTCTTGATTTATTGAATTTTGCTTTTAGATTGCATCAAATGCTGGAGAAATGAGTAAACACAGACTCTTTCTAGGACACCGGATGGCTGAGGTGTGGGAGGAGCGGCCTGAGTAACGAGTGTGTTTGAGAAGGAAGACTTTGGTAGGCTGGGCTGGTCAGAGGCATCTTCCAGGAGGATGTGCGGGGAGGTGGGAGCTTTGGTGACAGGAGGTGGGGTGCAAGGCATGAGCTGGAGGGCATTCCCATACCTGAGCTGTAGAAATAACATTAGGTACAGGCTCTGCACACAAAGTGGAGAGGGGGTCATGTGTAGAGAGCTACCGGCTACTGAGGAGCACAATGAGAACGAGGTTATGGGGTCAGCATCCCTAAAGGAGGGGGCAAAAGGGGCTGCCTGGAGCTGAGACTGCGGGCAACAGTCTTGGCTTCAGGACCCCTCATTTGTCTTCACCAGATGCCAACTCCTGCAGGCAGGGATGGCCCAAGGGAGGCAGCTCCCATAGCCTTGGTGAATCCCAGGCAACCAAGGTCACCAACTGAAGGTCAAGTGCGCAGGGTCCCCAGGGCGTCAGGAATCTGGCGATGTGGCCCTTCCTCAAGGGCTCCCAGCACAACCCTGGAGAGAATCAACCAAAAGCAAGACACCTGGGAATCCACTCTGTAAGCACAGAGCGCCTCTCCTGTGTGATTAGGATCAGCTGTTACACTGATTAGTGTTAGGGTGCTGCTGTTTTCTGGTAAAAGAATGTGCACACACTTCCGTGGCACGTGAAGATCATCCTTCCATCCCTCAAAATTTCTATGTAACTGTCCTAGTGAGCTCACAAAGCAGGCACAGGTGCCCTGAGGACTTGCGCCCAGGATGCAAGGAGCCCGAGGTCCTCGGCATGGCATGGTTTAGCACAGCCCTGCTGCCCTGCACGCCTGGCATTCCCTGAGTGCCAAGCACTGCACTAAGTGAGCCAAGCCGGGCTGGAGGGGGCTCTGTGAGAGCCCCAGCCTGTCAGTTTCCCGATACTTCAAACTTACAATAACCATAAATTATGGGCAGGTAAGAGTGATGCGCTTATTTCCAAAACAACTATAAATCCGAAAAATACAGGAAGGAAATTGACCACATGCAATAAAAAGTCATTTTTTTTACATACATGGGAAATCAAAATGTGTTTTTTCTTTTATTTCTCTGTAGTTCTCAAATCAGTCTGCATTTTTTGAGGGAAATGAAGCAATTTGGTATTTTGGTAAAGAAAGTGGCAGAAATAAGTCTCAAATGGGATGCACCCAGGAACCAAGATCATAGAATAGCTGTGGTACTTATGGTACAGAGCTCACATCCTCTGTAGCAAAGCAGACAGGACAAAGTTACAACCACATATCTCGGGTTCATTTATAAGTGCATTGAGTTGTGCTAGACCAATCTTCTGGCATCAGCATCCAGGAGCTGTCCCACTGTCTGGGGAACGAGTTTGGGGTGCACACAGTAGTATTTCTGTGTGTGACAAGCATATAACACCTCAGGGCCCGAGGCAAGTGCTCCAAGTGGGTGTTTGATACTCAGAATTCTAGGTGGGAAGGTGACCGACACACTTATGGGTAGAGCAAGAGTGCCACAGCCACTGGAGAGTGAGCTGTGAGGCTCTCGCAGGTCCTGACCCAGTAACCGAGGGCCACAGGAGCAGGGCTGCTCTGCCTGGTGAGCAGGAAGCCAGGGAGGGCAGTGCAGGGCCCTAAAGAACTGATGCAAAAAGGCATGGAGGAAGCGCATCACCTCTCTGCACCGACAGTGCAGATAGGAGCATAACTGGACAATAGGTATCGGGGGACAGGAAGAAACTGTCCAAAAGGGGAAAGGAAATGGATGGAGGGGAAAGGAAGAAAGGGAAAAACGAGAAAGGAAGGATGAAGTGAAAACTGAGCTTTGTGAAAAGAGGAGACGGGAAACAATGAGCGGAATCAAGACACGTCATGTCCAGATACAGACTCTCTAGGGAGGACGTGATCAGCGTGCACACCCAACCTGAACAGATCAACTCAGAGAAAAGAGGAGAGCATAACTACGTCAGCCCCATGCAACACAGGGGAGATGGGGACCCGAGCGCTCTGAGGAGGACCGGTCAGCTACTTAGACAGTGTCCTCCAATCTCAATTTGTTCAAAGTGCCACTCAGGGGTACGGGTTTGGGAAGTGGACCACACAGCCCTGCACTCTATTTGCAACTGCTAATCTAATAATTTTAACACAAATTTTTTTTTTAAAAAGCTGTGGAAATCTTCCTCACTACTTTGATGACATAGTGAGATGGTGACAGGCTACAGGGCATCAGAATTGCACTGTTTCTGTTTCTTTTGCAGTCTTCACATGTGTGCTAAGACTTACAGATTGTGTGAACAAGATATAAATTAAAATGTATATGGGCAGTGCTGAGTTACAGCTTCAAAATTCTCAAGTTAACATGATGAAAATTTTGCTTCTTCTTATAAACCATGTAGATCTTTTAACATTCCCAAATCAAACTAACAAAATTCAGAATCATGGAAATGTCTTTTATCAAAAGAATTAGATGATATGATGCTTATTTATTCTCTAATAACTAATTCAAAACACCACTTTCAACTACTGAGTATGTGATTTGTTCCATGTTTTTTATTTCAATATTTTGAATAATTCTGCTAATAAACTAAATAGCAAATTAGTACATGAAAACATGTATATGGAAAGATTCCTTGTGGAAAACTAGTTCACAAATTAACATGGAGTAACAAATTATGACTTTTAAATAATACATTAGGACACAGTATACTAATTATGATCAAAGAGGTCTCAAATGATGGGAACAGTTTAAGGATTGTGTTTTAAACTCAATTTGTTCTGTAAAATAACAGTTTTAAACTCAATTTCCTCTGTAAAACACTGACACAAGTCTGAAAGGTGAACTATCTGTGCAGCATAAGAGAAGAGAAATACCTGGGGCATCTGTGGCCGACCCGTTCTGCGCATGCACTGCCTCACAGCTCCTGCCCAGCCTACTGAGAAGGCTGAGTGATGGATCCCTATCTGTCCCTTCACTGAGGGGAAAATCAAATGAGCGACCACTTTCACACAAACTCTAACTTACTGCAGTCTGTTCTACCTGAGTTCCGGGGCATGAACTATATTGTCATGTATTGTCAAATACTTATTTTCTCAAACAACTTGTAACTTAATTTGCTGTGGCTGAAACTGCAGCTACCTTTATTTGCATATGCAAGCACGCCAAAGCCACCGCCAACCCCAGCCCCCAAGGCAGCTCAAGTCCGGCTCAGCCTCACGGAGGCGCCCTCTCCTCTGCAGAGCCGGCGCTCGCTGCTCTGCCCCCGGCTCCCTAGCTGCAAGCCCCAGTCAATGAGGGCACTGTTCGGCTGCAGATGTGTTGGGGAGTCTGCACTGTGCTTCTTCTATCTCAGTTCAGCCTGGTGGAGCTCTAGGCTGCACTGTGCACTTTGAAAACAGGCCAAACAATGTATCTAAATTACGCCATTTACTAAGGGGAAGAAAGGATCTTTCTTTGGTATGTATAGGAGTTCAATGCCATGTGTCCGTCTGTCTCTTTCCTCCCCAAGCAGTGCTGCAGGTAAGGTTACTCTGGAGTCTGGATTCTCCCCCTCTCTGCACTGGGCGGCCAGTGGGTGGTGACCGCTCAGGGAGGCCTCTGGGATGACGCACACCTGAGCGCCCCAGCCCTGAGAGGGGACCACGCACAGGTGCCCTGTGCCCTGGGGACCATCAGTGGACAGACAGGCGAGACTCCACACTCACAGATGGGCTGCAAAGAAGGAGGACATGCTACACAGAGTAAAACCAGAATTTCCCACCAACTCAAAGATCTGGCATAACGCTGAGTTCAAACCCCTTATTCTGTGTTTCCTCTGCGATAACTACATTGGCCAAAAGAAGAGCAGTCCTCCGTGAGTCCCCCAATGCTTCCTGCAAGACACATGCCTGCTTTCCCTGCACGCTGGCTCCAGCCCTGCCACCACCACCACATCCCTCCCTGGCCAGCGTCTGCCCCGCTGAGGGTCCCAGACTGTTCACTCAGTCTGCACAGAGCCCGAAATGTAGATCAGCTGCAAAGAAGGGTGCATTATTTATAACTGATTGATCATAGCTCCAAATCACTCGTGTATTTATTGATGACTTACCATAATGCGGTGATCCTGTACTGTGAGATGAGGTATTACGAAAAGAAAATCCGTTCTCTCACCGGTGGCTCCCTTTCTGAGTATCCATCTGGTTTTATTTGGCCTCCTTTTTTCCTAACTATATTTAAAGGATTAAATAGTGCCTGAGATGTGAAAGCTAATTTGTGTTTTAAGCGAATTCTATCTTACAGATGGTATCAATTAAATGGAAATCATGCCATATAATGGTCCTGGTTTAGCATTTAAGGGTCATATGTCATGGTCTCCTAATATATGCTAACTTATCTGGAAGACAGGCATTAATTTTAGTACATGATTATGGTTTACTTTCCACTTGAAATATTGTCCTGAAGGAAAACAAACAAAACTAAATAGAATAAAAGATGAAACCAACACTAAATAACCCTGAGCAATTTAAAATATTAGATTTGAACAAATCCCAATATTCTGTATGCCCCTTAAGATGTGACAAAATATTAGAAACTGATAAAAAATATCATTGTCTGGTTTTTAATTTAAATGTCTATCAGTAGCAGACACCAGCTGCCAAGGAATCACAGTGCCAAGAAGCAGCATTTTGGGCCCGAGATGTCCCGGTCCCATAGGAGTAACACACTTCACACTAGGTTCCTGCTATTTCTGCCTTTTCTAGGCAACATCACTACTGAATCCACAAGGCCAAGGGTACCTTTTCCAGAGCAGATAGCGTAAGCTGGCAAATCAGTGACATTAGTGAGAGATTGGGGGAATTAAATCTCTGCCCTAGGAGGGTGGGGTGAGACTTTTCCTTTGAAAGAACACAGCAGAAAATACAATATAGACTTGAAAATCTAGAAATCAGCAGCAATGCACAAAGGAGTAATCACGACATGAATAATTTCATGGCATACTACTTTTTTTTACTATTTTATTGAGTTTGGATCCAAACAAACTGGAGATAATTTTACGTTATCTTGTATATGCCTAAAAGTATCGGTGAAAAGACAATGAACATTCCAGAGAACAGACAATTTTCAAATTAAATGTCTGCCCAACTTGGAATCAAGCCAAGTTGCTCTCTAAAAATATCAATTTAAACTACTATTTTCTAAAACAGTGGAAAGTTTTTATCTACTGAATTTAGATGATTCCCATGTCTTTAAACTACTTTTTTTCATGCTCAAGCCATGAGAGAAATAAAGCAGACACACAACTTTAAACTGCATATTCCTCTTACATGAAAAGCCCAAAGTATAAATAAGAATCAAAATAAAGATGAACAGTAGGAATCGGGAGAGGGACTTTCCCAGCCGCCAAGGGATGAAGATTCAGCCGAGGTTGGGGGGGGACGGGGGGGGAGGGGAGAACCCGTGTCGCGAGCACCTCCATTCAGAGCGGAAACGTCACACGCTGTGACAGCCACTGATGACAACAAGCAACAACGCCAGGCTTACTTATCAATCTTTCCCTGCATCTTTGTTTTCCTTCTTTTTGATCTCTTCAGGAACCCATGAGAGCCAGTGAGTAAATTGCATCTTTATCAACATACTGTGGTATTTGGTGCAAAACAGTATTTGGGAACATTCACATTAATTCACCATTTTATTGATATGAATGTGTTCTTTCAATCCTTAAATCACTTTACTTACATGTGAAGCATTTCTTTTAAAAATCCATCGATTCAGAGCAAAAAATACTATAGTAGTCTTGATTTGTATCTTTGTGTACGGTTTCCCCCAATGGAGTTTACCAATGAAAACCATGAACATTTCTCCCATTGTAGAAAAATTAGTGTTATGAGGATCTTTTTAAAATTGTACCCTACAGATCCAAGCTGACAGTGGGTGCCTTTTCCAAGAATAATATTTCCGAGCTCCGGGGAATATCACTACATTACACGGGAATAGAAATCATACATAGTAAGAGAGGAGCGCAGGCCAGGAAGCGTGGCATGAAGCTTGGCTGTGAGCTGCAGCACAGTGGATGGAGGCTGGCTCACTGCAGGTCTGACCTGAATGTGGCATTAACAGTTCTTGTCCAGCTATCTATCAATCTATCTATCTATCTATCTATCTATCTATCTATCTATCTATCTACCTATCTCTTTATCTACCTATCTCTCTATCTATCATGTCTCTCTTTCTATTCATTTTGGAGACCGTGCTTGCTAAGTGGCCCAGGCTGGCTCAATCTTGTGACTCTCCTGAGTCTCCGAGGTGCTGGGATCACGGACTGCAGCGCCTCCACCGGCTTAGAATCTAAACTGCTCTCCAAACCGCGTTTCACCTGGTAGCAACATGGGTTTGGGGTAACAGCACAGCAAGTGTGTAACAGGTACACTCGTTTTCTGTCCCCCAGAGCCTCGGTGCTCGCCACAGGGAGCTGCACACCGAGCCCTCCTGCACACGTGGCATGTGGCACTGACACGTGATCCGCACGGGGTCGGCTCCCCTCCAAGGTGCTCACTGTGATGCTGCCATAGGAAAATGCTGGCGATGACCTCTGACCTCATCTTCCAATTGATCTCTCACCTTCTCGGTCTCTCAGCTTTGCAATCAGTCCTTCCTGCAGATGAGAAACGAGATTCCTTCAATTCGCTTATGCTGTCTGTTAACCTCTGTACACTGTTCAGCATACCCTGGATCAGACAGGTCTTCTTCCACAGCTGGATTAGGGTGTTCTGTGGCCCCGAAGATACTCTGTGTGTCTGTTCCAGCCTTTCTGTGTCCTCTGCTCCCAGGGAGCACCTCCCTGCACTTCCTGTTTCCAAATCCTCCCACCTGCCCACTTCAGATCCCAAAGGCTCTCAGCACCTTCGCAGTGTGGATTTCTTCAGTCGGACCCCTTCAGCCTTACTGCTGAGGCGCTGGTGAATGCCGTGCTCTTCATTCTCCCCAGAAGGATTCGTTCCCAAGAATTAGGACACCTTGTCCTGTTTCCCTTCTTGACCCCCCACTACAGCTTCAAACCAAAAGAGGCTTGTAACTGGGGCTCCTTTATCTGCTTAAGAAAGTGTTGTGACCTAATAGTCTGTAATTATTTCTGCTTTATCTTTTCAAAACATTTCTTCTTCTATTTTACAAAGGATAATTATGTCTTAATTATCCTGATTGGTGCAGTGATGGTTTTCCATAAGTGCCCCAGAGAGTTAAGGTAATGAATGACTATATTTGGGGTAGAAAATCTTTCAGTAAATGAGGTTGTTTCCAATTTGTGACTTCCTTTAAAATTTAAGGAGTGCACCACCAGAGTGTTGGATGACAGACTGCTGGTGAAAATTTCAAGCCAATTCACTGTGGAATGTTTCAGAGCTTATTTCAACTAAATGTCATTCACTTAAGTTCAAAGTGTTTGCCGGATGCCCATGTCACTCAAAATTAGAATACTGGGAGGGAAACTGAGGGAAAGAGCAGAGCTTCTCATTAACCCCAGGAATAGCCAAAAACAAAAGAGACACAAGAAGCCAAGCTGGAAAACTCGCCAAATAGGCATGTAAGTAGCCACACGTAGCATGGAGAAGAGAAAGCAGGGCTAAGTCTGATTGTGCCCAGTGGGCAGAGGTAGAGGAGAAAGGCTCTGGATGGGTTTTGACTGAGGAGAAGGATTTCTATGACAGACAGACTCTGGACCCAATGGAGAGATACCTACATGCAAAGTCCTCACACCAGAGAGCTCTAGAGAGCACAAATGCTGGGCCCATTGTTCTTGGCCAGAAAAACAAAACAAAACAACCAAAAAAAAAAAAAAAAACCCAACTTGATAGATCATACAGTAACATAAATTTGTACAAATAATTTGCCAATTTTTATGAGTTTAATACCCTGTTAATCAATAAATATGTTAGTGTAAATAAACAAGCTTAGCAAATCCACTTCTAGAACTATTTTACATCCAATTTTAAAACAAAATGTTCAATAAATATTTGAATGCATACCAATCAGTGCAACACATTTCTTATTCTTCCCATCAACATTTTCAAATATATTAAAAGGGAGCCTTAAAGCGAGTGTTCCCCAAGTAATGTTAAATTCATGTTCTGCAGTCACATACAGTTTTGTCACAGGCTGCGCTGTTGGGGCGCTGGTCCTGCAGGACTGACATGTCTTCCACGGATGCCCTGTGGTTGCCTAGTAACACAGTGTGTGCTGCTACAGCTGGCTGCACACAGGGAGGAGCAGAGATCTCCTCCCAGTGCCTTCCCTGCCCGCTGTGCTCTTCATTCTTAGGCCTCCTATGTGTGTGTAGAGTGGGGTTCAGGGGCGAGGGGTTCAGGGGTGAGGCCGTCAGACATAAAGGAAATGGGCTGTGAATGAAGGGAGGGTCAGAGACAGGCTTGGGAGGCGGGGAACAGGGAATCTCTGTGTCCGGAGAGCTGAGTGCTTGGCAGTGGAAAGGAGAGAGCCACAGCCCAAAGGGGAACTCACAGTGCCCTGCAATTCACGGCAACCCCTCCAGGAGGCTGAGAGGTGTGTGTTCTGCCGCCTTCAAAGACTTCACCTGGCTTCTGGCCAGGCACTCAGTGCGGGCCTGCTGAATGAGTGACAGGGAAACAACACTGGCACATAGTGGAGACACAGCCACGAAGGCAACGGTGAGTCCTCATGGTGACCTCGGCTCTGGGTGCAGCCCAGTGGATGTCACAGTGCTCCCGTGATGCTTTGCACTCGGTTCATACCGGCATGGATCCTGTCACAGTCGCCGCGGCAAGACAAGTAGAGCCCTTGAGTAGAGCACTTCACATCTGCAAGGCTTGGAACCGGCAGTGTTCCAGGTTTCCAGTTCTACTTTGTAGAATGTTCTTGTAACGAGCGAGCTAGGGATGGAACTCGGCAGAAACAGCAGATTGACTGATGCTTCAGATGCACCTTATGCACAGAGCCTGGAGATATTTTACGCAGTATTTGTAGCGCACCTGCGCTTTGCCTGCGAACTGTGGCACGAGGCCGTGTGTGGGATTTCCGTTTGTGATGTCACGGCACCAGTCAAACGTTCTAAATTTCAAAGCAATTCAGACTTCAGGTTTTGGGACTATTGGGGACACTCATTTTCTATTGGATTATGGTTTCTCCTATAAAGAAATGCACATATTCAATAATCTTACTTTGATTTCTTTTGTAGGCTTTGAGAATCAGATCTTATTTCTACCATGCAAAAAGGTGCCTTGAAGAGAAGACGGCAACAAAGAAAATATTCATGTGTTCTCGATAAAATGTAACCAGGATACAAAATAATAATCCCTTTCAGAAACTAATGCTTTAAAGTGTTACTTGGCAGGAGAAATCCCTGCGTCTTTTATCTGTGGAAAATCTAAGTTTCAGCAAAGTGGTCTAATGAGGTGGGACAACTCCGAGGCTCTAAGGGCTGGCCACCCAGAGCCCTCAGATGGCGGAGTGCCGAGCTGACGGGTGTTTGCAGCTGTGACTGAAATGAAACAGAAGACAACTTTCAAAGATCCACTTAAAAATAGAGAATTGGTCACTGTGGTGACCAAAGCAGATGTCACCTCCATGAATAATGAGTGTAATGGTCACTGCGGTGAAAGCTCCTGTCCCCACCAGCCCTGTGCACTGAGGGTCTCAGGCATCTGCGCTTCCTCCTGATCCACCTGGGCAGCAGCTGGGGGCCTTTGGAGGTCATCCCAGCCCTGGTCAGCATCCTGATGTCTCTGCCCACATCCAGGAACTTAAGGCTTCCCCTGAGTCTGCCTACTGGCTTCCTCTGCTTCCTGGGTGTCTTGGCACCTCCGTGGAGCTGTTCTGGGTTTGCTATGTGGGGTGCCTCAGCCAGCACTAGTCCTGTGGGAGCTCCTGTGCCATGCTGGGTCTCATTTCAGACTTCTGCGCCTCCCACGCTGTTCTCAGCTTATGTCACCCACATTGCCTATGCACGCAGACGTGGAGGTCACAGGCGATGCTGGCCAGGAGCACCGTGGAAACTGAAGCCACAGTTGGGCTCCTCAGGTCGGGGATGTGACTGCTCGTTCCTCTAAGGTCTTGGGTATCAGGCACAAAGCCATACAGCCAGCGGGTTCCCAGGGCTGAAGGTTGAATTCTAACCTATCAAAGACAATCACAAGTGACACAACGAAGACACAGAGGGGGGGCAGTAGGCCTTTGGGGGTGGCCTCTGGGTTGGGTTGTGCCTCCCGCTGTGGCACAGAGTCCCAAGGGAGTGTAGGTCAGAGCCTGCAGCAGTGCCTGGCTCGGGGTCCGGGAGCAGTCCGTGGAGAAGACCAGGTAGTGAAGCTTCCCGTGCCTGCCATATTGAGCTCTTTACTGAGACTTTGCCTGCACCAGCCAGGAGTGGAGTGTGGTTAGGGTCCCCCGGCGCGGTCCAGCCCTTGTGGACAGACTCTGCTGAGCTCCTCATGGGGTCACCTGGGCCCCTGGTACGGACAATACCTTGGCTCCAGCTCTGTTTCCTCCTTGTTAGCTCTGCTCACCCCTCCCTGACTCTGAGTGCCTCGCCCTTCACCGCCTGAATTTTGTTCTGTCAGTGAGATAGGGTCACAGCGACACAGCCTTATGGCTGCTCAGGTAAAACGAAGCCGCTGAGGCGTAGGTGGGCACACCTGGAATCCCAGCACTCAGGCAGGAGGGTCACGGTGGGTCCGAAGCCAACCTCGGCTACACAGCGAGTTCAAGGCCAGCCTGGGCGAGTGAAAGACCTTGCCTAAAAGAAAAGTACTTGAAAAGTCGTGGCACAGACTCCAGGATTCCAAGTGCCTGAAACTGGCTCTTAAGGGATCTTTACCTCAGTGGCTGATAAACTACTCCTCATAATATTTACTACTAATGCTTACAATTAAGAGTGTTTTGTTCAAGAGAAAATTACATGTAAGAAACTATCAAATGTTTTTGTTGTAGCTCCTGTCACTGGGGGTTAAGTGATACTTTAAAGCACAAATACCTGTATATTTTTGATAAAATTGTGAATATCTCAAGAATTTAAAAAACAAAAACATACCTCCGAAAGATCAATTTTATCACTTTTGCAAGTGAATTGTGACTGGATAGGAAATGCAGGAAGCTTTCTAATCTAAACTTTTATGGGGTGGAACAGAAAGCAGAAGCCGGGTGGCCCCTCGCTGTCCTGTTGTCCTACACGGGAGTTGCCTCCAGCCTGCAAATGACCCACTGAACCCTGCCTCCAGCATCCTGGAATGTGAGCAGACCCTGTCCACGCTTCTGCTTGGTGTTTTAAAACTTTATCTCACTGTCATTTATTGAATCTTTTTTGTGTGAAAAATAACTACCTCTTCCCTCCAACATTTTTTTGATTGAAAGTTATGAGGATGCATGATTGATTGACTGAGGTTTTAAAAATAATAATCAAATGTATTTACCTCAGAAGCCAAGGCTGCAGGGAAAGCTTCTCTCATCTTGTACACCGACTCTATGCTGAGCCAGGAATACTGGATCTCTGCACAGTTGACCAGGAACATAAAGCACTGACCTTGTGCTTTGTCTTCCCCAGTTCTAATAACTTTCTTGTCATTGCTAGGACCATTTCTACATGATTCTCTGGTCCACACTGCCATATCTTCCACTAAACTATGTCACTAGTCTCTTAAATGATGGTTTTAGTTCCAATCTTAAGCACCATCTGTGTGCTAAAGGATGGCTTGGTGTTTGGTGCTATATGGAGGTGGTTGAGACTTTGGGGGCAGCTGTGGGGGCAGAGTTACATAACTGGGGTGTGTCTGGAAGGAAATGTGCATGTTCAGGCCTCTCCTCGATTTCTGGCTGCCTTGAGGTGAGGCTGCCCTGGGATCCTGCCATGATGGACTCAAAAGCCACATGGCAGCTGCCACGGACTGAAACCTTCAGCACTGTGAGTCAGGAAAACATCTCCTCCCTCTGAAGTTGTTCATGCCAGGTATTGGCTGCATTCAGAAGCTGCTGAGTAGTAACTAGAAGTTTTCTGTTTTTCAGCAATGAGTGAGATTGCGTGGCATTTTTGATACTTATGATTGTGTCCCTGGCTTATTTCTCTTGACATAATGTCTTCAGCTCATCTGTGATGTGACAGACATCAAGTGTTCGCTTTGTAAAGGCTGAATACTGTGACCTTGTGTGTACCTGCTACGTTTTCTTTTTCCATTCAGCAGGAGATAGAGACTCCGTTTGCTCCTGTACCTTTGCTACTGTACACAGAGCTGGAATAAACAAGAGGGTTCTGGTGACTCTTGGCCACTCTGATTTCAGTATTTTTAGATATGTACCTAGAAGTGCAATTTCTACATCGCTCTGTAGTTCTACCTTTAACTTTTTAGGGAACTCCATAATATATTCCAGACTGGCCACACTAATTTATATTCCCACAATCAGCTAAGTTCCTTTTGATTGGCACCTTTCCTACCCTGCAGTGTAAACACCACAACAAACAGGGACAACATGGATTTTCCTCACTACAAACCCTCAGGTCTCTAAGGTTGTGCCTGCCAAGAAAACACAGGCTGAGAGGATGCTTGGAGGAGTTTGCTTAGATATTTCCAGTTTAACTCGATGATAGGAAGTGAATGTGGAAGACAGGACACAGGGGGTCCTTTGCCTAAGGTCAGAGAGATTGAATAGAAACCCAGCCCAGTGTCTGTCCACTGAGGTGTACAAGCATTCTCGGCCCTACCTAGGTAGCATTAAACCCTTTACCAGCTCACAGAAAATACACAGATTAAAAAAAACACCAGCCAGTGGAATATATTCAGGAACTGTGCTGCTACTCACAAGAACGTGTATTCCTCTTCAGAATTCACAATCTACGTGTTATGTAAATAGAATCCTTCACACACAAGTGTCGTGACTACATCAGGACAGCACCCAGTTACACTATGGTAATGATCCATTTAGAAGATATTAGCTGGCTGCCAGGCATTTCCCACTGTCATGAAAGAAGCCCTGCAAATATTCAGAATATTTAAGTATTGAGTAATTAAACATTGAACGTGGTGTGAATTCCTGATCTATGCTGAAGGATTTATTCACTCAAGTTGAAAAGTGGCAGTGGGAAGTTGCCCCCGTCCCCTGCACCCCACACTGTGATCCCGGAGGGATGTCCATCTCGGAGACCTCAGGTCATCTTGTGTTCTAAGGTTCCCAAAGGATGTTTTGTTTTCTTTAAACACTGAGCACCTTTGCACTGAGGCCTTTGCCTCTAAGTCTCTGCTCCGTTCTATGTGCAAGAAAGGAGACCTGGGGCCGTGCCTTGGAGCTCATTTGCTAATGTTACAAGTACCACAAACACAAGGTGTTGAAAGGGGACCCATGCACCTCTCAGGGTTCTAGATTCCCTGGGGTCTAGAGGACTAACACCTGGATACAGGCAAGGTGCTGCCCAGAAGCTCTGGGGAGAACAGGCTTACAGGTTCAGTCAGGTCAGAATTCCAGGTCTGACACTGGCTGGGGTAAACTCACTTTGCCTGATGACTGTCCCGTCTCTGCTCCTGGAAGGAGCCCAAATGCATGTTTATGGTCCCCTCCCTCCATCCTCAAATCCATCCACAAGACCTCTTCCCTGATGGACTCGCACTTCCGCTTCAGCTGCTGCCTCTCCCACTCCCACTCCTTTCCGCGGTCCTAAGGCCTGCAAGCAGAACTGTAGCTTTGAAGCTGTCCTGCTCTGCACCAAATCAAAGTAGCCACAGCATATGGGGTTAGGGCACGGGTATTGTGCAGAATTGGCATCTTTTTGTCCTATGACAGCTTCAATCCACAGAGCTAAGATTATATTTTTAAATAACAGAAAAAGTAGCTATATATCTTATTATATAAAGAAATAATACATAAATAAATTTCAGTAACAGGCTTCTAATGTTATAAAGTGGACTCATATACATCCTGACTTTTCCTCAGTAAAGAAAGACTTCAGAGAGGAGTTCATAGCGGAGGCAGTTATTCAAATGAGGTATAGGATTTGTAACCATGGTGGCCTGATACATTATTTAGCTATATCCTCAACTTAAAAATAAGTTGTTTAAATGAAAGCAGAGGCTTTGAATTTTTTTAGTCATGTTTCATACAAGAGTATTACAGTGGTTAAAGTCCATGGTGTTGCTGCAGTTTTCTTTTAAAAAGTTTTTATAGGGCTGGGGATTAGCTTAGTGGCATAAGCACCTGCCTTGCAAGCATGTGGTTATGAGTTCGATCCCTGATACCAATTTAAAAAGTTTTTATAGTACTAAAAATTGGACTTCTGCAGTGATATAATCCTTAGCCATGATAATTAATTAATTTATTAATCGATTGGTTGATACATGGTCTCATTAAGGTGCTAAGTTGCCCAGGCTGGGCACAAATTTTCAATCTTCCTGCCTCAGCTTCCCAGAGTTCTGTCCTTCCAAGTTTGGTTGTGATATTTTTATGGCTCTGAATACATATGGAATTAGGTCTCTTTGAGATTTTCACAATGCTGATAACCTGTAAAATGGAAGGGATTAAAATGAGCTTAAACGAGAGAAATAGAAGGTTTGTATGTGTGTATCATCTTCCATATTTAGAAACAGGGTGCTGAGGCTGAAAAAGTTCAGCAAGCTAAGAATACACAGCTTAACAACACACAGAAATTAGAATCAGACTTGACAACATACAGGAATTAGAATCAGCCTGAAGAACTGTGAGGGTCTCACTGGACACTGTTGTTTTAGTGGGATAGATTGTTACAGGGTAACGACTAAAGTCACCTGAGCAATCATCAGGGATTTCTAGCAGTGGCCAAAAACATGATGAATGAATGACAGCACTGAATAACCCTGAGTACCAGTGTGACCCACTTAACCTGATTCCTTCTTTCAAAACCCAATGAGAGAACTAACACTTTGATTTCCATGTTATAGGTGAGGAAAGGTGCCCGGGAAGGTCAAGGCCATGTACAGATGCAGGGCTTGAGGGCAGAAGCCTAGGGCCTGCTACGGTTTAGAGACAGATGCTCCCTAAAAGCCTCACACAATCATGGGGATGCTTTGGGGAGCTGAGTGGATCGTGGGTGTGTGACACTCACAGGTGGATTCACCTACCGATGGTTTGCAGCTAAATGTGGAGCTGGAGTTGACACCTGGTAGAAGAGGTGGACCCTGGGGTCATGGCCCGGAAGGATCACCTGGGCCCTCCTCCCTCAGCCTCTCTCTGCTTCCCACTGCCATGCTATCCGCTGTTCTCCTCCTCCAGGCCCCTCTGCATGTTACCCTACCTTGGAGCCAGCTAACTAGGGACCAAAACCTCTACAAACCATGAGCCAAAATAACCCTTCTTCCTTACAATTGTGTGTGTCAGAAATGGCACCCCAGTGACAGCAAAGGGACCAGGACCGGAGCATATGTAGGTACCGCAACTCCAGGGCTGCAGTCCACATCTACAGCTTGCTCTGATCCCCTGAAAATTAATCTCATTCTGCAAGCAGCGCTGCTCACTGCTAGGACTGAGGGGCTGCAAGGAGGGAAATGTTGACTTTTACACTGTGACTGCAAACCCTCCACAGCCAGATCCAACCACGAGTGGGTCATTCTAATGAAATATTCAGGCAGGACCAACAACTTAATGGAAACTTGAACAGGTGAACAAAACAACTAAGTTTGTTTATTACCTTTCAGGAATTGCGATCATTTACTTCACAACCCTGCTCTACTGTGGCAAGTTCTTCTTCTTCATTCAATAAAGAGCCCACCCCAAGAACATGTCCCCGTGTGAACAGAAGAAGTGCTGGGATCACATACAAAAGGAAGCACAGGGTTTGAAATAAAGTTCACGTTTTATCCTTCGCTTATCCCATCGCATAACAAGGCTGAAATGCATCATTATCTTTCTCAATTTGCCTGTTAAGCAATCGAAATAAGGATGAGACTTGAAGTGCTCTAGGTCGGAAACGGGGGCGGCCTCACGTGAGCCCTGGGTCCTTTCCCTCAGTGTCCCCTGCGTGCCAAGTGCTGCCACTCCTGGCCTAGCTCCAATGGCTAAGAACAATGGCGCCGTCATCCGCGTCCTTCACGCACAGGATGGCGCGGGCACAGGCAGGGCAGGAAGCTGCTCTGGTTGAAATAGATTCAGAAGATGAGAAGTCAGGATATCTGCACTGTTATCATTAGCGAGAGTAACCAGGAGCCCGGGCAGATCCTTTACAAACTCTCCCCTGACTCCCGTTAGACTCGCTACTGCACGCTACACAAGCTAAAGGTCACACAAGTCCTATTTTATTTATTTATTTCATTTTCATGTAATAAATTTATATATTAATACAGAAAATACAAAAATAATTCTAATTTCTACGAAAAAGCAATGACACTTCATAAGCAAATAATTAGAGAAAATAACAGTTAATTGGTATTGTGTACCATACTCTTAAAGGAAGGGCCAAAAAGTTAGAGTACAAGTCACACTCAAAAAGACTCCTACAAAGAAGAAACAAACAGATAATAGCAGAAAATTTTCTTTTTAATGAACTAAGAGGAACTAGTGTGATAAATGAAACAGATTACCGTATCTATTGAAATACTTTTGAAACAAGGGAATAGAGAACTTGAGGAATTATTTGAACATTTCGCTAGTCCTATTTCTCTATCTTCTATTGTTCTCTTATACATGTATATATTTTGAGTTTCTCATATAAGAGCACTCATATGATATTTAAGCTTGTATGTCAGATTTATTTCAGTTAGCACTGCAGTCTCAAGTTGCATCCCTTTACCTATTTATGCCTCTAGTTTATTCTCCTTTATGGTCCAGCAGAAGTCCATTGAGTACAATACCACATTTTTCTTACCCATTGTACTGTTGGTGGGTATATACACTGCTCAGAAGATCTAGCTATTATAAATTTTGCTTCTATAAACATGAGTATGCAATTATCCTTGTAATATGATGATTTCAACTCTTTGGGAAGATATGAAGAAGGGAAATAGCTGAGTAGATAAAATTTCAAGTTTTATTTTTTTTGAAGAATCTCCATTCCACAGTGGTTCCCTAGTTTACAGTTCCAACAACATACTACCCTATTTAAAGAAAAAGTTAAATATAATATGTAAATCACCTGTAGTAAATAATATAAAATGGACTGTACAGAAAGTACATTTTATTTTGTGACAAAATTTTCTTAGACTTTCCTTCATTTTATCTGCCTCAGAACTGTCTGACTTTCTCTTTGCCAAGTTTATATTGAAACTCCAAATGTCATCAAAGATTTTATTGATCCCAGAATAGTTTTATTAAGTATATTTTTCTAAATACTTAAAGTCTTTATATGATATAACCTATGCATAAACTGAATTTTTTGCCTGAAAATTCCAGATCTTTAAGTTTATTGAAGATATTTGAGGTCAAGGTCATAGGGAATTATTTAGATTTTCGTTGAATTTGTTAAATGCATCACATAGAGTGAGTAAAGTGAGGCAGATCAAACACTTCCCAAGCCACACTGGCATTAGATGTATCTCTGAATGAGTAATATTGAGAAAACTATTAAAGAATGTGCTCAGATTACAAACTTCCCTTTAAAGTGTTTCCATAATGATGACAATAAAGAGATGGAAAGCCTGTAAGAGTAGGTAAGAGGCCATCAAAAAGTACCTGTGGAGGTGTGGAAGGGAGGAGATATAGAAACAGATTGATGTCTCGCGTCAGGTCCTGATTACTTTTCATCAGGTACAACATGTTTTGGTTACTTTGCTCTCATTGATGGGCCAAAAAACCCACTGCCCAAAATTAAGCTAGGGAAGGTTTTTTTAGCTCAGTTTGTGGAGGTTTCAGTCTGTAATCAGCTGGTTCCTATTAGAGTGACATGGCAGAGGGCAATAGTTCTTTTAGAGGAAGAAAGCAAAGCAAAAAGATGGGAAAACAAGCCTCTTTGCCTCCCTCATATTATCTGCAGCTTGTCTGCTCTAGGCGGGAGTAGCACTCATACCATCTCCCTGACCTCCTCTTGCACAGGATAAGGATGTTTACAATGTGAGGACCCTGCCCCCTGCTGAGTCAGTTAGTCTCAAGTTGATACAAAATGTATCAACCATAACAATCCACCCTTTATCAACTCGGAAACCAACCACATTCCTTTAAACTGGTCTCTATTAACAAAGACAGGCTTATTATCATTTCACAACTTGCATATTATAACATAGGTTTAATAGTTCTTAAGAACCGGTATTATACTATCAACATTATACTACATTAAAACTATAAGATTCTACCGTTGGCCTCCCAAAGACTCATGCACATCCTTTTATGCTAAAGGCATTTTAGTCCATCTCTAAGAGTTGCCAAAGTCCTAACAGTTTCAGCATTGCTAAAAAATCCAAGTCTCAAGTTTTCTCCCTGATGTAATGCAACCTCTTATCTGAAAACCCCTCTACAAATGAAAAGTTAAACACTTTCAATATTCAATGGCACAAGATAAACACTTTTATTCCAAAAATTACAAATGGAAATACAAAGGATTTGGACCAAACAAGTCTAAAATCCAGCAGGGCAAACATTAAGTCCTATAGTTCCATGTGCAGCATCCAAGGCAGTCTGTGGCAGGTTGTGAGCTCTACAGGGCCTGCGTGACTCTATCTCTATGGTACTTATTGTAGTTGTAGCTCCCATAGCTTCACTCTTAGGCCATGTGGATGATGCCAAGGTCTGCTGCCAGCTAAAGCAGTAGCCAGGCTTTCCTCTCTTTTGGCGGTAGGGATTGAGTGCCTGGAATCCTGGGTATTTTGAATCCAATTCTGAGGAATAAATTCTCTATGCTGCTGCCATTTTGGAGCATGGTGCTCTGCAGCTTTCTCTTCACAGCAGTCTTTTAACTTAGCAGTTTTGAGGCTGCAAAGGGTAGAGACTTGTTGCTTCTTGTGATGTCCTCAGATTATCTTTTATGTTCTCCTCCTGCTTCTCAGCCATCAAGATTTCCTCTGCTTTATCTTCGTAATCCACAGCTTTACTGGAGCTTCCTTTCTGGCCAAACTTACAGCATTTTAAATCGTCCTGCTTGGCTTTTTGCTCTTAACTCTCTACACCGATCTGGCAAAATCCCCCAACAGCAGTCATGCCACAGTCTCATTCAACTGCCTTGAAATTTCTTCCACCAGATTTGTTAGTCTACTGCCCTTAATCTCAGCCACAGGTAGTCTTTGGACATGAGCAAAATGCAGACAAACTTCCTGCCACGTCATAACACATCATCTGGACTCTTAACAATCAATTCAGTCCTTTCTCCCAGGAGAAACCTCCTAAGCTTGATATTTACAGATTTTCCAGTCTTCTGAACTCTGACCACACTCTCCCACACAGTACAGCTTAAGTTGTTCCAGCACTCTTCTTTCAGATGACATCTCCAATCCTTTCCAAACTCTCCCACAAGCCATTCCCAAAGGCTTTTGAACCACATGGTCAGGTATAGTCACAGCAAGTCACCCCACTTCTCTGGTACCAAATTTTATGTTTATTATTTTTCTCTTGTTGCTGGGACAAAATACCCAGTGCTTAAAATTAAGGAAGGAAAGCTTTGTTTAGCTCACAGTTTGTGGAAGTTTCACTCTATAATCAGGGGACTCTAACATAGGGTGACATGGCAGAGGAGCAACACTTCATGGCTGTGGAAGACAGCAAAAGCAACAAGAGCAAAGAGGGGAAAGAGCAAGCCTCTTTTCCTCCCTTATGTTGTATGCAGGCTGCCCACCGTAGGGCAGGGGCAGCACTCATACCATCTCCATGCCCTCCTCTTGAACAGGATGAGGATGTTTATAAAGTGAGGGCTCTGGCACCCTCTGAGTCACTTAGTTAAACAGCTAAACTTTTAAAGTTGATAGAATGTATCAGCCATAACACAACTTCATGCTGGTCAGAAGAGTAGCCTCTGCACTTGGGGGCTTCATGTCCTAATTACGATTGTAATATGTCCTAAATTTAAACTATGGATTTGACCTGCAAACTGTACAATGAAAGCTAGAATTGAATCTATTACTGATGATGAGTAAGGAAAGAAATTTTATTTCTTAAAATAATCCATTTCTGTAACATTGCTGTAAGGTAAAACCAGTGCTGTTATAAAGATAGGTGGGTCAGTGTTATTTTTAGAACCACGGATGATCAAGAGAGGTCCAAACCATTAGAGTAGTATGTTTTATAAGACTGAAGTCAGGCCTTCAAAAATATCAAGTGCATTTTGGTCTTAGAAAATCAGAAATTAAACCAATGCCAAAGATTTTGCTTTTGCAGTAGTCACTTTACTCATGTCCTGCTGTCTCTAGGAGACCGGGCAGCCAAGCACAAATATTCGTTCTGTTCTTGAGTAAAGCATCCTGTCAGATTACTTCCTCCACCATTTTTATAATTCTGTTGAGGGGAACTTATATTTACTTTTGCATGGACTCTTTCTCCATATACCAAGAGGATATTATCAATTCATTTTCAAGTCTTTGCTTTATTTGATTTTGTGTTATTTCACTTACATTACATTACTTTTGTGTGGCCTTCACAGTCTTTCTTGGAACACTGCTATGAAAGCTTCACTCTCATTGTGAAAATTGTGTCTTTTACGAGATATCATTGCGACCATATTCATGGTCTAACTAGGTTCATGGATCTGCACAACCTGTTGTAAACCCTTAAGACAGAAACTTCTAAGATGAAGGAAATCCTAATTACATCATTAGTGTTTGAAGCTCAACAATGCCAACATCTGCAGAATTTCTAACTCACAACTTCTGTACTTGTTTTTAAACAGAATTTGTAAAAGTGACAATGTTAACATAATAGTGTAATTTGAACCTTGATTTTCTCAGTGAGATATAGAATTTGAGGGAGTCTCAGACATGAAAAAAAGCAATGAGCAAGATCAGAAAACATACTTTTAAAGCCTTTATTCAGAGGGATCAGAAAAGAAATGCTAACCAACCATGGCAAGAGGTATAAAGGTCAACTATTACCATTTTTAGTAATATGCCTGATATGTGTTTATATGTGTCAGATAAATGTCCAAAATTTTAAATCATTTGCTAAAACATTAATGTGTTATCTCTTGAAATACACAAATTTTTAATATAGAATTATACAATACATAAATTGGGGAATTAACAACAGAAGTGAAATTCTATAAGAGGCCTTGGTATGCAACAAGAAGCAGCAAAAAGAAGGAATTTACAATAGCTTGTGTAAGCAAAAAGTGCCCTGGAAAATCATCAGCATTTTCCCATTACTGTTAACACAGAGTAGATTTTGGGTTATTTCTGTTTTTCAAAGCAGATACCACAGCTAATGTGGGAAGGCGGGGTGGGGGTTGTTGAGGGTGAATCATAGAGAAGTCCAAAAGATTTAACTAGGTAAAAATAGAAGGTCTGGAAAGAAATCAAGGTAAATAAACTCAGATTCCCAGAATGACATCCTTGGGGAAATAGCATGGCCCTTTTGTGGCACCCCAGAACTGTGGGCCCCAGGAATCCACAGTGAAGTTCTGAGCAGAACCCAGCACAGATAGGTGCCTGGGGTCTGCTAGGAAACACACCGCCACACTTCGGTGAGTTTGTAGTGACCACGCTGGTCACAGACCGCGCAGACGGCCCCAGGCTCAATGACGCGTGTAGGTGTTGCTCAGGGAAGATCTGACACAGCATGGTGGAGGCTGTCGCCTACCGAAAGCCAGGATGCTTTACCTAGGGAAAAAGGCCTGTAGCCTGTGTTGCAGAAGCCTGAATCTAGTCTGTGTGATAGTATTATGATATAAAATCATGCTGCAGCATGTCGTTTGGAAACAGCTGTGGAACTATAAGGTGTATTGTTTCAGTGATAGACAATTTCAATTTGTTATTTGGATGCTTTTACCAGTTTCTAATTCTGTAACTTCTTCAAATCACATTCTTTTTTTAGCTCATCTTCTTTAAAAGAGAGTAACTCTTCTTTTCCAAAGTTACTGAAAAGACCAAAGGCGCTATGTTTGTAAAAGCACTTCACAAGTTAAGAGCAACATACACTTAGTTTATCAGGGGCTAAGGATGTAAATCTAAGTTAGACCACCTGGCTAGCATGCCCAAGGTCCTGAGCAGCATCCTTGGCACTGCGAAAAATAAATGTGAACATAAATCAGCAATGAAGATAATGTTATGTGACTTTGTCCCTAAAAAACATGGAAGTTGTCACTGTCTAGTGAATTCTCTGTTGTATACGATTAATTTCAGCCTGGACCTTACTGAAAATGTTTTATTTAGATCAGTGCTTCGTAAGGGGAAGTTAGACAAGGTATTCACAGTGAGCTCCATATTGAAGTGGATAATTGAACAACTTCTTGCTTTACCTTGTGCTTGTGATTTTACCAGAGAGACCTAAGCTGCCCTGAAAAACAGAGTGTTCTCTGGGGAGCAGGAGGCAAGGCAGGGAGAGAAACAATTAAGTCTAATTGACTCAGCAGGTGGGTGGAGCTGGAAAGCGGGTCTGGAGCTGGCCCAAGCCCTGAGTAGTGCTCTCTCTGCTGAGCTGAGGGATGATGGAGAGGGAGGACAGGGACATAGCCCTGGGTTGTAGCTACCAGTGAGAGAGGGTCCCTGCACTCTCCTGGCGAAAACAGCATTGAGCATAGCACAGTCCCCAAACAAGAGTGTCCTTGAAACAACACACACTGCGGAAACCAGAATACAGATAATGCTGTTTTTAATCAGCACATCCCAAATAAGTAGCAAGAATGTACCCTGAGTCTGACTGCTTTTATTGAATTACTGTTAAAACACTGCATGCATACGTGGGCGCACACACACACACACACACACACACAGGAGCCCACACACCAAGCTGCTTCTGGGCTCCACCCTACAGCACAGCTGTGAGACCACGGGGTGCACACAGCAGAGTGAGGCTGGCAGTCCCAGGCCTGCAAAATTCTACCCATCCCTGTTCTAGGTGAGAGCACAAATTTAAAGTTTGAACTATTTATGATACTGGTGATGCTTAAGAATTGGCAGGCCCACTACATACACATAAAACACATTTTATGTATAAATGTGCACTAAAGCTAAAATACATATTTTAGAATTATGAAACTTCATCATATTATCCTGATCGTTTGTGGGAACTGATGCTATAGTTTGCCATCACTAATGAATAGTTAGATCAGGGGTTCAGGGAACTAATATATAGGCTGGTTATTTTTACAAATAAAATACCTAGAGCTGTTTGGATGATACTATTCATGGGCTCTGATGTCTCCATTCTTTGGATTATGTTCCCATGGGTCTTGGTTCCTGGTTCCCTCCTTCTTTTCTACACAGCATAATGGAGAGCCATGGAGCCTCCGAGTGCCAGGACTCCACTGGGAGTGGAGCTGGACTTCCAGTCTGAGCTGTGAGGCATGTGGCCCTTGAGCCTGTTCTGGGACTAGATGGATATAGAGCACACTGTGATCTTACATATCAGTGATGCTTCTGCTAGCAAGACCGTGCCGGAAGCGCCCTAGGAGGCGGTGCATGTGCAGCTACTGCCTCTGCCCCCCTGTTGGCCTCCAACCTTCCCTGCAGTGACTTAGACCTCACTCTGCTGGGCCATGAGTGGCTGGATTCACTCTGAGCAGCTTCCTATCGGAGCTCTCTAGCAGTGCTACGGTTAGGAAAAGCTTTTATAGTTGGCCAAAAAAAGAACTGGGCTCTATTTAAAGAAATATTTCTAATGGGAGAAAAGTGTCTCCTTCAGGAACTACTATAATACATGCTTACACAGGGGAAAAGGTGAGCTTCTGAGAGTCACGATCCTCGGGGATGTTTGAACTGTGACACTGCTTATTAGACTCAAGCATAAATGAGCATCTAATGGCACAAACATACAATGAAATGGACACACTTTTCTCTAGTGTCTGGTGGATCAATCACTATATATGCAGAGTCACAATACAAGGCTACATGTTCATTTTGAAAATATTTTCATGGTTTAAAACTTTTAGAATCTCATTAGGAGCCAAACAAGGTCTGAGTCTAAAATATTTTCCAGTGATGGCACATGTGTGCTACTTAGTCCTACTAATATTTTTATTTTAAAAATATTATGGCTTTCATTGCACCTTGCATTTATAGAGCACATCAGTGTTTACTCACAGGTTCATATATATATACACATACACACACACATACACACAGAGAGAGACACACACACACACATCATTGACTTTTTCCAAAAGGATGAAGCGCTAACTGAATCTTGCTCAAGAGACAATTGCAACAGAGGAGCTCACAAGCCTTTGAAAACATGGACATGAGAAGCTTTGGTTATTTGAAATACATAGCTCACCACCATGAATATTGAATGATGTTCATATTTTAATACAGTGGGGCCAAGTTCATTACACAAAGGACTTAGATGTCAGGAAGGAAAGGGACAGGACACCACCCTTGTCTCAGAGGGCCACAGGTACCATCAGCTGCCCACCCCCAGCACCCCAGCCTTCTCTGGCAGGTAGGTTTAACGTTCCATAAATGGTCTCCATTGCAACATTTCATACTGAGAAACCCAGACATGAAAGTGTAAAACCCCAGCAAAGTGTAAATAAGAGATAAATCCTGCTAATTGAGGTTTGTGGATGCCAGAGCCCTGCAGCAGGGACGACTGGGGATTCCTTGGCACGGAAGCCAACTGGCACGGCATGGTCACGGCGTGGTCAAATGGCGAACAGCACGCAGTGACGGCTCCCGACTCTCCCTCTCCAAACCATTGTTTGTCTTTTCACTGTTTTAAACATGAAAATAAATACATCTTACTTCCTCCAAATGGTTCTTAAGTAACCATCCTTTCCTCTTTTAGCAACAAGAGAAGGAGCCAGTGATTCCATTCTAGAGCCTAGGTGGAGGGGGTCTACTGTGTGCAGAAAACCTCCTGGAGATAGCCCATGACCTTTCCCACATCCTGGATTCACAGCATAGGTGGCTGACATCCGTCACCTTCACAACCTTCCAGGTAAACAAGAGGAAATTATATGTACAAAAACAAATCAAAAAGAACCCCTCTCTACCTCCGCAGAGGAGGAAGCCATGCTGGCTCTGAGTCTCCCTCTCCAAACCTTGACTTTGGTCCTCCTGTACGATCTGTGGCTAATTATGACCTCAAGTGGGAGGATTTAAAAGCCATGACCCTGGTCACCTGGAACTCGAAGCAGATCACCAGCTGCTAATATGTTCTTAATAGTTCTTTTAACTGGAGAAAAAAGAAATTCTGCTTTGATGGATCCTCACCAAGATCCTCTTCCAATTATCTTTTAAACTCACAGGCTACATCGCGCTGAGGTCCTGGGGTGCTCTTGTCATTATCTCCCACTCGAAGTGGTAACAGCTTCCCTGAGCGCGGTCACTGGCACTAGCACATGCTGATACAGGACCTGGTTTTTCCCCTGTGCCTTGCCCTGTGGAAGGATGTGCTCACTTCCTGGGGCTGACTTCCCCGCTGGCAGGTGTGAGGTCACTTGAGACCCCAAGAGGGTGGCTGTGCTTCGTGCCCACCTAGGTGAGCATGAGTCCCCAGTAAGAGCAGTCCACAGAAAAGGCATCTTGTGGGGAGATGCAATGGATGAGCAGAGTCTCTTCCAGAGCAGGCGAATATCAGAACTCAGAAGCAGATTCCAACCGAAACAGTGGGCTCAGTATAGCTGCCAACCACTCATGAGGAGTGAGATGCCTTTTTCCACTCTGGGTTCCCTGAGGCCATTTATCTGTTCTCCCTAAACCAAGAGTTTATATTACTTCAGTTAAAGCAAACCAATCAGCACCTTGGCTCACTGCAGGCATGGATGGAAGGCCATGCTCCAGCCGTCCGCCTGTAGCATCACATCCTCACAGAAGAGAATTACAAGTGACAAACCCAGTGGGGTGAAGGAGCACACAGGCTGGGGGTCAAGAATATCTTACTTCAGTTCTAGGCTTTTGGATGTTGTAGCTCTGTAATTTGTGACCTTCAGTATCCAATGTCCTCAATTTATTCGACTGCAAGTGATATTGTTCTTGACAAGCGATTGTAATAGTCTGTATGCAAATTTCTTGGCACATTATGAAGGCTTATTATATGACAACCATTCTTAATTATAATAATTCAAGGCTGAAGAGTGATTAACATATAAGTCCTCACAGAGATCAGTAAAACCCATGTCACAATGAAGATGCCACCAAAGGCCAGGAGTGTCAAGTCTCCCCAACTGGTACTGGGTGCCGAGAGGGAATTAAGACCAGAAGTAAGCTCACTGGAAGCCACATGAAGGGTACATGACACTCTGACTCTGAGACATCTGTCCCTGTGGATAGCCTGCTAAACGCCAGTTATGGAAAATCAGGATGTCACCCACAGCTGGGATATTATCTTCAAGAGACATCAGAAGCTTATTTTCTTGCTAGATGAAAATGGAAACATTTTCAGTTTAAAGAAAACTGATTTGCATATAAGAATTGTAGATTTTGGTCTATCCATAGCTAAACTTAGATATATTCCAGAACATCTCAGCTTTATGCTACTGAGCTTAGAAACACCTACATCTTGCCTTCTCTATGGATTATGAAAATAAACCCTGAATCTATAGCTATTTTTATGGTATATTTTTGTGAGATGTAGCTTTACTGTGACTTACACTTTTACAGATGAACATTTCATCTTTCTCTTTTTCAATTTGAAACCAAAGGAGAAGGAAAGAAAATGTATGTATTTTGACTTCAACAATATCAGTTAATATTAGTTACCAAGTCTCCTGGTTATATGAATTTTCTCATTGTCCATCTGTTTGAATTTCGAAACCACTGAAACTATTGTCCTAGTAAACACGTTAACACTAGAAAGTTTTACAATATATGTGCTTTAATTTTGGAGAAATCATTATCATTTTTAAATTTCTAGCAACAAAACACTTTCAGTTTAAGTAAAACAGTTTATATTTAATTTTTAAATTTATTTTAGATCCACAAATAATTTCAGATTAGGAACCAGTGGGGCAAGGGCAAGGTTCACATGACCCTGTCGAGACATTAGAGTATTCATGCTAGTTACAGATGAGGACCTGCTTCACAAACTTTCAGAAAGAGTATAAAATCAATCATATGAGTCACAGAGTTAATATGGCTTAAGTAATCAGTAAATTAATGTCCCTGAAATGTTATAATTTCTTAACACACTCTTATCTGGTCTTG
Organism: Hydrochoerus hydrochaeris; assembly: GCA_004027455.1. NCBI lineage: Eukaryota > Metazoa > Chordata > Mammalia > Rodentia > Hydrochaeridae > Hydrochoerus > Hydrochoerus hydrochaeris. Next base: position 200,507 of record PVLA01001604.1, on the reverse strand, counting down.
CATATGTAAGGATTTTATCTGGCAGGAAATAGCAAGGTGCTCACCATCTGCAGAAGAACCAAAGCTAAGGCATAGTAGGCTAAAAGCTGCCCAACCCAGCTGGACCAATGCCCCAGGGCTGGGGACTCTCCAGGCTCAGGCCCCAGCAGGAGTCACAGGCAGAGGCTTCACCACTTGGGATGTCTGCAGCCTGTGTGTCCTGCTGTGGATTGACCCTCGTGTTCCCCGGACTGAACCTTTGTGTTGCCATTCCACTGCAAGGAGAAACAACGCAACTGTTACAGCCCTTGCCTCTCTGCTTCTGCGAGCTTGGTGCATCCCCTGCTTGGGGCTCTGGTCTTCTCGGTTCTTGCTCCAGGTCTCTCTTTTACAGAGCAGATCAGAGCCAGCCCACAGCCATACCCCAGGGTACCTATTTGACATCACACAAGGCCTTCATGTTTTTCAGAGAGCTGCAGGCCATGGCCCTGGTGGATCTATTCTGGTGACGGTTGGTAGGCTGTTGCTGAGTGAAGGCTGTGACCTTTATCATCAGCCATCAAACCGGTCCAGCGTGGATATTTCCTGTGAGCTCCTGAGACACAGCTCCATGCGTGGAACTCTACCTCAAATAGAGCTTTCTCGAAAGTCCTCAGACAGCGGAAGGGATGTAAAGACGGATTGGCGGGATGTGCGGACATTGTTTATAGGCAAAGAGGTGGAAAATGGGGACTGCTTGTGTAATTTCTAATAGGACGTCGCGGGGTTCTGTTCTCTGTGCATCAGCCTCTGCTGGGCCGGCCACCGACAGACAAGCTGCAGGGTCCAAATGTGTGCAGCAGCAGGCGGCGCTTTCTGACCCCAGGATACTTCCTTCCACTCATCTGAGCACTTGTCTGCCATCACTGGGGAAGAGCAAGCTCCAAGGGAGCCTGCTGTAGCTCCCTCCACTTCCGCAATTAGCCTTTCCTTCCCAATTCAAATGCGAAAGCCTGTGGCAGGTTTGCCAAAGAAAATCCTCCTTGCAGGGCCCTTTCAGCGGCTGCTACACATTGTAGCAGAAACGATGACTAAGCGAAAATCACCTCAACACCACAATTTTCAGTACCCCAAAGAATGGCCAAAGCAGAACTGCTCACTGGGTGAAGGGACCAGATACCTTGGTGAAAGGAAGTTGTCTGCTCGGACCTTCTAACCCTTGTCTTTCCTTGATGATACAAAAAATCCCCGCCCCTTATAATGACTTAATCTTTTCTTTTATGTCTTTTTTTCACCACTGATTTTCAGGGTTCATTGTGCCTCGATTATAAAGGGGGCACAGATTTTTTTTTTAATATTCAGAGAAACCTAACAGAATAGAATGAAGGGTAACAAGTTTGCTAATATTAGTTTAATGAAAGGAGGAATGTCTGTGAAGATCTTAACCACAATTCTCTCCTTAGACAACATGAAAAGAAGATTGTAGGCAGAGCCTTCTGGGTTGGCGGGGAGATTAGAAGGATAGAATGTCATTAAAACTAAAATTACCAAGGTCCTTCTCCAGCCTCTGAGCGAATCTTTTACTGACAGCACTGGAAATTTATGTTTGTAAAGATGACTAAATTAGGCTCCTAAGTAGTAAAATATTCAACACTGAAATGGAAGTCCAAGTTTTAACTGATATTGGGTGTCCTGAAATCAATTATGACCATAGAATCATTAGGAGTGGACATTTATATACCACAAGGCTAGAACGATGTCCCCAGGTCAAGAGGGCTTTCCATCTTACCGGAGAGACGCTCAGCTGGCCGGAGGAGGGAAGGATATGGCTCTGTGGCCATGGCTTGGTGTACGGGCCTCACCTATCTGGCTTCTTGCCGAAAGCACACATCGCACCACTGGTCCTCTGGAGCAGTCGCAGGGCCAGCACGTCCATAGAAGCTGGGCACATGGGTAGGTGGTGGCCTTGCTGTAAAGGTAAGTGCAGCCTGCGGCAGTTGGGTACTAGATGTGCTGTGCACCCCATTAGGCTGTGCACTGGAGAGCAGCTGGCTAGGGAGTTGGGCACTTATGTCCAGGGTGTGGTGGTCTGTGACCGTGAATCCTTCACATCTGTCTCTTCCATAATGTGCTTCTGGGAAAGCCCCTGTCTTCCTGGGATGCTACCCAGCACCAGCACATGGTGCTGCTATTTGCTGTGGCAGGGAGGAAAGGTCCTGAAAATGTGCTTCCAGAAGGAAACACAAAGCCCGGTGCTGTGAGGAGGAGGGGAAGGGTGTCTTTTACGGAGCACACACGTAACATCTGTTCATCGTACCTGTTACAGCCTTTTAACTCCCACAGAGCCTCCATGGTAGAAGTTACCATCCAGGTATTATGCATGGGAAGACTGGTGCTTGGACGTGCTGGGAGGTGGCTCCAGGTCCAAGGACAGAGCAAGGCCTGAGTTTTAACCCTAACTGTGCTAACACCGGAGGCCAGGCTGTGCTCAGTGTGGTCTGCACTGAAGAAAGTGCAAGCGTTTGCACACCTATCTACATTCGAAGATGGCCATTGTGGCTGCAGGCATGAGACAGAGCTGGTGCAGACCAGCTCCCAGCTCTGGTAAGGCCTCCTCTCCACAACCTCTGCTGGAAGTAAGCTTCTTCCCACTCCCCATTCGGCTCAGGAAGGAGTTAAACATTTTCTACTAGGGATTCTTTTTCTCTCTTTGTTCTAGAAGTAAATGCTCCCATGTTGGGTGCAGAAAAGGCACTTGTTAAGTAAATTAATAAATATTCACTTGTGATGTGGCGCCTAATGCATTCATCACGCGCCCCGCTGACTTTCTGCTTAACACTGCAGATACCTCATTTTATTTTATTGGCATGAGATGGAAATTGGAGGCTGGTAGCTTCCTGGTTTTAGAGGAGGTACTTATATTTAGAGAGCGTATAAATGATACCAGCATGTGTCTCTTGAGCAGTGAATATTACGATGATGAAGTTTGGGTCCCTCTTTGCTCTGAATCCAATCTAGAATATGTTCTTTTAACCATTCTGTTCAAAACTGGAGAAGCATTTTTAAACTAACGTTAGGATGCTTTCCTTTTTCTTAATACATAGTCAATGTTTGCCCCTCAAATGCATTCTAGACTTGGAGTAAATAAATACTTCAACACTGAGTTTCACATAATTAAAATTAAAAGACATAATTTTTAAAAGCTATCAATCTTTAAAATGAAATAGCATGCAATAACAGAGAAATATTTGTTTATTTTTAAACCTTTTAATTCCCCTTTACCCTTCCCCTTCCTCCCCACTTCCTTTCTCTGCCCATAAGTAAATCAATAAATACAATATACTGTATAAACAGAATCCAGGATCAAAATCACATATTCATCTCAATACATACAGAAAAAGCCTTTGACAAAATCCTACATCTCTTTGTGATGAAAAATGGTGCAAACAGATGCACAAAGACCTTACTCAAAATGACAAAAGCCTTGTTATAAAACGCATAGTCCCCAGCAGCCTACAAATTCTTAAAATAGTCTACTAGCAACAAATCATTTGCTTTAAAAAAATTAGCAATCAAGTTTTAACTCCAGAGACATTTGGTCTCTGCACATCTACTCAATATGCAGCCCTGGTACATCAAATCAGTCTATCTTTGAACTCATCAGCTGTTTTGAATATTTTCAATTTTCCATCCTGTGCCATCAGCTCTCCTGTGAAGTTGGGGCCCTGCAGCCCTCCCTGCCCCCACAGTTGGCAACACCCCAACACGACCAGCAGCAGCACAGCTCTCACAAAGGCCTGTAGACTATTTCCTAATCACCCCTAATTATATGGAAGACTCAATTTATAATCAATTGGTTTAGAACCAAAAGGAACAATTCCGGAAATTGCTGCCAAGCAGTTGTGGTCAATTACACAAATGCCCATTAGCATGGGGGAGCTGGCAGCTCCATGCGGGGCTCTAACTGCAGGTGCAGAGTGAGGAGGTGCCACGCCCTCCCGAGGCCAGGCCTTCACCGGGACTCTCAGACAGTCCTGACAGTCCGGTTGTTCTGTGCAGTCTGCTAGTGTAGAAAATGATATAATTAAAAGGTAGTAACTTACACACATGTGCCACTTGTATGTCTACAGAGAGAATTTGTCATGCAAGCATCTAAATTGGCAAATGTTATGCAGGCACTGGCTTTTAAAATTTTACATCAGGAATATAACATGGAAAAGCAGGTAAGCCAAGCACCAGCGCCTTGAGCCCTGAAAGGCCTCCAGTGTGTAGCCCTCCGTGTATCCAACTGATGTGCAGCACAATAGATCCTGATTACAAGCTGCTTTTCCATTTTGTCTGCAGGCCTGGTCTTACGTAAGCTCTGGGTTGGGAAAATACACCACATTTTGTCAAATGTATTTTGATACGGGCAAGGGGCTCACTATTGTCGTACATAAAGTTATGGCAGTTTTACCGTTCTGGCAGATGGCGCAAGTAGATTTTGTTCCAAATATAGTGAAGTCTGCCCTTCCTTCTCCAGGCTTGGCTCTCTTCCTTACCACAGGTGCCATCTCATCGCCCTCCACCCGGGCCCTGAGCAGAGACCAACACTGTGATTCTGGCGGGCACCAAGCTGCCATTTACCATCACCGGCTTATTTTGTTATTTGGGAACTTTGTCCAAGACCATGCTTCTCAAAGGGCAGCCAAGTCTCCAGCACTGCTGCAAAAAGCAGTTTTGCTTCCTATGCTCAGGAGAAGGAAAAATACACAGTTAGATGGAAGATAAAAGGCTTCTTCTGCAGGAGAAAGGAAATCCACTGGCGAGCAGTGTTTGTGTCACCTTCTCTGAAGAGAGCCACCTATGACTAACCACGGCCAGCTGCCTGCGAAGGGCTTAGTGCCCAGGACTGGGGAAACTGCTGACCTAGTTAGTAAAGCGGGGTGCTCAGGTAAGCGTCTCTGACTAATACAGATGATGCCCCACAAGCGGAGGTGTCCACGCAACTAACAGCACTCTCCTAAAACGCCTTATGGGGCATCTTGTGCAGATTGAAAAGTAGTTTCTTATGAAATTACTTCAGTAGTCTGGGAAATAATTCATTTACCATCAGATTTATTTTGTTTTCTCACAATTCCTTTCTGAGAACTTTTAATATTTTTTTAAAAAGAGGCCAAATCTAGTTTTAATATTGTCCTCTTCAATTATTAAATGATATACTATTCTGTCTTTTTGTACCTCACTTTAATAATTTTGGTGACATTTCTTGCTAGGAGTGAGTTTGAAAACTCCCACCCTGCACATACAAAGGGTGCTAGCATTTCATGGTCCTGCAGTTTTCTTTACCGAGCATCCTGATTTACTTGGGCATGATTGAGTAACCCTCGGGTATAAGGGCCTGTTTCTCTAACATCATCATCTGAAAATCAAGCTGCAACTACACTGGATTGTCTTATTTTCTTCACCTTTTAAAGAACACAGGCTCTCATTCCCTCCATGTCCAGTCTGAAGCACATCAGCAGTCCCGGCCTTGTTGCCCCAAGTTCTCCCAAGAACCCCAAACCCTCTTCGTGCCCCCCACATGCCCAGCCTCTGGAGACCACCCTATGTGCCTCCCCCTACGGCCAGCCCACCTCGCCCGTCTGCTGCGCACATCTGCTGGCCTATCCCGTCCACCTGCAGGCACGGCGCAGCCTGTGCCCAGGGAAACACAGCTCACCCAATGGGGGGAAACGCAAGCTCCGCAGCAAAGGCTGAAAATCTGTACTCTGTAACAGAAGCACTCTGTGCCCTCACTTATGGTTTAGGAAAATGTATCTCCGAGAGAACCTAAGAGTCAAGAAGAGATCACAAGATGTACATGCCCAGGAGACTGCAGCAGAGGGCCTGTCACACAGCCTGGGGGAAAGGGAGTCACATGATAGCCGGAAGAGAGGGTGGATGGAAAAGTCAAGGAGAAGTGTAGGCATCCCTCCGCATACTCACCCCACCCCCATTCTGAGAAGGCAAAAGGCCAGAGGAACATGGGGTGGAAAAAGTATGGGAAAAATACCAAGAGTAGGGGAAACTGGGAGTAAGACATGTAACTGTGGAAGTAAGATCCCCACCAGCGGACAGCCTCAGACAACCCAAGCACAGGGCGATGCCACACAGATACATTCTAGGTTGCTGGGCTCCCAGATTTTTTTAAGCAGTGGTTCAACTTTTCCAATTCTTTTTGTTTGTTTGAGCCCAGCAATGAAACTTTGTTTCTTGTCTTAGTTATTTTTTCTCTTGCTGAGAAATAATACCCAACAGCCACAGTAAAGGAGGCAAAGATTTATTTAGCTCCCAGTTTGTAGAGGTTTCAGACCACAAACTGGCTGGCTCCAAGCTAGGATGGCTGAGCAGAGGCGCATCTCAGAGGGGAAACAGCTCATGGCAAGCAGAGGACAGAAAGAGTGAGGAATCAACAGGGCCGTGACAGTGTCTTTCTGCTCCTTTTCCCTTAGCCAGACTACTCAAGGCAGGCAGCACTCACACCCCAATCCTAGTGCCCTTGAGCCTTGTGCTGCACCATGGATCAATCCCAGCATCACACACACTAGATCCATCCACCTCTGAAAAGCCCCACCTGTGACCATCTAGACATAGGCCATGAGACTTCGTTAAAAAATTCTAGAATATGTGAGTGAACCAGAGAGGCTAAGTCTGAGAGATAATCAGGATCCAGGATTCCGCTGAGGAGCTTCTGCCAGGCCTCCCATGCCCCTGCAGGAACCTGGGCCGGGAAGAGTGCTCACTGCTCTGGGCCTGATTCCTTCTTACAGAGGAGCTGCAAGTCCAGGGTGGGGAGCTGCTCTCCTGCCAAGCTGGACTGGAAACACAGCTGCAAAGGGAAATATACAGGGGTTTTTAGACAATCGCCACTGGACATGATGCTACTGTTCTTAAGCCTCTCCAGTGTTTCATAAAACAAGAATAAATAAAATACTCCTCATGAGGGCAGTTGGGATTACCAAGGCTACCAGATGTTCTGAGTCCAAAGGAAAAGTGTGTCCTCCAAGAGATCACAAGTACAAAACTCAAAGCCATCCTGGGGGTGGCCAGTCTGTTGGAGCAACAGCTTGGGCAGCCCCTGCTGTTCCTGGAGGTCACACAGAAGTTCAGGACACAGTCTGCTGACAGATCTGAGAAGGAGACCATGAAACCTTAACATGCCCTTCCTATGCTTTAAGCTAGCATTTCCAGGTTGTACTTTCCACACTCTGTTAGAGCAGCTACTTTAGAAAGCTCGCATGAGCAAATATACTGACCACTGTCACATTTGCACCCCGCCCCACACAGCCCTACCATCTGCACAGAATAGCACAGATGTTTCAGAATCCACCACTATTTTAGTAAACAGTGTCACTCAGGACCATCCCTGTTGCTGCGAGAGGTAGCATTTCCTCCTTTCTTTCCTAAAGGCTGAGTAATATGCTGCATGTGCGCGCGTGTGTGTGCATGTGTGTAAAATTGGTCTACTGATTCGCTCCTGGGTGGACACCGAGGCTGACCCCATCTCTCAGTTCTCGGCAACAGAGCTGCCATGAGCACAGGTGTGTTGGTGTCTCCTGTGCATTCCAGTTTCATTCCTCCTGGATAAAGGTAGAGCAGCAGACGGCTGGATCACAGACGGTTCTAGTCTTACTGATCTGAGGACTCTCCACACTGTGTCTGTAGGGACCAGACCAAGCTGCATCCCCACCAGCAGTGCAGGGCTCTTGCCTGCACCTTCTTCTGATAGTGACCATTTGAACCACTGTTGCTTCTGTAAATTGTTTCTCTGCCCTTTTGAGATGTATGCAAATCATCCTGATTTTTTTTTTTCAGTTTTACCACCAATGTCTACCTTTCAGAAGGACCTAAGAACCACACTTATTAAACTGGACCTTGCTGGATGCCTTAGATCTCTGAGCAGGACTGGGTTGGGAAGGCCTAGTTGCCTGGCCATCTAGTAAGGAGGCCTTTGTCATGCCGATTTGAGTATCTTCATCCTACCATGTAAAGGAAGGGAGGCCTTCAGGCAATTCTTAGGACAAATAACAAGCCCTACCAGTGCTGGCGGGGTGTGAGGGTGAGCACAGACATACCTGAGCCGTCAGGAGGAAGAATCAGACAGAGACGGTGGAAGCTGCAGCTTGTGCAGGCACCCACATGGCTAGGACAGACCCTGAGTCATGGAGGTAGCATGTAGCCCTCCCTTTATTACGTATGTTTGAACATATTAAAGTCCTTTTTTAAAACAGTTACATAACAATAGCCTTTCTATCAGCTAAAGTAACCCAGAGTGAAGCAAGAAAAAGTAAACATTAATAGACGGGCATAGCGAGATTCTTGGGACGAGGCCTCTACTTTAAAAGCTAAAATTCATAATCAGGATGGCCAAGTGTCCATCGGAAAATAAGCACAACAATTTACAGCAGAGAGAGAGATCCACAGCCAGAGCTAGAGGCTCAGCCAGAGCAAGGAGACTGAGTGGGACCATATTAAACATTGAAAAAATTGAAAATACTATCTACATTACAGAAACATAAACTATCCTGTAAAGAATGTATGCACATATGGCCTCAGTGGTTTGATAAAAGTTATATCTTAAATTTTCATAGTTACATTGGAACTCAGGAAAGATGTGGACAATAGAAATCCACAGAATATTGGTGTGCTGCAGGATTCCTAAGCAAGTCTACAAAATTCAAAGTAATCCCAGTCAAAATTATGATAACAAAATAAACATTCCAATTTTAAGGGAAAAATTTTATAGCAGGAAAACAAGACTTTACAATATTTAAGACTTCCATGGTAAGGTCCAAAATTAAAGGAATCGGTGCCATTTGCAGACCGCTGGGGGAGAAAATAAGGTCTCACCAAGAAGTAAGACCCGCCCCCCACCGCAAACCAGCACCATGCATGGGCTGCCACTGGCATGCGGACAGGCAGGTCCCAGTCCCTTCTGGCACAGGGGCTGGCAAACAAGAAGAGCCAACTCCCCTCCCTCCCATTAGAGACCTGCTGATCTGTAGAAACACAGGCTGCGATGACAGCTCTGGAGGTGAAATGCGATTGGTGCCCATGGTGTTTGGTGTCTCTCTGACCTTGCAGTCTAGGGCCAGTGGTCTGCTCATAGGTTCAGAGGATAGCGGTATGCAGTGTGGCATCTGGGGGTCTCCTTCTGAAGGTGGTAGCCATTGTTGGTTCCTACTGTTTTGTTTCGAAATCCTAATTATATTATTTTCATTATTTTGTTGGGCTGGTTTTTATTGTCATTATTTTGCTGGGCTGGTTTTTATTCTGTTTTGTTTTGTTTGAATTTGTTACACCTGATGACGTGAGCAGCTACTTCAATGATAACAAGAGCTATTATGGTAGTTATTTTGGACTCACTGTCGTCTTGTTTTGAAGTCCTTTATTACACTCATTGTTTTATTTTCATTGGTTCTCTTCTATTCTGTTGTTTCATTTTTACTGTGTCTGAAGGTATCTGTAGCTATTTTGAAGACAACAAGAGGCATTATGGTAACTATTACTGATTTCATATTGTTTTGAAGTCCTGTGTCACTTACACTGGTTTGTTTTGACTGGTTTTATTGTTTTATTTCCCTTTGTTTTTTCCTCTTTAAAATTAAAACAAGGTGGTACTATGCAATTAAAGGAAAACTCTCAAAAAGATATCTGATTATTCATGCAGGAATGATTTTAGTATGGTAAGTAATTTTAAAATCTAGGTTACTTTGGGGAAAAATAATGGTGTTTCAGAACTGCCCAAATAACATCTAGAAACATAATATTTTTAAGAAGTAACAAAAACCTACATATATTAATATGTCTGTAATAGCATGCTGGTAAAGACCTCATTAACTCAAAACTAGAAAGTAAGAGGGAAAATTAATCAGTTTAGCTGCTTAAGATTATTGATAGCCACTCTGAACATCGCAGATACCATGAGTAAAGTGCAAAGATGAAGGTGAAACAGACCAAAGAGAACCTTCTGGGTGTTAGTGCTGGTCCTTCTCAGTCTGCCCCCCACTATCCCATCTACTCTCAGCTTAGCCCTTGGGTCTGCCCACATGCACAGGCTTCCCGTCCTTGGATGCTCAGGTGGGTTTTCCAGAGAGGGCACAGACAGTTAGGTAGGGATTAAGAGGCTGGAGGTGCATTCCCAGGCTTTGTTCATCTTTCCACCAGGCCTGTGTGCAGTTCCATGCATGATGGCTGCTCTCCCCATGGCCTGGGTGTCCAGGTTACCTCCTTGTTGCAGCCCAGCACCAGCTGACCATGTCCCCACCATGACCTCTTGTGGGCACCCTGACATCCTCACAAGTTTGCCTTGCTTTTCCTGCCCATGATTTGCCGCATCCCTTGAATGATCAGTGCTGCAGTTCAATACCAGGAACGCCAGCTCCCTCCTGTGCACCTTCTCGGGAACCCGACTGGTGTGCTATGTGCGAGATGCTGAGTAATACGGTCTCTAACCAATGGGCTCGAGCTAGTCAGTGAGCAAGCGGCAGGAGAAGGAATGATGACATGAAGTGTGCCACCAATGCTGAGGAGGACCAGATCACAAGAGAAATGGTAAGGTGACCAGCAGAAGATCTGTGAAAGATCTTCAGCTTTAGTTATAACCAAAGGATCACATGATGAGACCATAAAGTATAACATGTCTACTCCATGTTAAGTTTAAGCTGGAGAAAGGTTAACATTTAAACAAACTCACTTCATAATAAATGAAAGACATAGTATGTTTAACACTCCCTTAGAAAAATCAGTGTATTCACACAGATATAAAAACTACAAAATGCACATGTCCAAATTGCCTGGTGTTAACCACTGGACGGAAGGGGAGGGCGCTGTCTCAGTTCTGGCCTCCACTTTCTGACTCTTCATGCTATCAGAGCTGGCGTTAGAGTCAAGACAGTCGTTTCATTTTCTCCAGTTCAGATGTAGCCAAAAGGAATCTGGGCGTCACATGCACGGGAAGGTCTTACGTGGAAGGAGAGATCTCATGAACCCATTGATTCTCTGTTGTAAAGCGACTACTCACTAACAGGAGCTCAGCGCTACCGTGCATTAAAGTGACTGGCTACTTTCCAGTGCAAGGGTGAATTTTAAACTTTCAAACTTCAAGCCAGCCTGTGTACTTTATTGAGAATGTTTTCAAAAAAAAAACATTAGAAAAATGATAATGGAAGTTCTTCCCTTGTAGACAGTGAGGAATTCCTGGAAAAGACTGAAATACGAGCCAGGCTTCGTGACTTCTGACTCCAGGGATTTCATCAAGGCAAGCTGCTTGTCTCTCTTCCACAAAGGGGTTTTGCATGGTGGGAAAAGTGCAGGCCTGGGCACCCTAGAACCCTGGCTCCAAGTTGCTTCTAAGACCTCTAGAAGAACTTCATCAGGAGACATCTGGACTCCCTGGTTTTATTCATAAATCAGAGGTGAAATGACTTCAGTGGGTTCTTTATAGACCTAATTTTTGCAATGATCTATTTTCCATATTCCTTGCACATTTTAATACAAAATAAAACCAAAGGAAAATTATAATAAAAGAAGTTAAACTCATTCTTAACTTTCCTGTGGCCTATTTGTGATCTGTAACTCTCTGGAAAGCTAATATAAGCTTCTTCCTCACCTGCCTTCAGGCTTATTTTGCTACTCAGCTATGTCCATGTTCTCCAGCAGATCTCTGTTTTCTTATAGAAAAATGATCATATCTGTCTCCCAGGTTTACCAAGAAGATCAATGGCATCATTGTGCTACCTGCTTGGGAATGTGGCGACACCATACCTGGGTTTATAACGCCACAGACAGTCACAGACACAAGTCCCTGGTGCCATCCCACACATGGAAAGTGTCAGCTCTCTGCATGAGACACAGCTGGGTGAGAAAGCCACACCTTCCAGAAACAGTGCAGGAATGTGGCTGTGTTTCATGGTTGCATGGTTATTTGTCCAATTATTAAACTAATTCCTCTAATTATGAGAAGCTATTTCCTGTATAAGTAGGTGCCCTTATATTTCCGATGGAAGTAAATTCTGAGTTAATTTCCACTAAATTCTGACCATAACTAATCAACTGATTCAAAATCCATCTTAGGTACTAAGAATATGGGCCTTTTTAATCACTGATGCTGGAAAACTAAAACGACAGGAGCATTTAATGGAAAAATACATGCTGTGCGATACTCAGAGATTTAACTATAATATAGAATCAATTGACTTTAATGGCTCTATTGTAAGAAAACTTACTGCTAATATTTCTATGCAATTACTGGATACATTACTAATCAGATATGGTTTTCAGTATAAATGAAACTTCTTTAAGTATAAGAAGCTCCTGACTTACATTATAATACAGTACTATCCAAAAAAGGATGGAAATTAGGGGGACAGAGTGCAAAGGTGAAAAGAGGAAGAAATGAAGAGAAAAATTACAAAAAATTACTAATCAAAGCCCACAACTAATAATACATTCATACATTACACTGAGAGAACTTCTTAGTGAAACAAGGAAACCTTCCAAAGGAAGTGCCTCGGTTTAGTTTTTATAAGTGATAGTTTGATTAGTATAATACCTAGGCCTCTGTCAAACACAGAGAACTGCTCAGTGTCCAACACACGGTGTAAGCAATTGTTTGAGTTTATATTTAGATGTTCCCTGACAGTGTCACATGCTTATCGGTGGGGATTTTAAAAGGTGACTGAATCATGTGCAGCTCAGCTAACTGTGAAATAGCAGGCATGGTTGGAAGAGGCAGGTCACTGGGGTCACTAGGGGTGTGACCCAGAAATATTTTCCTCCCTTCCTGCACCCTCCATTCACTATCCACTTCCTGGCCACCACAAGGTAAGCAGCTTCCCTCCACGCAATGCCCTTCCACCGCACAGCTTCTGTGTTTGAGCCTGAAGAAAGTCAGCCAGAACAAACCTCTCCTTCTCAGAGTTGCAGCGTGGCATAGATTCTGTCCTGGCCTGAGAAAAGGGACTAAGATGGCAATCTTCCCCTACATGTGCCATCTGGAACACAAACCACTTAAAGTAGCACTATTAACAATGAAAAGAGATGGGATCTTGAAAATAATTTCTGCTTTCTAGTAAACCTATGCTTTGCATCTGGTGGAAGGTTAGATAAATTCAAAAACAAGTTTGTAATATAGTGCTTCAATTTTAGAGCTCATTGGAAGGAGCTGACTATCAAAGTGAATGTAGCTTTGGCATAGAAACTTAACAGTAAGACCTAATTCTGCTGTGATGCTTTATTTTTGTTTTCTGGGCAGTAGTTTACTTGTTCATATAGTAAGATAGACTGTCTCAAGGCTCAAAATTATGTTTCAAGAATACCTGTCTGATCTATACTCTCTCTGTGTCTCTCCCCAAAGCTCTCATTTATCATATCTTGTGTACTACATTTAATATATTTTACTTTACATAGCAGCTTAATGCTCTCTGACTATTCAAAGTGTGTTGCCAAATTGTAGTCTTATTCCTGCTGCAACCTACTGCAATACATCATTTCCTATCCTTTAGGCGAGGAACTCATTGCCTAAGGTAGCCAGGATGCCAAGTGGGTTGGGAAATCTGGGTTAGACACCTAGCAGTATAATTCTGATGTCTGGACAACTGCCACACCCTCGATCATATTATTTAACTTTTCTTTCCCAGTTGCTTTAGAGTCGAAGCAGAGATAAAGACACTGAGAAAATGCAGGAGGAACCCTGCCTATGTTATGTTACTCAAATCCTATGATTCATCTCCTGAAACACAATTTTTTTTTTGTACCAGGGATCAAACTCATGACCCTGTGCTTGCCAAGCAGGCACTTAAGGCCACTGAGCTAAACCCCTGGCCCACAATTTATTTTAAAAATAAAATAAAATAACTTTCATGTAGGTAACAGAAGTGTGCTAATAAGGAATCACATGGGGATTCATTCAAATTTCAGACACTGTCACATGCCCTACAGAAAGATACCAGGAGTCCAGGAACATGGTGCACCAAGAGCAGGGCTCACACTAGACGGAGCACAAATGCTGTGACATGAACTGCTATGACTTTAGCCACATATGCACTGCAGGAGGAAGCTGCTGGCCCTCCCTTAATGAACTCTGAGCTTTTGTGAGACTATCTAAGCACTGTGCTCTGTCATACTTACCAGACGGTCCACACGATGTATATCTGAGACTCTGGACAAAACAGACAACGACACAGTAGAATCTTAGACTTCTTGTCTCTGTGGTCTCTTAATCTCTCATTCGGAACCACAACTTTGTAAGGCCCAGAACTTTGTAGCAGTTTCCAGAAAGAGCTTTGAGTTCATGGAAGGTAGCCAACCTCACCCAGCCCACCCACCATCACCAGTGAAATTTCACACCGCCTGGTGGGATAAAGCAGTGTCCCGTGATGCACAGGAACCTGGCCCAGGTGGCGCTGGGTGCTAGGACGGGGCAGGCCCTGTCCTCCATGTACACTCCTGGCCCATCCTATTTTTAGCTGCATAACCCTGGTATTAGCTCCACCTCCAGCCCATGTCCAGGGCCAGATCCTGTGACATCGAAATCACCTGGATGATGCTGGTGTCTCTGTTCCCCACCTGGTGACAAGTGAAGACTATTACTAACAGAGAGGGAAAATTTAAGGATATAAACTGTTTATTTTAATTTCAGTAAAAGATACTAGCTTTTATTCTCACCCAGAAATAGTGATCAAAATCCTGGGCAAGACAAACAATGAGGCCAGAGCTTCTTATGTTAAAGTCACTTTCTGGGAGGGGGATATGGGGTACTTTTTGATGAAATCATTCACTGAATGGTGAATTTTATGGAAAACTGACCACTTACTCCCCCATCTCTAGTCAGAGGAGCTTACCCTGAATTCCTGTGCCAAGAACGTCAGAAGAACCAGTGAAAAGCACAAGACTCCAGCCCCTGCGAGGACATTAACCGAGCAAGCCGCGAGTTACTGCAAAACTCCCCGGCTCGAATTTACTCTCCAGTGCCGTGTACGTTTTATTTTAAAAAAACATATTATAAAAAGAAGTTAAATGTCACCCTGTCTACTTTATAAACTCTACATAGACTTAGCTTAAAATAAGAAACTTCATCTTTAATCACAGAACGTTTTTATAACAAATCCACGGCAAACATGGACGAGCCCTTGAGAGTCGTAAGTGGGCACCACGGAGCCCGGCTTTCATTCTCTCAGAGTGGGCTTCCTCAGCCACTCGGCCGCACGGCTCCCCGCAAGCACAGCGTCACGTTTACCCAAGGCCCCAGGCATGCTGAGCTGGGACAGGGCCACACGACTGGCCATGACTGACAGCACACCAGCTCCAGCCTTGACGTAAGAGGCGTGAGCGTCTCAAGTCTTCCTCCTCACCAAGTAGCCCCTGGGAATCTGAGGAACGAAAGACTCCGGCACGTAGATGAGCTGCACACTTGCCCTTGTGCCATGCTGGGGCCAGCCCAGCCCTAATCAAGAGATCACGGGCAGACCATGGATACCTGAGGGAGAGCAACATTGACCGCCCTGAGCTTCGGAAAGCTGCATTAAACAGGGTAATAAATATTCCCCAATACATAGGCAGATATAACACAGAACTATACACATAGCTACATATATATGTTTTCTTAAGAGGAATTGAAAAACTACTCACAAGCTTGTTATTTAATAGCAAATCAGATCATCTAATTAAAGTTTGAGTTCTATGTTGATAATGTAAATTATAATATAATAATACAAAGGCAATAGCTAAACTGCTAGTTAAAATAGTAATATAAAACTATGTCATTGGTAAAGTGACTATTAAAAGGTTGAGTTATTTTTAAAACCATCCATGAGATCTTTTCTAATGCCCTCTCAATGCAATAAAACCCACGGTTAGCGGGAGTTGACAGGGAAATACTTCCCAGACAGTGGACTGTAAATCCAGTCTGTGCTTCTGTGGCCTCAACCATGGACCGTGCAGCAGTGTGAATCTTTCCAGCAGTGCCGATGTGGCCCCAAGTCTTTGGCGGTAAACTCCCTTCATTTACGGTTCCAGGCTCTGCAGGAGGACTCCACCTCCATGCATTATTTGCTTTGCAGTGAGGCTTGCTAAGTTTCTCTTTCCATCTCCTATGCCCCAGACACCTTGTGGATGACAGGACCTTCTCTTTAGATCCGGAGATTCAAACCGAAAAGTGGATGGATGATCTAGAAAAAGTAAGCTCCTAATTTGCTGGGAACTTTCCCTTGTGTTCTCAGATGATTGCCACAGTAAATAAAACGCACTCTCTTAGATCCCTTGTGGCAGAAAAAGGCTTTTAGTAGCACAACTTAATAAGTTCCTGGCCACTTATCATACTAGAGGAGATGCTAATGATGTCACTGAAAACTAAATAGCACACGGGCAGCAATCTGTCTCTGGTCAAGTGGTTTCACCTTTTACAAACACTTTGCTTTTAAAACCTACTCTCTCTCCTCTGTGGCCACTCGGCAGGAGCCCTGATGGGGGAAGCACTGAAACATAAATTCGCTTGGCGTCTCAGCTCATCTTTCATATTCTCCAGGCTAAGAGTCGTACATTAAAGTGATAGTGCCCTCGTGATTTAGAGGTTCTCTCTCCAGGCCTCTAAATAAGTTTGACTCTGTATTCTCCAACTGGGTTTTCAAATGGCTGAGTTGGGTTATTAGGGTCAGGGATAGAAATCACTACTCAGGAGCAAACGAGGCTGAGGAGAACCTCTTCATGTCCTTAGGGGATGCTTGGCTGTCCCTCTCAGGGAGGCAACATAAAGAGAGCTTTCCTGTCCAGTCTTAGAGAGATGGCGGCAGACTGAGCTCCACCGGCCGCACAGGACCTCTTTACTGGTAAAGGCAGTGAGGCTGTGGGTTTGGGACAGCCTTCCTGTCCACTCACCACACAAGCATGTTTTGGTGGGATCTGAATTCATAGAACTCATTCTTTGGCAGCAAAATAAAAACCACTTTTATAAATTAGGGACTATGTTCTTAAAGTGCAATGAGAAAACTGATTGCATGTGCTGTCCATGTGAATACCATGCATCTGTAGTTAGTTGTCCTAAGTATAGGACACCCCACCCTGCACTCACAACCTAGTAGGGGAGAGATAAACTTGGCTCATAGTCTGGGGCGATACTGTCCATGACACTGGCCCCAGGCTAGAGCATCGTGGTGGAAGGGTGCGGCAGGCCAAAGCTGCATATGCAGGGCAGGGCAGGTGGACAGCACGGCAGGGAAACACTGCTCCGTAGGGATGGGTGAGGGACCACCCTGGTCACCCTCAGTGTGATTTGCTGTTCTGCTGGACATTTCTTGCTCCAGTGTCAGGGGTAAAATTCACAGCAACAAGTAGTTACTAGTAAACCACTGTGAAATGAAGCAATTGCCTTCAATACTGCCTGCCAGATGCTCAGCATTTCAAGCTACAGAGTGCCATCTTAGCCTCCAAACGTTACCTGCAGACTGAGAACACGTCAGTAAGGGGTGCGGTGCGCACATTAACAAGGGGAGCCCTGCAGACTGCCACCAGGCACCAGTGGAAACCTCAGTTTCATTCTCCAATAAGAGGCCTTGAGGGACCCGTCTCCCGAGCCGGACTACAGTGCAATGGAAACAAAGTGCAAATTTCATATTTCATTTCAAATTTTCTGGTGCAATATTTGAAAACATAGAGAAAATAATTAAAATTGAATTTGATAAGGAAACCTAAAGAATTAAAACTATTTGCTACTTTCACATGGAATATAAATGTCCAATAACTGAGGAAGATTAACTCACATTCATACCATGTGCATAACTGTGTTTTTTAGAATTATAACTTATATAAAATTATTTAGCTTAAAAAATTAAAATTAATGCATCATCAAATTAAAATGTCAATTGATTTTTCTTTTGTGAAGTAAAATGTTTCTATCTTTGTTTTCTTCTTTTGGTAATTTATCTTATAGCCATTAATAATTTGATTAGACTCTATTAGTAACTAAATGAACTGGGCATTTGATGTATGATTGACATTATTTGACTGTCTATACCATCTAGTACACACCAATCTACTTGAGGAAATATATATACGTAAATATGTATTTAATGGGATTTGAGGAAATGAGCAGGTATAATTCTGTATTGCATAGATAATAGGATAGTGTCTTCTTACTGTCCAGTCAGTTAATAGAATCAGTCAGCTGGATATTCTCACCATTTATATGTAACAATCTATGTACTCTGAAGAATCTGACAAAGCCTGAAAGCGTGTGTCTTGCGTATCCCCAGCACAAGAGCGCCATGTGTAAAGAAACGAAGACGAGAGCTTCACAAACTGGCTTTCGGAGATTCAGTGACTTACATGACCATTTTAGGACCCCATGGGGGGACCGTGGGAAGAACAGCTGTTTATGAACAGCGCCCACCAGGGCCCACAGTCTCGTCCTGAATAACTGCTCGTGTCCAGGATGTCGTGAAGACGCAAATGCATTGGTTTTCAAATTAATCGTCAGCACAAAATGTAGCAACTGCTGCTAATAAGTGGGAATATCGATCTGATCAGACACACTCTTTTTTCCAGACCACTTTAAATGTTGGTCCACCATAACTTGTATCATTAGAATTATTCCCTTAAAATTTATATGATTATACGAATTTAAGTCACATGGAATCACGTGCAGTTTCTGCTCTAGAGGAACACTGCTTCAGAAGACGCTACTGTCCCAATCCTGGGCTATGTGGACAGTGCCTTGGTGCCCTCACCCTCACACCAGATGACACTTGTCAACACTGACCCGGAAGCAAAGAGGTGCACCAGGTTTTCATCCTTTGGAATGAATGAAAGTGTCTCAGTGGACATGCTCCCCTATACTTACCTTAGAACATCAGGGGCTCTAATAAACAGACAAGTTTCATTTTTTAAGATGAAAAATTTTCTATCGAGTCATTGAGTTACAGAAAAAAGGGAAGATTTGTACTCTTCCATTTCTCTCCTTTCTTGAAATCTTCTAGTGCCTTTCCAAAGCCAGATTATTTTAAGAATATGGTTTTACACATCAACTTTTGCAGAAAAATAGAATATGTGATTTTTTTTCTCTCAAGACACAGCTGCCTCAATTCAGAGAAATATCCCCTAATGAATTGACTGTATTTCCTGATGCCGGCTTTTGATCGAGCCTTGAAAATACACCATGCTGCTTATTAGAAGATAAAAGCTTTCTTTTAAAATCAGAAAGCCAAGAAGTGTCAAGTGTTTCTCTGGCCTGTCATCTACGCAACTTTGACTTTAACATCAGAAACTCCACACAGCTGGACAGTTGTCTCAGAAGACAACCAATGACTTCGCTCTGTGCAACCTGCAGGCTCCTGTGCTGGGCAAGATAAACGCAGCTGGCCCTTCGCTGTCTCCATGGCATCCACGAGAGGGACACCACCAAGTCGCAGCTGGTATGTCACAGGTGAGCAGTTTACCGATTGAGGAAATTTTCTGCGTCCTATTTGGGATCATGTCTCTTTCCCATCAAAGACCTTCTCTGCAGTAGCTTTAAATCTAATTCTAATGTATTGTGGCCCTTCCCTAGATGACTGCAGGAAGGACTCCTGATTTGCCCTGTATATGTTGGTCTCCTCAGGACAGAGGATTGAAATGAAAAGCATGATCAGACCAGGCAACAGTGCTCAAAGCGGTGTGTGGCAACCCTACACTGTGCATTTCCAGAGAAAATGATAATAAATGATGCAAATATATAAAAGTCTTATCTCCTTTGGTATCAAAACTCATGTCAACACTGGACTCCATAAGAAAGCAAAAAAAAAGTTAATTTTTAAAGTTCTTCTAGCAGATGTAGATACTTACACATGATTTACACAGTTGAGAAATGCTACTTGTAAAAATATGTTAAGCACTGTCTAAATCACTCATAGAGCTGCATTTATTAATTCACAGACTGAAAGAAACATTGCATGCTTAGGTCTTAGTAATGTATACAAGAAGAAAATGCACTTAGAAAAATCAAACTTGAAGGGTCAGTAATGATATTTCTGTGAAGAAACACACAAATCACCCTTATGCTGAGCCTTTGCTATAAAAGAGGAATAAAATATAAGATTGTAGAAGAAAAATCACAACATAAAACTGCCACCAGCTCCATCCTAAAACAAGTTTTCTGTTCTGAAACTGAGTCCACAAAGAGGCCTCACTTCCTGTGTTCTTGCTAGAGACAACAGCGAGTATCAAGGATAAATTCCAGCAGCTTTCTGATCTGCCTTTCATCCTAATCATACTGAGCAAACACGTGCATATGCGCCAGTCTTCCCGGAAGCCCTAGAGAAACCTGCTCATGAAGGTTCACATCTCCGGAGACACTTTCCACAGTGTTACGGAAAAGGTCTGCAGACGCATAAGAACCTCAGGTTTCACACTGTAGAAGACAGTGATATACTACTAAGGAATGCAAGAATTCTCAGTAATTCAAGATGAAAACAGGCTAAAAAACTCTTGACTGGCATCCTTACGGAGAACACATTTTGGAGCAATCATATCTTGACTTGAAAATATCTGGGGTTTATCACTGACTCTTAACCGATAAAGCAAAACAAGTCTGGAACACACAATCATGTCCTTGGGCCTGGACACAGCACGGGCTGCAGGAAGTATTTGTAAGTAGATCCATCTACATTCTGTCCACATTTTTACTTAGGGACATTGATTAAATAATTAAATGTCGATCCAGGATTAATACCTCAAGTCAGTCACGATTGATGTAACTGGTGGGTACCATTTCTGAGCACCACTGTCACCTTCCCATGAGCACGGAGTGCACTGTCTCCATGGCGCTGCACTGCAGACAATAGCTGTCAGCAGGAGCTGTGCTCGTGCACGTGACCGTGGTGCTCTTCCTGGAGTAAAAAGCAGGGAAGTCGGATGAACTCTCTCTTCAGAATCATTGTTGTTGTGTTGTTTTTTTTTGTACAGGGAATTGAACTCACAACCACATGCTTGCAAGGCAGTTGCTTATGCCACTGAGCTAAATTCCCAGCCCCTTCAGAATCACTTTTGCGGATAGCTTCTAATGCAGGCCAACAGTGGGGTGTGACTGTGACCTGCATTGTACAAGGGGCTCCCGTACTCCATGTGGCACTGGGAGGTTTGGTCTATGCATATGAGCACCATGCACATTCCCAGCTTGTGCAAACGGGTCCTGACACACGTGATCAGTGTTTTTGCACCTACATAGAGATCAGTGACAAGAAACTGCTTTTACATGCCGAAAGCTGCCTCTAGGGAACTGAGTCTGCTGAGGTAAGATTCCCCCGAGTCGGTGTTGGCAGCTCTTAATTAGTAGCTGGATAATCTTAGCTCACATGGAGCTGATAGAAATTATTTAGCATTTAATTGTGTGTTTTGTTGAACAAACTAATAATTCAGTGATCTACCTACTTGTTATAGAAATGGATGGATCATCACATTTTGTAAATAAATCACTTTCTATTTTTTAAAGTTACTCATTTTGTAAAAGTAGCTTAAATTTCCTTGCGATTTGTTGGTTCAGAACTGTGCGCAGAAGGGGTTGAATTGGGCAGTCACAGGCCTGACTTGGCCATGCCAGGTCAGAACTGGGACAGCAGGGGAGGTCACCGTGATGGTCAGCACACCCAGAGAGCTGACCAGGGAAGAACAAAGTGTGTTCCCTCATCCCCACACCCAAATGAACAGCCTTTCAGAGCTGGCTGCAGAGAAGAAGATTTGAAACTAGGACTGAGAGGCTCAGACACCTGCCTGGGGCACATGGCATGGCACCTCAAGGCACAGGAGGCACAGCCTGTGGCCTCACAACCTCCTGGAGCTCGTGTAGGCACCGCATGGGCAGACCCTGAATCCAGAGATGCCACTGCAGATTCAACCATCACAGACAAAAGTATTTTTAAAACTATGTCAGCTGAACATGTACAGGTGTTTTGTTCCGAGTCGTTATTTCCTAAATAATACAGTGACAATCCCTGACAAACCAGTACATTGTGCTAGGTGTGATTTGTAATCGAGAACTAATATGGCGAGCTTCGGAGGATGAGTGTAGGTAATAAGCAGATACGACTGCACTTCACACGAAGGATTGAGTTCCAGTACAGGTGCCCTAGAGCTAAGCTAACCCCCGCACACCCAACTACCACTACTAACAAGGGAAGCGTGTGTGTGCTTGCTTCAAAGCACTCTCCAGGGGTTTGGAAGGAGAAAAGAGCTAACGGATGCTAGGGAGTGGCCTGGGTAGCTGGCCTCGTGCTGGAATAACACCGCTCCTGGAAAAAGAGAAAGAGACAGAACCAGTGCTTCCAAATAGTCAAAAGGGGCAGGCCTTCCGTGATGGGCATCAGCTAACATTTCTAGGTCATCGATGGAAACTAGGTATTTTCCCTCCCGTGAGGATTTACAGTTGGTCCAAGGAAACACACATACATGCGTCTGCATGTCAGACATTCTGTGACCCACACATGGCACACACACAGGTCTAACCATGCCCCTTATGCATGATTTTCAAGCCCAGTTGTGGTTCAGATGAAGTAAGAATATTTTTCTACCTCTATGTGCCAAGGTTATTCAACCAACCTGTGTATTAAATGATTGTCTTTTTCTTAATGTTCACATTTTTTTAGTTTCCAAAGGTAAAATCTATACCAAAACTGCAAGAGCGCAAGGGGTGGGGGGGCTCGGCAGCCCGATTCCTGTGCACTCCCTGAAACAGGGAGCGGATGTACCCTGGATGGAGTCTCCCCACGTGAGTGGAGGCGGCAGGTCTCCCCACGCATGCGCTGTGGCTGTCATAGCAGGACTCCCGGGCGTCACAGCTGGCCAAGCTCACTATTCAACTTCAAATGCAAATTTCCTATGATCTCAGTTTTCTCTTATTAACAAAATAAAATTTCTGGATCAAACCAAATAATTTAATCAAATATTTAAAATCAATGGAAATACAGGACGTATTTAAGAAAATAGAAAGCTATTGCAATCAATATTTTACCTTTCATCACTATGTTTGTAGTCACATTAATGTAAGTCAGCTATTAAACTGAATATGTATTCACAATGTGATTAGAAATAAATCATCAGGAGTAACATGGTAATGCAAGAAGCTTATGACTATGGGATCATTTGGTGAAAATTGAAAATAGTTAATAATTTGATACAGTGTTGGCTAAGAAAATTAGAACAATCAGCCACAAATAAAAAGTGCTGGAATGGTATATTTTAACCTGTTAATTCTAGCATTATAACAGTGTTAAAAAGCTTAATTTCCTATTTGGATATATGCATCATTCATAATAACTTTCAGTCAGTTGAGCAGAAGCTGGCATTTTCTAGGTATGAATTGTATATCTTTGTAACCCACTCAGGAGTCTTGCTGAGCTGCACACATACTATAGAGAGAGAAAAGTCATGGTGCCCATTCACAAAGTGAGTACTTTATGTGGCTAAGATTATCTGCATGCTTATGTTTTGTGTATCATAAATTATCTCTAACCAATATTTTAAAATATATAGCCACAGAAAAATTGTTCTAACCCCTTAATGCTTTTATCATAAAAAACTCTAATTTATTCTAAAAGAAGAAATCCAACCTAATACCCTTATAAACTTTCCCAGAGCTAAATGGTAAAAAAATAGTGTTGAACATTACTTGTCTTTCACTGTCCCTTCAAGAAATAGTATACAAATTCTTCCCTTTGTCAACTGATTTTTGAAATAAAGCAGAGTGAAAATTTGCAAATTATACAGCGTGTATCCTGATTACCAGAATGCCCAGGGAAATCAAGTTTAGGTACAATCCAGCAACCACTGTTGATTTTAAAATGTATGCTGCATACATGTATACAGAAAATGTTACAGATATATGCATGAATCTATACATACATATGCATACATAAAGCCACGCAGATCTCCCTGAATAAACCATGGTTCAGGCTATATGACACATGCTTAGAGGGAAAATGCCAAGAAAAGAAATGAAATCTTTAGTGAGCAAAGGTATGAATAAATGAATAAATGTTTAGGTGGAAAAATAATCATGTGGAGAGGAACCATAAATGCAAGCATAACTCCTGCTCTAATTACAATATGGGAGCATCACTTAGCAATCTGTCAAAGAGGAGTGTTTCCATTTTACTTGACCTTAACCACAAGATGCACACAGTACCATTCTTTCCACTTGACAGATAAAAATCAAAAGAGTTACACTGTTGACTAAAAAAAGTTCACTTTGTCACCTGGTGAGCATAAGATTTCAACTTCATTTCTGATTTAAAAACTCGTAACTTAAATTATGACTGTACCTTGGTTTCCTTGTTTGCAAAATGGGGAAAAGGTGATATTAGCTGTTTTCTATTGTGCTTTGGGAAGAAATGGCTTAGTGACGCAAAGTGCCCTGGTCAGCATACAATAGCAGCCCTCTGCACATGCCTGACCTCGCTGGCATCATATCTAATGGAACTCAAAGCACTTGGGTTACAGCTCCTCCCATTTCACTACTGCCCTTCAGGATCCAACCAAGATACCTTTACTTTTTCAACAGAAACAATAAGTGTTACGATAATAGTAATGTTCATTTAGCATCCTCCTATTAGCGAAAGTCAGGCTCCTCTATTACAGACTTATTCATGTGGTCTACCAATTAGATTGGGCAATGTATCTTATGCAAAATCAGAAAATCTGTGTCCCTCTGATGCAAAAACAGACTTCATAAGTCTGTTTCATTTTATGCTCTTATTTTGCCATGTTTATAGAACAAATAAAATTTCCCAGTTGAAAATATTGTTGGCAATTGTATGGCCAGTGCATTCATAAACATATGGAATAAATTATCCTATATTAATTGTGATCTTATGTCCCTCTCCACTCTTGAAGTCCGTACTCTCAGCATGCTGGTAAGTATGCCGTAATGGGCCCTGGTAAACATCTTCCAATTTTCTTCTCATAAGACTAGAGAATCAACCATTCAATCAGCGAATCTCCTCTGTCCCCTCCTCTGCTCCACTGACCTTCCCATGCTAAATGACGAATGCATCTTGCGGAAATGTTTCTATAGAGTTCTTTTGGATAGAATTATGGCATTGAAAATACTGAATTATTTCTTAACCAAGCAACCACTTTATTGAAATATAATTGGCAGACCTATAAAATTGTCCTATTCATCAACATCTGCATTTCCAATGATGAAGGCTTCTCTTCTTGAAAGAACAGGACTATCATCACCTCACTTTATGCTTCTGATTATCAGAATGTGGACCAGAAAGGCATTAGTCAGGCCCTGCTATGTGAATGTGGAACTGTGCCCTAAGTGCCCTGGACATTTCTCCTCCTGCCCTGGGCAGCAGAATGCATTGTGGGCCTTTGTACCTATGGGGTAAGTTCTAAGGGCCCTTCAGATGCCTGAGACCACAGCTGGTACCAGACCCTACATCACATATATATAGAGTGGCTTCGGAAGGCGGGTGTCCTGGCTGGAGCAGAGAGGGGCAGCGTGCAATTTCGTCATGGTACTCAGAAAAGGACATAATGGAAGGCTTGTGAGTTGCTTGCTTCTGGAATTTTCCACTTGGTATGTTTGGGCTTGATTGACAGGGTAACTGGAACCATGGAGGTAAAACCAGCCAATCCTCTGTATTGCTGAGTAGAAGTGGTGGTTCAGAAAAAGAGAATTACAGCATACAGACTGTCCCCAGAGCAGTTCTGGGTGGCATTAAAGCAGCAGAGAAACCTGCATGATCAGGGTGATTATAAAAAGGAAATAACAAATCGTATGTATCTATACCGTCTGCTGGTGAGCACTTATGAATGTACCTTGCTTAGCAATTAAAGTATAAATGAAAGCCGGATGAAGTGGTAACCAATTTTTTCATGATTTTCCGATTGCTGGAAACTAAAAGTTCAGCAAAGAGGATGTGTGACAGTGTGAATGGTCAACATCCTTTTTAGAATGACAGAAAGATAACAAGAAAATGCCCTAAGCAAAAGAAACTCTAAGCAAAGGAAGGCATCAAAATGAACGACTGTGGCAAAAGTTCTCTGAAACCACTATCAAACTGAACTGCCAGAATCCTTCTGGATGGCGCTTCCCAGTGCTTCAGCACCCAGCTCTGAGCACACTCCGCTCCCGGCTCAGACACGCAGGGTTTACTCTGCGCCTTTCGCTCCTGTGCAGTTCGCAGGTCTCTCTTCCTTCTTGTGAAACAAAGACACCAACCAGCACATGGCAGACAGAAAGGAAGGTGGCATTAGTGGCTCTTTCTGTGGGTGAATGAGTTGAGGTGTTTGGTTTTTTCTCTTTCCCTTAAACCTAGGGGTGCATACCTCCATAGTGCTCTGATTTTTCTGCATGCTCTATTTCCTAATGCTGAAGAAACGGTAAGATAGGCTCAATCTGCCATAATTTGCATGATTCACAAGTTGCACACCTACATTCGCACACCAGTGTGAGCACTCTTGAGGAGAGTTCTTCCTTCAGCATGAGAAGACGTCAGGTTGATTCTTAGGCTCTGGCTCACATCAGGCAAGAGAGGGAGCTTGGCTGAGTCACTTGTCCTCTCTTCTCATCTGTAACCAGGTCACTGTGAAATTCCACTCATGTCGCTGGTGCAAAAAGAATTTTGTCCATATAAAGGATTATTATACCTTTTCCATTTAGAAATATGGCTGAATTGAGACAAATATGAATAGCTGGGAAAGATGTGTCAATACAAGCCAATCACGTTATGAATCTGTTAATTAAACAAACCTTATCTGAACAATACAATATGCTTCTCAAAGGTGCATGTCTCCCCCAAAGCAAATGTAGGTACTACTTCCGGAAGATTCCCACAGCAATTTAAATTAAAAGATCTCACACTAGGGGTTGGGGATTGAATTCAGTGGCACAAGCGCCTGCCTGACAAGCCTGAGGTCGTGTGTTCCATCCCCAGTACCAACAAAATGCGATTAGGTATTGGAGATGGCAGGCTGTCTCCTATTTCTCCACACCCCAGCTGCATTATAAAATCTTCTAGAGCAACTCACCATTAGGGCTCACAGCACTGTTGAAAACCCCTGGTAATCAGGCTATTCTTGTAGGTTTTATGGAGCTCTCAGTGTTCGGGAAAGCAGGTAAATGTATGCAACCTCGTGGGAGCTGGCACTTAGAAAGAGGAAACAGCAATACCAGCTGCACCGAGGAAAACACTCTATCTGCGGTGACTGAATCTCAAGCTCAAAGATACCCTGGTGCTGGTCCCAAGACATCGCACTGATGCCACAGCTCTACTCCACGGCACACGTAACAGACAGCAAGAGACTCAGAGTCAGGAGGCCTGCGTCCAGCTGAGCTCCCACAGCCACTGCTGTGGCCCTGCAAACGCAGACATCCTGGCTGGCCGCCGAACGGAGTTCACCGTGCCTGCTTGTCAACTGCTGGTATGTTTTAAAAATCAACTGGAGTTGAGGACTTGAAAAGTACAGTCGAGTCAGGAGGGCAGCTCCCCCTGCAATCTCAGCACTCCAGGAGGGAATCGCCTCCTGGGAAACTTAACGACTGAGACCCCTGAGTGGAAGTAAAAACTACAAAGGGCTGCAGTGTAGCTCCGTGCAAAGTCCCTGAGTTGAATACCCAATAACACACACACACGTGTACACACATGTGCATACATGATGCGTGTAATATAAAACATACTGTATGAGAAAATGAACTATGGTGCCCTCACTACTGACTGTTAAAATTCCTCCCTCTTGATTATTATGCCACCGAATGTGCCCATTTATTCATCTGTGAAGATAAAAACTACCAAAACTCTCAGGTATCTCTATCTTTTCTCGAAGTGTGCCATGAAATCCTCTCAATTTCCCCGTGCGGCAGTGCATCCGAGGAAAGTAGGGACCGGTGTGAGCCGTGGGACAGGGTGACGGGCCCCACCACGCTGAGTGCAGAGGAGACGCAGAGCTCTGTTTAGAAAGTCAAGCCAGGGCTGAGTAGTGGGAGAGGTTTCCACTGCTTCATATATCCTCAATTTCTTCCAGGGTGTAATGATTTTCAAAATATTTTATATGCATTCCAATTAACAGAATAACAGTGATATTAGTGACTGAGCTGTGACTTGATTGTGGGTTCTTTTGATGCAAATGGTCTGGGGGTTGTAAGGCAATTAACCTGCATTTGCTTGGACAAACTATCAGTAGAAGCAACAGGCATTAGAAGGTTAAGATCAAACTTATTCTGGAAATGTGCAGAGATGATAAATAATGACATATAACAGAATTTCTCCACAATTATTGAAAATTTTATGGACTACATATAAAGATACCTCCTGCATGTAAGTTTTCACGGGATATTTTGATAATTGATAAAAAGCTCGTTTTAATTTCTTGATGTGTCAATGGCATCTTTCTACAACGATCCTCAATTTAATGAACATATATATATATATATATATATATATATATACACACACACACACATATATACACATATATATTTCCCTTAAACTACTAATGTTTCGCACACATCCCATGCATATTCCTTAAGTACTTTTCTCCTGCATTGCTCTCATGGTCTCTTTGATTATATTTTTTATGCTGAGTTGAGAAATACACTGAGCAAACTTCTATGAGTAACGTTTTGTTTTTATAATTTATTTTGACCGTTTCTCTAATGATGCTGCATAGCAACCATCTGGGGAACCCAGGAGTTGCTCTGTTTCCCAGTGCCCACTCTTGGCCTTGTGCGGTGTCTGTGAGATGCGTCCTGCAGCCTGTCTGCTCCTGCTTACTGCGCACAAGGTCAGGATGCAGCCTGGCAGGTGGATGTCAGCTGAAGCCCCCTACACTCGACGCAGCAATCCCAAAATCCTCTGGTTTGCATCAGATCCACTAACCCTTAGCTTCTCCCTAGGTTTAACCCAAATGTCCCAATGTCTTGCTTTCCTGCTTTCAAAGGTTAAAATTTTGGAATTAAATAAAGGCTAATCTTAAATTCCTTTTCCAAATTTTAGGAGTTCCTTGATGACTCACATGTCAACTATTATTGTGCTGTAAATGTATTTTTTCACAAGTATGAGCTTGAAAAAAAGTAAATGAGTTTATCAAGAGCTGAATCAGATGCTGTCCTGGCTGGGAATGGACCAGCCCAGTGGATGGGAGCCCCTGGCTTCAGCCCCAGTACTCAGATGAACTGAAACGTTTCTTCCCTGGTATTCTTTTACACTGTCTCTGGCCAATTCAAACCATCAATGCTTAATAATTTTCATGAATATATTTCACTAAATGGCTTCAGAGAGACTTGCTAAGCACAAGGAGCCATAGGGTTCCATTTGGTCTGTTTCTTGTGGCTCCCACTGCGAGAGTAAAAGTGTCAGATGGCGGGGACGACAAGCTTGGTATTTACTGAGTGAAATGTGTCATCTTGCACAACTTCTTTAAATGCTCTTCTCCTTAATTTGCTTCCTCACCGGTAAAATGAGGTCTGGGGGCAACCGAGGTTTAAACAGAATAACATGGAGTCCTTAGCAATGATCCGGTCTATTGTAAAGATGTGCTACATGAGAACTCTTAGCAGGACACAGCCTGCACAGTCTATAGCCCCAGTGAAGCAGGAATGACGGGCATCATGCACTTACAAACTACATGTTCAGGGCGCCCCTGACCCCAGCAAGATGCACTAGCCCTCAGAGAATGACGTCAAAATGACATTGGTGTGCATCATGTAAATCTTTGCAAAAATTAATAACATGCACATGAAGAAGTGAAAATACGGCTACTGTGGGCCTGGGGATGGCAGTGGCAGTGGAGGAGGTGGTGTACACATGTCACATGCAGCAGTGAGGCAGACACAAGAGACTGCAATCACCAGAGATTGACAAGGTTTGTGCTGGAAACTGAGCTGAAATTTGAAAGCTACATAGAATCTTGCAAAAACAGGGAAGAAGACATTGCTTTGCATCAGAGGAACTGGCACAAATCAAGGAAATTACTCATGGGCACTTACACACACGAGTACACCCACATGCACACACACAAGTACACACACAAATGCAGGCAGCTGGATGAACATACATATAAGAACATAGAGAGATACAGGGGGGCTTTTGGATACAGCTTTGAATCAGGGGGGTTAATAAGTGATCTTCCTATACTGTCTGGATGAGCTGGAGAAGAAGGTGAGCAATGGGAACATCAGTGAGGGTAAATGAATAACAGCTTCTCCTGGACACAGGTCAAGTTGAAACGGTGCTCATAGTTCCTGGGCTGCAAGGTAAGCCTGTTGAACATTATGCTAGGTTTTGATTTAAAAGTAAGAGTGATTAGGACCCTGTGATTTTAGGTTAATCTGGTTCTAGATGGGAAAATTTTATAATTAAGAAAGAAAATTTTTTTTTTTTTTTGGTACCGGGGATTGAACTCACAACCTTGTACCTGGCAAGTAGCGCTTATGCCACTGAGCTAAATCTCCAGCCCCAGAAGAATGTTTCTTAAGTAAGGAAGAGAATGCTTTTCCAGTAGAGTGACCATGAAACTGACTCAACTGAGACATTCTGGAGTAAAAACAGAGCCTATTGATCATTATACCATGGAAATGGTCTCAAACCCAGGAACCGCTTTAGTTACAAAGGAATGTGGTGCTGAGACCTGTGTGTGAGTGCTGGTGTAACAGACAAGCAGAGTCTCATAGCAAAGAGGACAGGTTTTGCTTACAAGGTTTTATCCACTAAGCAGAAGTACACATCATGACATTCTTGGGCTGATAAATCTGAAATGTGTCACTCAAAGACAGAAGATGACAAGAGTAACAATTAGTATTTTTAATGCACTTACTAGAAATGACCAGGTACATAGTCCATATTTAAGAAGCAATCTGTATTTCCAAATGAAATAATGCCATCCTACCAGACTGCCGCCACAGGCTAATGGGCTCTGACTGCCACACAAACGCTAATGTAAAGCCAAGACATTTATGGGAAGTGAAAGTTGAAGTATTGAAAATCTTAGTTTGAAAGCAAGACATGCTGAACATAATGCAGTATTTATGACTCTTGGGGTTGTTAAACTTTTGAAGACAAATTTCTTGGCAGTTTTTCCCTTCCCTTTCTAAGCTGCATATGCGAGCTGCTGTGGTAGGAACCCTGGCCCGGATGCTGCCGTGTTAGCGAGTTTGTCTGTGCTGACTGGGAGCACGGGCTGGGTCCCCACCTTAGCAAGTCTCTCCCATCTGACCCTTTCCCAGCCCTGGAAACCAAAGTCCTATCTCTGTGCTGCTTCGTGTTTGACTATTTAAGGGATTTACGCAAGCAGGATCAAAAAGCCCAAGTAATCAAAGCAGAAAACAAGTGCGTAAATATCAAACCAAAAGGCTTCCACAGAGCAAAGCGAGGCATTGACAGGATCAAAAGGAAACCTGCAGAATGGAGAAATATTCCCAACTGTGTATCTCATGAGGGACAAATAGCCAAGACATATCGGGGCTGCTACAACTTGGTCACAACTAAAACACCGAGCAAAGCGGGGCAGTGACCCACAGACATGCTCCCCAGGAAGTGTGCAAATGGCCAGCAGCAAAGAGAAGCTGTGGATTATCAGTGACCAGGAGCCAAACTGCAATGTCATGTGACATCTCTCAGCACAGCAACTGTGGAAACCAAGCACCCAACAAAAAGAGACATGAATGTTGTGAGAATGGGGAGAAATGGAGCCCACTGCGCACTGCTGGTGGGCACATCAAGTCCTGTCTCCCCCGTGGAAATGAGACTGAGGTTCCTACCAATGTGGCCATGGGTGGCTGCAGACTCAAGAAGCCTCATTTGCACATAGACGCAATAAAGCATTGGAATCAGGATCTCCTGCCGGTGTTAGCACCATATTCACTGCTCCATCACTCACAGTAGCTGGGAAGCACAGACAATCCTGCTCTCACCAGTGATGAGCGGAAAGCGGAAGGCAGGGCGTGTGCCTGGTGGAAGAGCATCCGCCTCACAAACGGGAAATCCCTGCATGTATGGTAAGTCACAGATGGGGTGACCTTTTACTTTCTTAGAACACTTGGTAGTGTTTATTAGGAAAACAAAATAAATCAATAACCTCAGAGGGAATGGCTTCTGACTGCTGGTCCCTACTCTGTCTTCTTTGCTTAGTTGAATCTTTTAATTTTTTATTTTAAGAAATGGTCTCTCCAGTTGTCTAAACTGGTCTCATACTTGAGATCCTCCTGCTTCAGCCTCTATAGTCAGACCTCAATCCAGTTTTGATGCCACTATGTCCCATAGCCAAGCTGGAAAGACAAGTTCACAATGTATGTGTTTTCAAAACAAAATGTGCAGGTGCTGCTCCTGTGTGTTGCCCTGTATTCCACTGAATGCATTCTGCCAAACCTGTGGCCACACTGGGACCTGCAGGTTACTGGCATCAGTACTTGGGTACGAACAAGACCTGCGGGATGTATATAAATTCCTCCAAATCTGAGAGCTCACACAGTGCACGTGTGGCTCCAAACCTTGACTATAACTATACACTCTACAGGAGCCGAAATGTAGCAAGGAAAGAAAACAAATTGCTTGACTATCTCCAAGTCACCACACTCATGTTTTTGTATTTGCTGATCCCTAACACACTGAAAAAAGGAGGTGGGGGTGAAACTGCTTTCTAGGAATGCCCCAGTCTGTAGGATTAATCATCCAGTTTAATTAACCAGTTGAAGAAAACATCAGCATGTACAAAGATCTCACTCAAGCCACATATATAATTGGAAAACCAAGAAGCTGTCCACATTTATTATGTTTCAGATTTGTTTCTGTAACTACATCAAGCTGAGGATCGATCAGGGCTTAGTGCTTCACAGAAGCTTTGAGACAACACAGCTCACAGCTGGGCAGCAAACGTGTCCAGGGGTGGTCACCACGCACACCACCTCCGTCTGACAGCCTCACAGCCCTCAAGATGATAAAAAAGAAAATAAATTCTCTCTGCAGAAACTTCTTTAGCCAAGTAAAATTAAATTCACTTAAGAGGATCTGAATTTTCCTCAAAATATTTAAACATTTTCCATCAATATTCTGGGGACCAAATATGTCAAATACATCACAGTTACCATCAATAAAAATGAAACCTGCACCTCACCTGGGGGCGTTTGTCTCGGGGAGATTGACCAGCTCAGGTATAGGAGTTGCCAGCCAGATATTTCTACCCTAATTTACCAAGAAATCACCATGGAGTAAATGTGTTTTTAAATTCCGTCCATCCGGAGAGATTCGGTTTTGCCTAGTGTGCCTCCTGTTTGCTGCAAAGGTTTCTCACTCTCGACTGACAAGCTAAACTCAGATCTGAAAATGTTACCGCAATACGCAAGTATAACCCGCTCAGCATCTTAATTTAATCGGCCAGTGGCATTTAATATTTTTCTCCTTTCCTCAAACAACTGATTACAACTCAGTGAATAATGACAAATCCTATGCTTTTTTGTGAGTTTTGAAAGCACAGTGATCAAAATAACAGAAGTTCAGCAATCACAGAATAATAAACCTCGTACTGCAAAAATGCATATTAAATATGTAAGCCAGTTATCATAAAAGCAGCTTAGTGGGTCTCTGTTTGTTTGTGTGGTAGAAGTAAAACATTCTCCAGCTTTTTTTTTTTTGACAAAATTATGCAAAGTCAATTTTCCAGCACTGCAAGTTACCCATAAGGTAATTTATTTCCAGTCAGGAATATAGAGCTTGCTCAGGAGGTTAAAAGCTAAACCATTGTCACTTAATATTTCATATGCCAAGCCAATATTACTCTATAAAAGTATGCTGCATGCCACCAGAAAGCAAGTCAACACACTTGTTGCTTTGCTTAAGCCCATAAGAAAATGAGACAGAAGAGGCCCACGGTTCAGGGGGCAGGAGGCGACGGGTTCTGCTACAGATGCTTAAGGCGTTAAAACCCACGAAGGTCACCAGACACCACAGCTTCTCTCAGCCCACAGCACACTGTCATCATTTCATTTTTGTCCAGGAGTCTGATCCCCAAGGAGCTGGCACAGCTGTACTTAGAGCCAGCCTCACCTTGAAGCTCATTTCGGACCCAGCCAGGCTCTCCCCCGGGGATGGGCTACAGCCCAGTGTGGGTGGGACAGGGTGGTAGGAGCTCTGACCCACACAAACACCACACGGGCTTGGCTGAGATCCATTCCACGGGGTTCATTAACACCCTGTCCACCGGCAGCACCTCTGAGAGGGCTTGAACCATCTCTGGAACTTACACGGCTCTTGTTACATTGTGCGACAGAGAAAGATTTCTCAAAAACGCACCACTAATGTTTATCAGGGATACGGAAAACTAACCCTAACGCACTCCTCACATTTCTCCAAATCTATTTGAATTTACCAAAGTGGTGAATAATGGTTAAACTATCTTAGTCCTTTTGGTTTCTACTGATCTTTAATACTGTGGCCCGAAATTCAACGTAACTACTTCCAATCTTTTAATAAAGTTGTCTCAGTTTGGTTAGACCAGTGATTTTTAAAATATTTCCTTTCAGTTAAAGAGTTTGGTTTAGAGCATCCACTCATAAGCTCTACCAAAAGCAATATGTTCACGACTTTCTTCATGTGAACCACACACAGGTGTTTGGGTGTTTGCAGTGGATACTGCCATGCTGAATGGTACGGAGATAAAAGTCCCAGAGTGGCGAGGACACAGATCTTACTGCAAGCATCAGCCACCCGCAGTGGACATGGACACACCTGCTCAGGCATTTGCAGAGGCTCCTAGAACAGTTCCGAAGCATGAGGAAGACAGCATCGCTGCACCGAGAGCAACAGAATCGTGCCACTCAGGAGAAAACTCACGCAAACGCTATCTGCTTAGCAGCATGTTGGACAGGGCAACTGTCATGTCTATCTGGGCAGGGCTATGGTTGATCCACGGTTTGCACCTGTGTATGCCCTGCCCCATGGGCAGGCACTGAAGAGAACATTCTGGAAAGTCACCTCCACAGAGGCTGGAGTTGTCCTGAGGCATCTGGCAGTATGTAAGGAGCTTGGCTCCGCTGATGGGGATGTGAATGAGAGGACAGTCTTCCTAATACATGGGTTTTCCGTTGCTGTGGCCAAGTGCCTGAGAAGACCAGCTTAGAGGAAGAGAGGGACATTTTTCCTCAAGGTTTCAGTCCCTGAGCAGCTTACTCCAAGGCTATGGCAGTGAGGTGGAAGGAGGAAGGGCCTGGCAGAGGAAAACCACCGCCTCCTGGCAGGCAGGAAAGAGGAAAAGAGGAAATATCCAGAGGGGAAGGGCCAGGGCAAAACTCAGTCCCCAGCCCATGGTCCTACGGTCCTTCAACTAGGCTCACTTCCCACTTCCACAGCCTCCCTCCAAGGACGTCAAACTGTGGCACCTTCCAGGGGTCAGTCTACAGATGCACTAAAGCCCTGGTGATCCCATCACCTCCCTGAGCCACAGCGCCTGGCAACCACGCCGCCGCACACGAGGCCTTCCGGGAGGATCCAGATGGCAGAGCTGACATAGCCCTGCACCCCTGGGCCCAAACAACCCAGCTCAGTCAGGGAAGGGGGTGTGAGATGGCTGCTTGCTCTTCCTTCGGCCTCACTGCCCAGCTCTCCTGAGCTTTTTGATACACAATAGCTGTCCATGGCTGTTAAACAGTACTTAGCCATGAATCACATTTAGAAGAACTGAATTGATAAGGGAGCATTATTCCTCCAAGTAATTCTGGGGACTCATAATTATCTTTGTGTTGAATGTTTGACACACACACACATGGGCCATGAATCTACTTCTATTGGCAAAGTCCTACAAGGAAAATGGTCTTGGTGAAGGAACACAATTAGGTGGTTACAGATTTAATGAAGAATTAATGAAAGAGACAGAGAAAGAGAGAGAGAGGCAATGAAATAAGCCACAATTTTGTAGTCACAAGTACATATTATGAGGCCATCAAAGAAAGTGGCAAGGACACTGTGCCATGACTTGTCATGACTTGTGTTCTCTGGGTCTTGGCTTAAACCAACATTGTCCTTTCTAATACAGGAATGACCAGCCCACTGCAGAGTTAGGGGTCTTCTTATCTGGGGGAAATGTGGGCTAAGGAGGAGGAGGAATGGGATGAGCTAGGTGGAGACATTCTGGAAAATAGTTATCAGAGGACCCCGCTGGAAGCGAGCCTGATGACGCTCAGTGAACCTACTTCTTATGCTCCCAGAAATTATCCACTGCCTGGAGCATAGTCACAGCTAGTCCCAGAGGCACCTAGAGGCCCTTTCTCCTCAGGGCAGCGCCAGGCAGGAGCGAGCGGCGGGAAGATCTGCCCTTTCTCTCAACTCCAGCCATGCGAAGGCAGCAAGTGGGAGGTTGTTTTAAGGCATTTTTCCTGCGCCTCGGCATAAAGAGAAACTGCCGAAACGTCACTGAGTCATCGGTGTTCAGTGGAGGAAGACTTGAGTCTGAAGCGCACAACCACTGGCAGCTGTCTTCATTTTCCACACCTGACAGGTAGTGAGCGACAGACACCGCCGACTGTAGGCGTGGCTGAGAAACCAGAGCTCAGCTCAGGCTTCCTTCTGGCTCCCTGGGCTCCCTAGAGCTTTGCTAACTGTCGAGACATTTTGTGATCACCATCCTTGTTACTACGATAAAGTGATGAGAGCAAGTGACAAAACAGCTCGGCTACTGAGTGCATGCAAATGTCCATGTGCCTTGGCCACCAGGACCCAAGCATTTCACACACAGCTTCTTATTGGCTTCAGGTCAAATCTCTGCAAGTCACATGTTCTTCTATCAGATGCAGAGGTGGTCTCAATAGGTTTACATAACTTTCCCCAAAGTTCAAAGCCAAGGTTTGCTTCATGCATATCCCCTGGGGACGCTCCACTTTCTTTTGCGTTGACAACACGGTAGAATGTTGGTTCTATGAGACCTGAATACATCATTGAAATGGTGGTAAATATTCACAAGACATTTGGAAGCAGATATGGAAGCCAGGCCTTGCAGGTCCAGCTGTGGAGAGAATGCTGTATAGGCAGGCCTCCGAGGCCCAGCTGCTTTCCACTCCACTGGACAAGCACCCTGTGAGCCCACATGCAACCGGTAAGAAGATAGGAGAGAAGATAGAGACCAGACCTAGGAGATTCCAGCTCCTTGCCTGGGATCAAAGTCTGTGGGGAACCTCAGTTCCCCACTGGTCAAATAGTCAGGCTCTGAAGCAGATTCTCTGAAGCAATTCCACACATTCCAACCACACCCAGCTTTCATCTCTCCTTCTCTCCACAAACTTCCCGTGGCTGGCTCGCCAAAACGGCTGTGTGGTTTCTTCCTTGTACTTCAATTGCAGGCACATAGGGCAGTTTGCTGGTATGGAATGATCAGTGTGTGGATGGGGGTGGGGGTAGAAAGAGAGTTGGGTGCAGAGGAAAGAACCAATGCCAGGCAGTGATGGGTAGCTCTGGTTCCAGTCCCAGAGAGGCTTCCAGCGCTCAGAGCATGTGCAGAGGTTGACATGCCGAGGTATGGAGAGCGACTGCAGTGGCCAGCATTATCCTACAGCACAGTGGCTATCAGCACCTGCTAAGGGGATGGAGATGGGGGGGACTTTTGGGGTTATTGGCAACTGTGGGCTAAAGCACCAAGGCGTACATTTATCCAAGATTTCACAGAAATGATTTACCGTTTCTTAAGGTTAAATATACAAATACTTAATGTTAATGCATTGGCATGCAGTAGGTGTCAAATATGTATATATATATATATATATATATATATATATATATATATATATATATATGTCAATGCTTGAAATGTGTTACCCCTTTGCTTGCCGTAACAGACCTCTCAGGCGGATGCAGCAGTGGTCCCTGGGCTTAGTGATGAGTGTAATGGTTGGTGCACTGTGTCAACTTGAGAAGTCTAGAGACATAGCTAAGTCACTCAGCGGTTCTACATCCTAGTGTGTAGAGGACCTGCCCTTTCCTCTCCAGGATGTCATTAACTGGGTCGCCCTGACAAATTTAGAAAGTTAACTAAGTGACTCAGAGGGGGCCAGGGTCCTTCCTCTGTAAACGTCCTGAGCCTGTGCGAGAGGAGGACATGGAGATGCTGTGGGCGGGGGCTGCTTACAACATGAGGGAGGAGAAAAGGCTGGCACCACCACCTCCACCCCTCTCCTGTTCTCGGTGCTTTGCTGTCTTCTGCTGCCTTGAACTGCTGCCCCTCACCATGCCATGATGCCTTGGAGCCAGCTGATTGTGGACTGAAACCTCTGTGACCTGTGAGCTAAATAAATCTGTCCCTCTTTAACTTTGGGTGTCTGAGACAATGAGGAACGGCAGAGGTCTGAGCCTGCTGACTGACAGGAGACCGTGCGCCATGAACCAGCGGACCCCACTCTCCAGATGCACAACAGAGCCATGGAGCAGAGCCCTGAGCAGTGGGCTCGCTGCACCAGGGAGTCACCCACAGGTGTTGGAGCCCTCACTCTTCTCACAGACTCCACGGTTTCTTTGCTCCACAAAGCCCCAGGCTGATCCCATGAGGGAATCCCTGGGCTTTCTTGCTCCTCATTTTGGAAGGTGAACAGTTCTCAAGCTGCTGTTTCATTTCAGTGGTTTGTGTGAGAATATTTCAGGAGGAAAGTACATACGATGCCCTAATTCTGCCTGAATGCAATAGCAGGAGAGCTTTCACATATTCCTCATTCTGGATGTAGAGCTGATACCCGCCCAGTTTTGCTGTCCACAGGAGATACGTTCTCGGGGTGCACCCACCGCCACATTCCACGTGGAGTGCTGCTGTCCAGATGCAGCTCTGAAAGCGAAGACCATGCATACACGCACTGTGTCCTCAAACCACAGGAGACAGGACCACGGAAACGACGCACAGCATGAGCTTAATCTAGGCTGCTGGAGACAGGTGGTCCTCTGGGCATATTTAGGCCACTTTGCTTTGCCGTGGCTTCTGCTGCTTGCCTCGGGGTAATGACCCCCAACATAGCAATCCGACTGACCACAATGGAATCTGGTCAGCAGCAAGTTGATCCTGGTACCTAGCTCTGTCCCCTGAGCAAGGTTGACCAGATTTGCAGAAAACGCCGCTCAGATTAGAGGACCCTGAAGAGCCTCCGTCCCTGGAGGTAGGTCCCTCCTCCGTTCCTTAGTGTGGGATGACTCCTCCAGCTCCTTAGCTCCTCACTGGTTGTCTTCTGCCCCAATTTGTGTAAAAATAGATCCAGAATGCAATATCACCCATGGCCAGTAGGTGCCACCACCAACCACATGATATAAAATTTGACTCTTGTGGATAAGTGAATTCTTTCTTGTTCATGCAAATATGTAATATAAGACAATGCGTCACCTTAAACCTCAGGCTCATATTGCTATGTCAAGGATGTACCATTAAGTTAGATTCAAACCTCTAACTTTAGAGGGTAATGTACATTGGAAGGGGGTGAAGACACAGAAGAAAAGATGACAGGAAGGCAGAAAGCCAGCTGTCTTCTGGGCACCCAGGGTTCGGGTGACAGGCAAGGTCTTGGGGCACAGGGCTAGAGGGGACTGGGAACTGAGGGTGCGAGAACCCGTTTGCTGCAGAAGAGACATGATGCTGATGCTCCGAAGATGCCTCGACAGCGTGGTGCAGTGGGCTTGGAGGAGGACCAGCAGTGCGACCTGACTGGTGGTCCAGGAGAGAAGGGGCAGGTGAGAATGGGGCAGCAGGGTGGGCCAGGGTGCCTTGGCACAAACTCCTTTGCCTGAGCTTTGACAAGACTGGAAAGGGCAGCTTGATCATGAAGAGGGCTCAGAGTGGGAGCTAAGAGTCCAGGAGTACTGTGAGTGCCCAGTTTAGGAGGCGGGACACATCTTCAGCCAGAACAAAGAAGAGCAGAGCTAGAAACCACTCATGCCAGGTGTGGAGGAAGGGGCAGCCAATAAGCTCCTCAAGCCAAGAAAGCTCCAAAGGTTCCCTGGTGGGGTCCGGTGGGCGGCTGGACGGAGATGGAGATGGAGGTGTTAGGGCAGCTGAAGCAGGAAACGGGTTTGCAGCTCACATCCATCATCCTCATCCTGCTCAGGAATAACCCACTTTGCCCAGATGAAGTTGTGCAAAACATGTGTGAGTTTACATCCAATGCTAAAGCTGTATTTTCTTTGGTGCAGCAGAGTGAATTTCCTCTGACTTGGGGCAGGAAGGTATTTCGTTCGATTTCCTCTCAATCCCTCCAGGGTGGTGCTCATAGTACGGAGCACTGAGGCTGTACACAAGAGATCTCTCCAGCGGGAGCCACTGGAATGCCAGCCCTGTGTGCCACAGGGCCACTGAGAGCCCACTGCTTGGACAGACATCAGTTTCCATGTGTGGACAGTTTTACTAAACTATGAGTATGAGCCAGGAAATCTGTTATATTTTGGAGAATTCATTAAGCACCTTCTCGCATGCAGTATCCTAAGGACTCCAGAAGCAGGTGGGAAGGGAGAGGTGGCTTCCGCCTGGAAAGGAGTTGGCTCCTTATGCACATCAAGCACAACCTAGCACTGCGAGGAAAGATCAACGCTGGAGCAGCGGCCTCCGATTTTAAACACCGCTATTGTAAGGCGACTTTAGAAAGAGGGTTATTTGAATTGTTAATTGTAAATTGATTCAGGCATTCATTTACCTTGTGGTATTAGATAGGTTAATTAACTACCATGACTCATTTCTCAAATTATAACATGAAGATTAATTTTCCTTACCTTCTGCCTCCAAGATATTAATTACTGCACCGCGCCCAACCATTTCCACACCCCGTGAACATTTGGACATACAGCAGGGAGGGCGCGTGCTGGCTGGCTCCACCTGGCTTGTCTCAGGGTATCGTCACTGGCCAGTGGCAGAGATTTGTCCGGTTTCCCTCTAAGTGCTATTCCCAGGACCAGCTCTCTTGCATAAGGCAGACAGGCAGCATGAATCATGCATACGCTAATTGTAATAAATAATGAAAATATTTAGACACGGCAAGGTTTGAACTTGAACTTTATGAATAAATTTTGATTAGTATGCAGTACAAGCTGCATACTCTGCTTTTGTTCTTACTCTTAAAAGGCAGTCATTACTAAATGATGCTTTGAAAATTTACAGAAATTTAACAGGTGTTCCCACATCCCTGCTCCTACTTTTCTATCTTGGAGCAAAGAATGTGGGCAGTCCAGGCCTCTGGATGAACGCATGTCTACCCAGGGACCGGGGCTCCTGTTGGAAGCCGAGGTGTGGACAGCCCATGGTCAGGGTTCAGCTGAGCCAGGGAAGGTGACCACTGCAGTTGAATGGAGTCAGAGGCTGAGGCTGCCATCTCGGATTCTCTGAGACACCGCCGAGCAGAGCCCAGGCCAGGGAAGGCACCTGCGCTGCGCACTGGGAGGAATTTCTCAGCAGCATGGATAGCATTGCTTTTTCCTTCTTTCTTT
Source organism: Hydrochoerus hydrochaeris (assembly GCA_004027455.1). Taxonomy (NCBI): domain Eukaryota; kingdom Metazoa; phylum Chordata; class Mammalia; order Rodentia; family Hydrochaeridae; genus Hydrochoerus; species Hydrochoerus hydrochaeris. Next base: position 159,132 of record PVLA01001604.1, on the reverse strand, counting down.
CAATGAAGATTCTTCTTGCACTGCTGCCCTGCCTTTCCAGTACTAAAGTAAGTAGAGCTCATGAACCCGGAGAGCTAGGGTAAGATCACACAGGAGGCAGGGCCTTGGACAGAAAGAAGCGTTAATCAAGGAGGGCGTCTGTAGGCAATCTTGTGTCCAAGGGATCCAAATGAGTTTGTGTCCAGAGGGAATGACAGCGGCTGACACTTGCCCCAGGATGACCCGCCGGGCGCCGTGCCAGGGAAGGCGCAGCCTCTGCGGCACCTCTGCGCTCAGTCTGAAGCTGTGGCTGACTGCAAGGAGAGGGCCGCAAGGAAGGGGTGCAGGCTTCTCACTGACAGTAATTCCTGGGACCTGGCGACCGTACACAAGGACAGCTGCAAAGACAGGGAGGAGGTGATTGATTCCACCGCTACGGTGCTGCCTGCATGCAGGGCTGCCACGTCTGTGTTTCTTCCCTCTCCTCAGAAGTTCCTTCAAGGATGTATTCACACATCCTCTGAACAGGTGCTGTGTCCACACTCGTGACTGACACACTTGTTCATCAGAATAAAATAAGAAGGGCAGCTCTAGCTCAAAGAGCTCCCAGGCAACATCAAAAGAAATCACCAACAGGGTGAAAAGACAACCCACAGAGTGGGAGAAATCTTAGCTAATTGTCCCTCAGACAAAAAACTTCTATCTAGAACATATAAAGAATTGGAAAAAATCAGATAATCCAAATTCAAAGAACCAGTCCAAAAATGGGCATCTGAGATGAACATGTACTTCTCCGATGAAGAAATACAAACAGCAAACAAATATATGAAAAAATGTTCAACATCACTGGTCATTTGAGAGATGCAAATTAAAATGATACTGAGACAGACCTAAAAAGACTCACAAATACAAAGTAAGTACATGTACATAGATGAAAATGCATGTACCCTGAAGGCACTTTGTTTCTGCCTCAATTCATGGCAACTTGCATCCATTTGAACACTCTCTCTATTTAATCAAGATAATTAAAAGAAAGCTAATCGATCCCTTGGTAGTATACTGAAAACATAGTAATTTGAATTGATAACTCATTAGTTTGATTATATTCAGTTTCAAAGACATATGCAATGTAACCCAGTATGTTATAAAGAAATATCAAAATAAAACTCGGACAGACACGTGGCCAAGGGAGTGTTCAGCACCCACTGTGAGATGATCCAGCAAATAGATTATGATTCCTCAGTTCACAGAGGAGGGGTCCTCTGACGATGTCTCCCCGTAAACCCTCAGGGTTGCCTTTCTTCGCGGCAGCTGAACTACTCGAAGGCCGAGGAGTTCACACACCAGGACGCTAGCGCAGGGAGGTCTGCGTGAAGAGCTGTTTGCATCAGGACACCCCCCAACAGGCCGTCTACTGAGCCTGGGCTTTTTCCTGTCTCAATCACTGCAAATAACCTAAGGTGGAGATTCAGGTCCTGCTAGATGAATTAAGAAAACTGAATCAACTCGCCAAGACTGATAAGCGCTTGGTTTCCTTGTGAAAGTTTTCGGGGAGTTCCTTGGCTTCACCTTGTCCCCCTAACATTTCCCCTTCAGTCATTTCCCCGGGGAGCAGAGCAGGGGAAAGACTGTTGGGGAAGACTGGTGCTTACTGCACAAACAGCATTTGACAGTAACAGCCTTGGCACCCCTTCCCCTGAGCGCAGATGCCAGTGGTAGCTCCCTTCCTCGCCAAAGCAAGCATTGCGAGTTGCATGGATGTGATGCCAGTAAAAGGAGGAGAAAAATAAGGGTGGCATTGCACTATGGCTGTGCGGCTTTTGATCACTGGTCAGTGGGTCATTTCTTTAAGCTTTTCTGAAAGTATTGAAAACATAATCACAATCCTCTTCTGCTTTGGAACCACTAGGGCTCAGAAACTCAAACATCAAAGCACAGGGGTTATAGATGGCGGGGCCACACTTTTCTAGCGTTTTCTCTTCTAAATTATTTCAAGTCTTTAGCACGTGTTGGGTGCTGACTCTATGAGTGAAGAGAGGAGGAAGGGCTGGTGCATCATTGGAACACATGAATGTGCCATGTGTAAGCAAAAGTTCAACTGAAGGTCTCTAAACATTATGCCGAAATACAGGCAATGCAAGAAGAGATGGGAGAAGCTGAGAGGCCAAGACCAAAACAAGGAAAACATTATCTATGAGTTTAAATTAATTTATCATTTGTCTACTGCGCCATTTAACACCTTGGAGAGGTTGATAAAAATGTGCAGATAGAATAATGGATATTGTTGTTCTGAATGAGTGTGCCCTTCCCCAGTGGATAATGAAACCCTGGAGGAAATGCTGACCCTTGAAGAGCCTGGACCAGAGAAGAGCTCTTGACCAACAGGCATGATTTCTCGGAGAGCCCTTGTGTGCCCTGTTCTATCTTGGACGTGTGGGAAGCAGAAGTCACTCTCTGGGCCTGCTTTGAACTCGCAGGGTTATTGAGAAGGTGAGTCACAGGTCTGTGAAAGGACTCCCAGCAGGAAAAGGGGAAGTTCCTGAGGAAGGTGCCCCATGGCATGAAGGAAGTCACAGGTGATTCTAACAGAAATGTGACCTTCCAAAGGATTGGACTTGGGGCATCCGCTGGAAAAGTATTTGCCAGAGTTCAATATTAGACCTTTTATATCTTACTTTAGGCTACATTAAAACCACTTTTTCATAGTATTTTCCTTTTACAATCTGTGAAACTTCAAACACAAATGTGGTTTTAATTACTTCTTATCCTCTGAACTACTTTTTGTTAACCTTTCATGTCTTGCCAGATGCAGTGGATGTAATTGAGGAAAAGAAAAAAGGATTCCTAAAAAGGACACCACACGTCCTCTGTGGTTACTGCAGCAGGTAACGGCAGAGAAGCCACAGGGCTCGGAGCTCTGGGTTTTACTGCAGGGAATCCAGCATGGGAAAAGGAAGCCGAGTCCAGGTTTCACTCCTGTGGTCCAGAGCCTATCCTGCCTCAGCTTACTAATGCGTGTAAAAGGACAGAACTGAAGATTTGTAAAACACCTTATACATAGATTACATTTAAAAAAAGAATTTAACTATTGCATCATCCATAACTGGTAACTGAATTTCTAGAGATTTAAGTGACTTTCTGAAAGCAGAAAAGTTGAACAACTGCTAACCCAAAGCTTTTCGTGAGGCCTAAATTCTTCCCGATACAAGGATGGAAATGCAGAGCTTGAGTGAAGCTTGCAGGTTGCGCTATTAGAGCTCGAAAAGTGCACAGGAAAGAGACCAGGAGCCTAAGTGACAGCTGCCAAGGACACCGCTGCCTCTGTGTTCAGCGTGGCGGAGCACTGTCCTAGGCCTTCACTCACTGCTTTAGAAATCCACCAGCAAGGCAGTGCAGTCGAGTCACACTAGGGTGATGCCAGCTCACTCCTAGCTCCAAACCTGACCTCAGCCATGTGGGAGAAGAGCCAGCCGAGTGTCAGAGAAGGCCCTGAGCGGGCTGAGCTCGAGTCGTGCGCCTGGACCACCAACTGACCGGGCAGAGAAGGCAGGGCCGTGCCCACCGTCCTTCGAAGCATCACGGTAGGGTCACCCCAACACACAGGTTCATGGCCAGGGCCAGTGCGTTATGTCCACTATTACGGACTCACTTCTGAGGTCTAGAGATCACCTCACTGCTTATTAAAGTACATGACTTCAGGAAAATTAACAGCTTAAAAGTTCTTGTTCTCATGTGTTTACATGAGCTTTCCTTAGCAATGCTTTCCCAGAGACTGGAACAAAAATAAACAAAGACATGAGGCAAAGTCTTCCATCAAATCCTCCACCCCCACGCCTCCTTCATCAGAGACAGCGGCCCCTAGGGACGGTCCCAGCCTGGGTGCTTCTCTCTACAGCCCTGAGACACCTCTGCCTGCATCTTCAGAAGGCCACTACCTTGTGAGCCGCAGCTCGTGGGCACGTAGGTCCGTGTTTTAGCTACTCTGCTGAGATACGGCACCTCCCTCGGGGGTGCGCCCTGGGGTATAAAATGTCTCTGGTGTCTACAGAAAGCACAGTGATAAAATATAAGGCAGGAACAAGAAGTCCTGGAGATGTGATGCTCGCATCTGGAGCCAACTGTGATTCCACGAAGCCTCGGCGTGACTCCCACGTCCGGCCGTCTGCTGGGTGGGGCACCAAGAGGAAGCGCCTGGCCTAGGAGGAGGAGGAGGGCGCAGCTCCCTGGAACGGCCCGACTCCTAGCCGGCAGGCAGTGGTCCTGCCCTGCCTCTCAGAGGGGAGACCTTGGCCGCAGGCAGGGCCGCGCGCACTGTGCTGACGCGCAACGCTTCGGTTTCCATCCAGCAGACAGAAATTAGTTCATAGAGTGCTCAGCTAACAGATGGCGCGGTGTTGGTGTACACGTTCTATTTTTCAGCCAAATGTGAATCATGGTCTACTGTCTCCAGCAGCAGGAGGTGGAGGAGATGTTAATGGCAGCCACCTGGCAATTTCAAGTAATACCCAAAGGTTACACTTGCTACAAAACTCATACTTCGGGACTTGAGTTTACCCAAACTGCCCTAAGCATCAGTGGATAGGCCTTTGAATCTTTTCTCTTTCTTTTGTAAAAGATCCCTTGGAATGGCCTCATGGCCTTCCCAAAAGAAAAACGGGTCTGAATATGGCTGCCACTGCTTCCCCACTCCTTTTATTTTTGATTCTTATTTACTCAGCACAATGCCACCCTTTTCTCATGGCAGCCTCCGCCAGCACCCCTCCCTGCTTCGAGGTCAGGGCTCCCTGCTGAGCACGCCCTGCTATTCTGTAAGTGGTGTTAAGGGGCAGGATTACATGCCCCGGACTGCCCTCCCACATCTTCCCTCAATAAGCCTCCCTTCTACTCAGCCCTACTGAAGGCGTCTTTTCACTCACAAAAAGCAATGGAACGAACATATTCGTTCCAGTTCCGGACTCTAGAGAACCCGTCATGGTAGTAAAATTATTATTACTGTTTAAAGACCACTGTGGTGGTAGGCTAGTCAGCGTTCCAGACACATCCACTAACAAAAGTGTTCTGGACTGTGGAATTAAAAACAACCTTCAAAACTTTAGGGTGCTGTGAGTTACATGAGTGACACATATACAATACTGTAAGACGATGTGGTTTTATTTCACTTTTGTGATTCTCAAATTGATCTATGTGGACTTGGAAACTGCTACACATAATGACTAAACCACTAGCCTCCCTGACTAGTTTAAGCATGAATTAACTCTGTGTAGGCAGGGATCTTAGGTCTGCATACAAAAAGGGGGAGATTCAGGAGCAGCATTCAGAAATACACAAGTTAACTCAGCTCTGCGTCAAATGACAGCTGTGTCCACACACAGGTTTGTCCGCTACTGTGCCAGAGCTGTCCACGTCACTTTCCACACTGAAGCCACCGATCTCCTAAGGGTCTCTACTTTTCTCCTGAGCAGCAACTTTCAGGGCACTAGCAGTGCCCTCTACAACTGAAGCACAATCTCAAGACTTGCTTGACAACAGTGGCCCACTGAGACTGACACGCATGGAGAGTCTACTGTTCATCTTATACAATCAACTGGAATTTTTTTTTTGTTTGCTTTAGGTAGCATGGAGCATCCTTTGCCATAATCCAATCCTATAAATTTTTCATCCCAAAAGGCAGCCCTGAGCCTCCTTGGGTTGCCCATTAGCCTCCTCCGCCCATCCAGCCCCACTGACCAGCAATCCACTTTCCTTCCTCCTGGGTGGACTCTCTCCCCTGGTACTTAATTCCTCACTGAGATCTAACTTGTTTACTGGCTCAATGGGTCTTAAATCTGGCTACTTCCTGAGGTCAGCCCTTTTGTTCCTGCCTGGGATATTGCCATTTTCCCCTCACTAAGGATACTGTAAATTGTTTCTCCAATCTATAGCTGCCAGAATCATTCCTTTCATGGTGGATAAGTTTGTGTCAGTTGTTTTCTCAAATGTTGGCAAGGCTGTCACTGCTTCCAGCACAGACAAACCCTCTGTTACACACGCAGTGGCCATGGCAGCCCCGCCCTCCCCATGCCATTTCCCACCACACCCCTGCCCCTCCCAGAGTCCAACCGCCCTCCCTCATCAGCAGTCTTTCCCCAGTGCACCCTCTGCTCTCTGACACCATCCGCATCCCACTTCTCCTGTGGAAGTGGGGCTCAGAGTCTCCCCAAGTGCGTCCACATGTGCCAGACCCCAGACCCAACATGCCAAGGACTGCAGACCATGCTCCTCGGTCAGTGTGTCTGCTATTAACTTATGCATTTCCCCACCAGGGTCTTCTTTTGTTCTGAAAGCTACTTGAGGGCAAACTCTTACCTTATTTGCAAGGATGAGAAAAGATCCTTGCCGTCGGCATCCATTTAATAAATAATCGGTAAATAAACATATAAAGGGAACCTAATAACTGGTTCTGACATTTGTCCCAGGGATCCTCCACAATCTATTTCCCTACTTCATGAGCAGTAATATTGCACCACAACTGTACACTGAGAAAGATACATGCATAAATGTGAATATATATAGAGATATATAGAGATATATCTATATATATATATATCTCTCTATATCTGTCATGGTTTATGTCAGTGGCTCCCAAGCCTCATGCAATTATAAAATTGACCAACTCTAGTGTTTGTGATTGGTTCGTTGTCTAGCACTCAGATTGGTGCTGTGAGTGCTACACCTGCCTAGGGGTGGAGCCAGGATATGATGTACCAGTGGGAAGAAGGTTCTCTCTCTCTCTTGCCCATTCGTGCTTTTGCTGTTGGCAGCCGCCATGAATGGCTGCCCCACCCCGCCACCCTGCCTTGGAGCCAGCTGAGTATGGACTGAAATCTCCAAGAATTGTAAGAAACAAACTTTTCCTTCCCTAAATTTGGGTGTCAGGTATTTTGTCTCCACAATGAGTAAAAAGTAGTAAGCCAATTTCCCTGCGAACTGTGAAGTTAGACACTGCAGGCTCCACAAGAGCCATAATGGTCCTCTTCCAAGAGCAGCTGGAGTCCATCAGCACACTGCCAGCCTCCAGACACACGCAGAGGAAGGAATCAGAGTTCTGGACCTTGCACTTGTGGGCTGAGGAAACCCTTTAGGTGTTTCCTTAAGGTGAGCAAAAGACTCGGTGTCTTCCCAGAAGAGAGGAAATGGCACAGGGGAGTGTCATCAGGGAATTGGCAAACAGGAGAATGGTCTTGATGGGCGTCACCTGAAATTCCCTGAATAATCATCCTGCAAAGAACAGGAGAGGCAAGTCCTCGAGGTGTCCCAGGCAAGAGGGGCAGAAGTGCAGCTGTAGACTCTGGGAACGGCGGGTGGCTGAGGCGACTTGAGCACAGTGAATGACAGCTGGGCCGGGCTGAGGTTCGGAGATACCGGGCACCTCCACTGTGGACCCTACACTGGCCTCGGCCACAGCCATGCTTGTTTCTCTGGACAGGACTGGGGACCGAAGGGCTAAGTCTCCCTCAGTCCCGGAAGAACCACTGCAGCTCTGCAACAGGCGGGGACTGTGTGAGAAGGGCGAGATAAGGCGGAACAGTAATAGTAAGAAGATGGTTAAAATTCTCCAGTGGAGGATCACAGGGGTGTGGACCAGGAGTGCGGCAGAGGAGATTAGGGATATTGAAGGTCAGAAAGAACAACAAGAATGAAGAACTGGAGGAGAAACTTTAGAGAAAAGCAAAACCAAGGAAGATGTCAAATTTCTTGAATAAACATCTCAAATTGCCATTTATTGCTATGAGAGACCATAGGGAAGAATGGTTCAGGAATCCTAGCTGGACATGTAATCAGAGGGGCAGGTGACAAGCTGAAGAAGATGCATAAATCCATGAGATCATGTGCTAATATCATGGGGAATTTAGGGTGGCCAGGGAGGGACCTGGAAGATAGCCAAGCCTGATCCGGGGGCTGAGCAGGGGACAGACCAGGAACGTGAGTGTTGGCTTGCACGGCTGAGGGGCCCCTGTCACTGCAGAAGTGGAGGGAGGCCAGGGGAGGTGACGGCCACAAAGCCCAGCAGAACACAGACATAGGGAACAACCAAGCATCCTATCAACCAAAAATCTAGAACTGATCATGCAGCCTTGGGTTTGTGAATGTGAGGTCCCTGGTGAAGCCTGGAAGACATAATCTGGATGAGTCCAAAAGCAGGCAGAGATCAGAAAATGAAACCATAAACATTGGGTTTATGCAGATAAACTCAATCATTACTTATATACATGGAGATATTTATAGACATAGGAATTATATGCATTTCTTATCACCTCAGATTTTTTCTAATCTCCAAAGTGAGAAAAATGATCTTAGGATGTGTTTTGAGGAGTCTCTGGGAAGATACATGAAGCACCTTAGAACAGGACGTGAAGCACAAGCCACCAGCAAGTGGGTGGACAGCACACAATCACAGGGGTGTCTGGTCTCCTGTCTGCGATGTAGCCGGAGCCTTAAGCCAAGAGGAGGGCCGTCCTCCTGCAGATGAGAACCGGTGGACTGGAGTGTGCATTCGAGTCTGAGCCAGGAGTTCTTGAATATTTAGAGAGAAGCAGAGCTCATCTCTATTTTTGTCTCACCATCTCATTCTTGCACTTTTTAGCAGCAACTCTGTTCAGACTGTTCCCGCTGTCATGTAAACAGCATGGTCCTTCCCCTCACTGCCCGAGGCCTCTGCAGACGCCCTGCTTTGGATCTAACACGTGCCTTTTGCAAAGTGGGTTCACTGATGATAAACGCCTCATCGTCTTTGATTTGACATGGTGGTTAACTTGGAAACTATAATCAACATGACATATATTTCTGATAAGTGTGTCGTTTTGTATATTTTTATTCCTTGGTGTAAATTTGAGTAGATATGTATTCTTTAGGAAAAGAAACAAAATTATGTATATATAACCTTTGATTTTCAATTGCCTTTTTTGTTGCAGTATAATATAAAATTAGTGAAATTAGTAATGTAAAATAGTATAAATTAGTATAAATTAAAATAGTATAAGTTGAAATTAAAGAAAAGAGCAAGTGAAATGATACTTTTTTCCATAGAAGGATTCTGAAACAGATATTAAGGCATTACTTGGAAGACTTACATTTAATAAAGTGTCCATCTATACTTGGTAATCTTATCATGCTTTATAGTAATGGCATTTTTATTTCCTGGGCCATGAATCCTTTCTGTTGCCATGTTTCATGTACCAGGTTACATTAGTACATAAATGATGTCGTTCTTATAGATTTTAATCCCCATATTTATACTGATCATTTTAATAAAATTTGCCAAATATGTAGATTTATCTCAAGTGGTGAGCATGTGCTCACAAAGCAGATTAAACTGCAGTGCTATGAGGAACCGAAAATAATAACCCTACCATGTTAAGAAACACATATGCACATCTGTGTAACACACATGTACCATCTGGAGCTAAAAAGTTACAATGTCAAATTAATACTGATAATTAGAACATAAATAACAGCAATTTAAAATGTGTTTATTTTTAGCTATTTCAAACACATTTCTTCTCTGCTATACTATCTGTAAATTTGCAGTGTAAACTTCAGTGAGTAGAAAGAATGCCCTGGAAATTTAAAACATGATTTGATTTCTCCTTATGTTTTTAAAGATATGATTTTAAATGGCCAAAGCCATCACTGTAATTACATTTTGCCAAAGTTAATGCTGATCTTATTCTAGCATTTTGTTTATTAGCTTTATTAATTTAAGACAGTTATTCAGTAGATACCCAAGAGAAGACATGAAAAGTCCTAGTAATTTGGGGTAAGTAAAGGACTCTGTGTAATTAAGGGAAACTGTCTAGTGGAAGAAACCAGTGAACAAGTCATGAGGAAAGTAAAGATAATTTTCATACATTAGTGGAAACGAAGTTTGTCTTCTACATTTTCAGTTCACACATCTGAAGGAATAACACACAAGCTTAAACAGCATGATTTCTGTTACATGAGAGGCTCACAACGTAAAGAAGGAGACAATAAAATACAGTAGGACACAGGGAGCTGGAGCTTTTGCAAAGGAGCAGGGGATGGAGAGGGAGGGAGGGGAAGAGGCTGGAGGTCTTCAGGTCCTCACTGCGCAGGTTCCCGCTCTGCAGGGTGAGTGTTACCGGTGTGTACAGCAAACTTGCACTGACACAAAAATAACAGTAAGAGAAATGGCCCGCTACGCGACTCAAATACCGGACACTGTCCCTGCAGGACCCCATGTGGGCACACGCAGGTACAAGCGTCCTGTCGTCTTCAGAGGTGACCGCGCGGCACGGTGGCTGTGGAGCAGTGGGCAGGACCTGCCTCTGAGGATACTTGCGAACCACGGCCCTGAGCAGCAGCTCGCCAACCTGACCCCAGACCAAGCCCAGCCCCACTCCTGGTGCCCTCTTCCCACCGGACTTCGCCAAGCCAGCACCAGACCCCGCTCTTCAGGCCCAAGTGAGGAGGGCCCCATGCTGGACCAATGACCAAAGAAAAGCAGAGAGGACGCAGTGGTGGACCGGGCCGCTTTTACCTCTGGTTCCTGCAGACTCCGCTTTTCTTTCTAGGCACCTTTTCCTCCCCAGCCATTGTTTTTTCTTACTTTTGCCTTAAATAAATGCTAATCTTTCACATTCACCAACGGTTCCATCCAATTCACTTGAACAAGACTTTGGAAAACACTGCCGGGCCCTGCTGCGCCTGATACCAACACTGTGATAGTTTTCTGAAAACAATACCTGGTCGTCAGTTAATAATTACACATGTATCTGGGTGTATTCCCATCAGGAAGCTGTGTATGCAATCTTGAAAATTTATCCTGATACTTTAAAACCCCCCAGTTCTTTTTGTTCTGTTGTTGCTGTTTGTGTTGGTACCGGGGATTGAACTCATGACCTCATGCTTGCCAGCCTAGCACTTAAGCCACTTACTAAATCTTTGGCCCCCAAACCCCCAGTGTTCTTAACATTTCACTCAAACCATCTTCTAATTCTTGTCTCGTTTTAATAAAACACACTGAAATGATTCTCACAGTGATGAGCCCCTTCTTAAGCAAATTAAAATACTGCAGTTACACAGCATTTCTAATTTAGTGACCTTATTCTATGCATATCCCTTATTCTAAAGAAGAGAAAAATCTAATTATCATTTACTTCATTAAAATCAGCAAATGAGAGAAAAACATGGCTTCACTACATTTTCATCCTCCTTTTCTGAAAAGAAGCAGTGTTGTCCAGCAGCACCAGGACTGCAGGGCCACTGGGGTGGGGGAGTTGCTCAGGGCCACAAGGTCCCTCCAGGGTTCCCATCACTGTGCAGGACAGCGCCACCCCCCCCCCCCGCCCTGTCACGCAGACCTATGGTGGTGCCTTTGGCTTTCCGGGCCTCCTCTGATGATGGGCAGCAGGGGACATCTCACCGTGGTCTCCTTCCCACTGTGGCCACACACACACTTCCTTGCTACACAAGAGGGCTGCTCTCCCCGACCAAGCCTGGACATCAAGTGCTTCCAAATCCCCTGCCTGCAGCAACTGCTCTTCATTTTCATGCATTCCAAGTCAGGGTTTTCCCTTATTTTTAACTAAACTCAGTTATGAGATAGGAGAGAAGTCACCTTAAAGAGTTTTCCACTCCCTGTGCTGATAATTAGAAAATTCTTGTTAAAAATTTATTTCTAAAAGTGTGTATTTACACAGGCAATCCTCCAGCTGTAGCCCAGCAGCCAGAACTAAATTTAAAACCCTGGCATTATGTCATACTAAGTTGCTCCCGCCTGACACTTTAATTCTTCCACGCCTGTGTGAGCCATCAGTAACCGCAGTCCAGCTGCTCCCTCATTCAGCAGGACAAAAGCCACGTCCTGCTCAACCCTAGGCTGTGACACCAGCTGCAAGCACATGATCACCATGTCACTTAACTGGAGAGTTTTCTACAAAATCTCAGCCTACCAGGCTTTCTCAAAATTCACACGAATCTCCCCCATCTCTTGATTCGAGGTCTGACTATACAGTGTTTATGTTTCCAGGAATCCATTGGTGTCTCCAGGGATCAATTTCCATACTGACAAAATCAAAGAATAACGACCAACACCAGCCTCCTGTGGTTTCCTAATTGTTTCTCTAAGGAAATACTGATACACGGTGCTTTTTGCTCCATACTTATCTTTTTTATAAAATGTATTTCAGCATTTACTTTGAGCTCGACGCTTTTGTTATCCATAATCCATTTTCATGGCCAAAGACCAAGGGCCTGGAGCAGCCCGGATGTTTGCTCCATGCTATGCAGGTCACCAATGGCCAAGTCAGAGTCCCAAGCTCAAGTTAGAGTTCCAGCTTCCTCTTTCCTGTACTAGATTTCTAAAGAAATAACTAAAAATAAGAATAAAGTCGCAGTAATCTTTTCATTCTCTTTCAACTTAATCATCACAAGATAACCACTGAAAAGCAGGAGTGTGTAATGAATCATCACTGTCCGTGCTCTGCTTGTGACCTGTCAGTGTGGAACTCCGGTCTCCAGTGACCCTTCACGGTCCAGTACTCCGCAGACGACTTGAAGGCTTGGTTTGTTACTGATCAATGCTTCTCACAAAGATTTAGTTGCTTTTCTTTATAAACTCAAAATAAACCACTCAGAAAATAATGTTCACTTGTGGAATTAAGACAAAGAATGTGGCACTTTTGACACTAACTGGACACGTGTCATTTATTTTTATCATCGATTCATCTTTGGCCTTGGCTGAAACTTTTTGGTGTTGCTCCATAATCATTTTCCCAGCCAAGAAAGCTGGAAATCTGATGTGGTTAAATACTGTGCAGACTGATAGCCACTCCCTCCTCATCAACCTGCTTCCAGAAAATGAACTGCATCACTGTTTACATCTTGTCATCCAAGACCATTGGATTAACTTCTGTCCAATAATGCTTAGTTGTTTGAAAGGCTTTACTAACATGCAGACCCTGAATATATCTGATGTAAAGGAAGGCATTCAAGTTAGATGCCACTATTAATAGCAGCAGTTGTCTGAGGCCAACACTTTGTGCCCAAGCCAAACTCTCATCTAATATTTCTTTACTTTTGCAATAAGCAAATTGCAAGCAATAGGTCTACTGCAGACTAATTTGGCTTTTTCTTACCTACTGTATTTGCTATTGGCTTGCACTTAACTCTGTGAGTTTGACCTGAAAGCTCGTAGAATGATGGTGCCCAGGAAGGTGTGTGTAGGTTTGTGTGAATGTCCATTCTCAAGTAAAGGGCCTCACAAGTGATATATGCACATTGTGCATCGAGAGCTTAGGGACGCGAGCTATTGATCAGTGTAACAAACACATTTGTCCTGATGCACAACAGCAAAACCTACTAGCTGCAAATGCCTGCTTTTCACGTCATTACAACAGTGCAGGGTGCACGCACAGCATCAGGTAAAACTCTCCAGCTAAGACATTGTTGGCTGCGTGCACACATGCGCACAATCACACCAGGGATGCCCAGGGGTTTCACAAGTCCTTCAAGACAGTTTCCAAGGCTGCCAAATGTGCAACCAGGTCTGTAGTCCCCACTCTCCTTTGTTCCTCTTTTTCTTCCTGATCAGAGAAAGCACTGACAAGGCCCGCACCAGGGGCTTCCTGTGAAACTGCCAGTGCTTCCTCATCCACCAACTGGGCAAATAAACTAATACCAGACAGCATGTAGAAAACACCAGTCATGCTGTACACGCAAGCTTTACCTGTGCTAAATCAATGCCTGTGTCAGCACTATTATTCTTAATACTATTATTTAAAAGTTTGTCTTGTTTATTAACCTAAATTTCAAGCTGATTTTTAAAATCCACTTACTTCTAAAAAGGATGGCTTAAAAAATCTACTTACTTTCAAAACCACTTGCTACTTACTTTTAAACTAATTGAGAATCCTCACCCGGGAAGGAAAGCACAATTAGCAGTATGTCATCTTGACTGAGGTGTGGGACATGGCAATACCTAGAACTAGAATTGAAGCTAGCAACTATTACATTTTAGTCATGCAACCTGAATTTCTTATTATCTTTTTTTTTTTTTTGCTGTTTCTTTGGATATTTAAGGAAATTGGGGCAATGTTTTCTCTAATGTTTACCTTCACCATGCCTTCACAATTAATGAAGCAATTAAATATTCTATAGAAAATGAAAGTGCACCTGTTCATTTTTATCTATCATATATTATACTCTCTGTTTAACTCATCTAAAATTGTCTTTTTAATTTTTTTTTTTTTGTACTGGGGATTGAACTCACAACCTCGCATTTGCCAAGCAGGCACTTATGCCACTGAGTTAAACCCCCAGCCCTGAGGTTGTCTTTTTTTTAATGGAAATAAATTAATAAAGGATTCTGGAACCCTAGTGGGTAAACAGGATTTATTATATTTCTATGCATGCTTCACGTCACTCAGTATAATTCACGAAACAGTCAAAGGAAATATATGCCTGGTGGAGAGATGCAGTCGGGGCGCCCACATTACGGGGCAAGTCTTCACCCCAAAGGAAGCTTCCAGACTTTCCTGCTTGCCTGGTACAGTGAAGTACAAGGCACACTGGGGCTTGCTGCTGTGCAGCTCCTGGACAGGCTGGTCCAGAGCACAATGCTGCGCTGGGGGAAGAGTCACAGCAGCCAGTGCTCGGAGTCAAGCAGAGGAGGGCTGCGCAGGCAGGATGGGCCAGGACGGGTCACATTCCCGGCACCACTTCAGCCGTGGGACCTCGGCAAGCAGGCTGAGCACCTAGGAAGAGGGCGCTGTGCCCCTGCCTGCTCTTCGGTCTCGAAAGAGTCCAACGGCCCCTTGGCCTAGGCTGTCATCTCCTGGTCCTTCTGGGTAGCAATATGCGACCAAGTGATCATCAACTACAGGTGTGCAGCCACTTCCCAGCCCCAGGTGCAGAGCAGCGGCTGAGGCTCCTGGTGCCTCGCATCTCTGGGGAGCTGGGACAGGCAAGGTCTCGTAGGCGAGCAGGTGCCACTGGTGCACCTGGGTCTGCAGGAAGATGGGGAGAGAGACGGGGAGAGGGAGGGAGGGGAAGGAAGGGCAGCAGGAGGGGTGATGAGCCGGGGCTGAGAGACAGAATCTGAGGATGCCAGGAGTACTGTGGGACACAGTATCAGGCGTGTGCCCTGCATCCAGGGCCTGTGCCTGTGCCCTGAACTTCACAACCTTGGCCTTTTCCTCTCGTTATTTCGGGGAATTTAAAATTTCCATCCCAGTGGGAGGCTGCCTTCTCCCATTGGTTCAGATTTATAGACGCTCTCAGTTAGGCCCATTGGCATAAGCGCGCCCCTGCTGTCCAGGAGTGCGTGCCATCCTGGTGGGGTAACTGGACCCCACAGCTGCAGGACACGCACATCTCCAGCTGAGCACAGAAAAGGAAAACACAGGTGAACACAGCCAAGCCAGATCCAGGCCTGCGCTTGATCTCTCTGGGCTCCTAAGATTCTGCGTTTCGCTTTTCTTTACTATTACTATCATTTGGTATAGAAAAGAATCCGGTGATTGTCCCTGAGCAGTCAGAAAGCCAGAGGACCAGCATGGAAAACAAGTGATCTTTCAAGATGTGAAATTAGAATCCCACGGCCATGAACCTACCAGTTACCCCAAGCTACTGAATGCAGCATGGCGTGTGTGACTGGTGGGAGAAATGCCTCCCTCCTGGGGACCCCACCTTCAGCTGTGAGTCTATGGGAAGCTTCTCCCCTGGCAGCTGAGGAGATACAGCTTCCGGTGGCCAGGGAACCTCCCAGGGTCTTTGTCCTTGGCAGGGTCCCCTGTTCCCTCTAGCATGCAATTGTCCCTGCCGGGCAGCACACAGCCTCTTGTGGAAGCCGCCCTTCCAGAGCACTGCCCAGGGGATTGCAGGCTCCTGAGCAAGGTCCTCGGCTAACACGTGCCCAGTCGGCCCGGTTCCCTTGGGCTCCTTACCATGGAGTCAGGATTCAGCTCATTTTATCCACACAGGCAGCCAGTGAAGGAAGTCAGGCCCTGAGGTCAGCAGGGTGGTGGCCCAGGCCTCAGAAGCAAGAAGGGACAGAGGTTGTGGCGTTTGGGCCATAGCGTTCTCTTCTCCTTCTCCTTCCTCTCTTCTTCCTCTTCCTCCTCCTCCTTCCTTCCTACTCTCTCCTTCCCCCATCTTCTCTCCCTCCCTCTCTGTCTCCTTCAGTTTTCCTGTGGTTCGCAGTGTGAGTGTCACTCTGTGATGTTTGCCTCCTTCCAAGTCACGACTGTGTGATGAGTGACTGATGAAAGGGCAAGGGCTGCCTTGCTCAGCAGTGGAGAGGACCCAGGATGGGGGACCCACAGTCAGGGCATGTGACCAAACGGTGCGTGCTTTGTTCTGCTTGAAATTCACTCAGGTCAAGTTCTTAAGAGACAGCCACCAAGTGACACTCATTCACACCTGTGTCTCACTCCATCAAGTGGTGTGGTACTGTGTATGAATGCCCTGTGTCATGTGTGTGTGTGTGGAATGTACTGTATGATGTGCACATATGAGCTGTGTATGTAGTATGTGTTGACTGTGTGCTGTGTACCATGTATATGGATATGGATGGTAGATATGTGGGTTATCACATGGCTGTCATCTCCATGTGTGCGTGTGATATATATGTGTGTGATCATTGTATATAAGTCTATGCCATGCGCACTGTGTGGCCTGTGGACATATATCCATGTGTACATGACGTACATGTGTGGTCTCTCTGTATGTTTGGCATGTATGTATGCGACGTGCATGTGAGTTGTAGCTCTGTGTTCTGTGTATATGATTGGTGTGTGCACGGTGCATATGTTCTGTATGTGCCCATGTTCTATGTGTGCTGCACATAGTATGTGCGCATGTGGTCAGTATGTATATGTGTGGTGCATATGCACACAGCATCCACACGTGACGTGTGTGCATGACATGCAGGTGGAGTCTGTGTTTATGAAAGCAATGTGCACACGTGTTGCATATGTGTTGTACATGTCCGCGTATGTACGTATTGTGGTGCGTGTGCCCAGTGAGTATCTGTGGTGTGCAGGTGTGTGCCGTGCGTGTGGCATGGATGTGTGTGACATGCGATGCGTAGCTGTGCCTTCGTACCCGTGGGGGTGCGGGCGTGGGGGTGCCGGTGTGGTCCGTGTGTGTGATGTGAATGCACCAGACACATGTGCTTAGTGAGGCTGAGGGACAGGGTGCTGGATGCCCAGCAGGAAACCAAGTAAAAGCCAGGCCCTTGCCTTCCTGGGTGTTTCTCCCTGAGGGCAACCTTCCCTGTGGAAATGCCGCTGCTCGCTGTGCGGTCTCCCAGCGCCTGTGAACTTCAGCCGCCAAGCTGAATTCTGTCGAGACCCAGAGTTGTCCACGCTGCACCCATCCTCCCTTCCACCCTCTCCTCCGGTTCCTCAGGACCAGAACATGGTGAACAAATCAGAATGTGAGCTCCCCAAGGTGAGAGACTGTGATCTAGAAAATCGCGGGGCCCAGAGCCCACCACGCAGAGGCAGGCACATGTGGTGTCGCTGAAGTTGGGTCCCAGGGCCCTGGGGACGCAGTGCTCCTTACAGGTCCAGGTCCACTGGTAAACGGCTCAGGATGTGCTCACAGCCTGCATAACGCTCCTCATTCCGCAGACCTGGGGCTGGTATCCCCGCAGAGAGGTGATTTTCAAAACTGGCTTAATGTTGCACCCACTCAAGATGCTAAATGATCTAGGGTTTTGTTCTGCTTCTGAGAAATAAAAAAGTGTGACCCTCTTAGGTAGGAAGTAGAAGGAAATTTAAAGGAAGAAAGAAGGGAAGGAGGAAGGAGGGAGGGAAAGATGGAAGGAAGGAAGGAAGCAAGCAAGTCACTGAATAACTGCTCAACCTCATTTACAGAGGATGGTGTGATCTATTTTTTTGTCTCTCTGTGTCTGTTTGTGTCTGTCTATGACTTATTTTTGTCTTAAACCTCTAATGCAGGAGGGCATTACATCACATCTTGGTCTAAGTATCCTACAGGCTAAATTGCTAAAGGAAGCATCTGTCATTCTCTAAATTATCTTGTGCTTGCATTAAGATGCACAAACCAGGAACCTACATGATTTGTAACATTAAAAAGCCATAGCTTAGCTGGCCATGGTGGCACATAGCTGGAATCCCACAACTCGGGAGGCTGAGGCAGAAGGATTGCCATGAATTAGACGCCAGCCAAGGGTGTTTAAAGTCAGCCTGCATTACATAGTAAGCCCCTGTCTCAAAACAAAACAAAACACAAAACAACAACAAATAAAAATCCCAAACACACACATGCACACACAAAGCCATAGCTTAATTGGGCATATTTTTGATAAAAGCATGCTCTCTAATACCTTAAATTTTTTGCTAAAATGTGACACTTTGAACTACCTCCCAACTTGTTTATTATAATTTTCAGCATTTATTGATAGAAAATGGAAAAGGAGCCTGTGAAAAGCATGTGTGGGATAGCTCATTTTGGCACCTAGAGTAGCGAGCAGTAGCCGTCCGTGAATTTTTAACGCCTTGGTGTGTAAATGTAGGAATGTGAATATATATGTAAGTATATAATGTCTAGTATATAATTAAGTATACTGAATAGGCACCTTGAGATTTAGAGCCTGGTTGCTGGTAATTTTGCAGTGGATTCTAATAGATAGAGAGACACAGTTCCTCCGGCTTTTTGTCTCTTCTTTGGCCTTTTTCTTTTCACCTTCTTCTTCGTTTCCCTGGTTCTCTGCCCACATTCCCTTGGCCTCCGGGCCCTCCTGGGTGGTCCCTCCCCCCCGAGGCCCTCCTCCCCCTGAGCCTGGTGCACCCCGCCTGCCTGCAGATCTAGGGGATTCGCCTTCTCCCCTACAGTGGCACTTTAAGGACGCCCGGCTGAAACAAGCGTGAGAACTGTGAATGAGCAAATGTCACACCCAATCTGGCCGCACACAAGCTCTTTGACTTTCCCTGGGAACACAGGATGCAGCTGTGGCAAGTGTGACAGTCTTCCAGCACTCTGGGCCCGGTAAGTGACGTCCTTCCTTCTGCCGAAGCCATCCTTTCTCAGGTGAGTTAGCCAGCACAGGTTTCATTTTAAACTGGAATCAGAGTGCGCAGGGGGCAGCTCTGCTTTGATGCAAAGCCTCTGGCTTGCGCCCCTCCACGACCTGAAGCTTCGGCATTTGTCTAGCGCCCTCTGCTGCCCAAATCAGGCAGGCGCGGGCTGCCGGGGGCGCGGGAGGGGCAGCATCTATCTGTATTGTAGCTTAAATCGTTCGCAGCAAAATATAATTGGGAAAAGCAGGAGAAAAATTAAACAAAACAAATCTTCAAAAGCTAAGCGATTAAAACTCTTTCGTAGAGCTGAGAAACTAAGATAAACATCCACACAAATGCACAAACCCAAACAACCAACCGTGCACTTGGAGATTAGGGGCCTCCAGGAAGCTGCCGCCAGTCCCCACAGCCAGACACTAGCACGGGCGTACAAGACCTGGGGGCGCCGTTCGGTTCAGTGTGCCTGGGGCAACTCAAATAATCGTCTTCATTAATAGATGGAGCTATTTTTCATATTGTCTCCCAAGTAGGATTATTATTCCAATGATAACTACTCCAACAATAGAAAGTTGGAATTTCAGAAAAACAAATACATCCACTGAGATCCCTTAGCACGGATCCTGAGGAGTATAGCAGAAGCACAGAAAGCCCTGCTTGCTTTGAACAGTAGGGAAATTAGGAAACAGAAACAGTTGCTGATGTGCCCCCTGCTGGGTAATAACACAAATTTAACTAAATATGTGGGCCACTTGTGGTCGGTCTTCAGCTCGAATCTTTCTATGATGTAATTTCACCTTCCACGACAACTTCTTCAAAAGAGAGTTGGAACCATGAGAAACGCAGCTCATTTAGAATCCTAAGGCCGATTGTGCAAAGCCGCACACATCTCTGAAACCCGCACATACTGTGGGAAAGCACAAGTGTCTGTCTTTTGTAAAGGTCTGTATTTCACACAAAACGTGGACCTTGAATAAACTTGGTGGTTCAAGTTTGAATCAAATTGCTTTTAACTAGACTATTTATAAACATTTAAACAAGTCAGTCTATTTCAATGCTCTGCATTTTATTCATGTAATATCCTTTTGTGCACCTACCACACCCATTGATAACAGCAAAAACAAGAGTGAGCTGTCTCGCATTTCCAGCGAGCTGACATTGTGTGATTCCTCCCTGCGCTAATTTCTAACACCACAGTGGTGACCTGTTTCCCACATGCTGGCTGCGCCAGTTTCTGTTTGGGGTCGTCTTGCCTTTCATGGGAATGTTTTATTTATCTCCTTGGACCTAAATTAGTTCAAGCAACAGAAGCAAAGCATGAGAGGCCACTGGCAGCATTCAGAAATAATGAGTAAAATGGCAAAGAACTCATTAAATTGAAGCTGTTCATTTTCTTTTATTTCAGAGAAAGAGGGAGAGAGAGAACTACACATTACATAAGCTCACAACGAATTTTTAAAAATAAAATACACTAATATAATGAAAACATCACAAAGTATATCACAAAATAAGTCATTTATTTTGAAGTTAATTTGAACAGTTCTGTTCTGAACTCACCTCTGGCCTCCACCTCTATAGGACTAAGGCTTTTTCTTCTCTACATCTTCCTAACAGGACACCCAGGGTGACACCCATGGTGGCCAGCAGAGAACGCCCATTGAGAAGGGTGATAGACAGCCTGGAACAAAATCAGAGCGCTACACGGAAAGCCTGCAATGCAGGACCAATCCTTGGATTTGTTTAAAGAGATTACAGATAAGAAGAATAAATGAAGAATCATTACAGTACATTTTTATAAAAAATTTTGCATTTTTGAGACAGGGTCTCACTATGCAGCTCAGGCTGACCCTGAGCTCACTTTGTAACCAGGCTGGTCTGGAATGTGCAATGATCCTCCTGCCTCAGCCTCCCGAGTGCCGGGATTATGGGCATGCGCCACCACGCCCAGCTCATTTCAGTGCTCTTTGAAGTAGACAGGGGCCTGGCTATCGGTGGCCAGTTTAAAGGGGCCTGGTCTTTTCTGTGACAGGTGGGTCCTAGTGATTCAAGGCCTCAAATCCTATGACTAACAACAGACCTCCCTTCCTTGTCCTCAAGTAAGAATGCTGAAGCAAACGAAGGTTTGAACAAAGGAGTAAGGGACATGACCAAGGAAGTCACCCCCTGTGTGACCAGAGAGGATCACACAGCCTGAACTGCATAGTGAGACCCTGTCTCAAAAACACAAGGTGCAAGGTGTGACTTTCACACAAGAAACAACTCACTCTGCAGGACCTCGCTGGTTTCCAGATCCCACTTTGCATTGATACTGTCCATGGAGACCCGCACATCAGCCACTGGTGAGAGGAGACAATCCAAACCTGACAGCCTCCCCGAGAGGACAGCCAGGGCCATGCCTAGGGATGACAGTGCTCCCAGAGGAGGGGGGATCAAGATGGGAGGGGGACCCTGGGGCTGTAAGAGGTACAGGCGCGGGCAGAACAGGGTGTGAAGGCCGGAGCAGCACAGGAGCTTGGGCAGATGTCAGTGTGCCTGGTACTGTGGACCCTAAAGACGGGTTTATAAACAGGTCCAGACACTAAAGAGACAAGGTCCAGGGGCGCAGCAGGAGGAGCACAGGAAGGGAGGAAGGAAAGGCAGGTGGGGGGCGAGGGGCGGGGGGCGGGGGGCAGGCTGCCAGCGCCTTAGGACCCGGGAAGACGCTCGCCACACGCGCACACACACACACGCGCGCGCACACACGCACTCACGAGGCTTTGGCAGGTCCCGCGGGCCCGGGACCACAGAAGCTGTGAGGTTTGAGGCGGAGGCTGGCACAGGGAACTGGGAGGAAGGGTCGTAACTGGGGGCAGAAACACGACTTTCTAGCTCACGGCAGATTTAGGGACAGATCCACAATCTACGTTATCTAACCAATAAAGTATGAGGTTCTATAAAACTCAGTAGAAAATGAAGAAGCTGAAATCTCGAGGAGTGACCTCATGAAAAGGGGTCACCCTGGGGGGACCCGAGGTGAACAGGGCCGGAGGTGAAGCGGGATAATGGGTGGGGGCTGGGGACCCAGCATCAGGAAAGGGGTGCGGTTCTCTGACATGCTAGGACAGGCCCCATGACAGGGAGGAAGCCAGGAGAGCACAGGTCACGGTGGACACACATGTCAGAACCTCACTTTGGGTGTGCACTTCTCAGAGAAAGAAACACAAACAGCAAACAAATACCTGAAAAGATGTTCACCGTCACTGGTCATTTGAGAGATGCAAATCAGAGCAACTCCAGAAAGATCGGCTCTCACCAAGAAATCAACCAGTAACTAATGCCCATGAGGCTGCGGGGAAAAGAAGCCTTCTCCACTGTTGGTGGGAGTGCAGACTGGGGCAGCCACTGTGGAGATCAGTGTGGAGAGTCCTCAGAACACTAGAATTAGAGGTCCCGTCCCACCCAGCCATTCTCCCCAGAAGAATTAAAAACAACATGCCACAGTGATACATGTGCACCCATGTTTATAGCGGCACAATTTGTAATAGCCAGGTCTTGGAAACAACCTAAGTGCCCATCAACCGAGGAATGGATACCAAAGATGAGATTTTTTATATAATGGAGTACTATTTCTCCATAAAAAGGATAAACTAGACACTTTTATAGGTAAATGGATGCAACCAAGACCTTCCACATATGTGAAATAAACCTCAAGCACACGTGTAAACATCGTATGGTCTCCCTAGTGTGAGAAGCCGAAACAGTAAATAAGATCCAAAATTGCAATAGATACTGTGAAAGGGGGAAGAACTTCAAAAGGAAACAGAAACAACGGAGAATAAAGTAAAGAAGGTAGGGAAAAGGAAAAAAATAAAAAGTGTACATTACATAAAAGGCAGCTGCACTAATTTCTCTTAGTCCACCCGAAAAGGTTTGTGGCGATGCCTAAACACCGAAGTCTCGGACTCTGAGTGACTCGTTTCCAGGCAAAGATGCTCGGAGTGTTCACCTTGGTCACCTCCTACTACCTTGTTTGGAAAAAAATTTTTTTTTCTCTTTAAAATAAAACGAAACCTTACCCCTACAGGACAGAAGCCTGTTATCTTCCCACGTCAATTTAAATAAATAAATAAATACAGAACCACACAGGGACCCTCCACTGACCCATGGATTTGGAGCTCTGCAGGGACCCTCGCACCCTCTTGGAGCAGCCAGCTTTCGGGCAGGAGGAGGGAGGAGAGGGGCTTGGCTCTGCTTTACCGCAGTCCCCGGCTGCATGGAGACGGTCAGCCGCTGCCCTGGAGGCGGGCCGATCTCTTGGGCCCTTCCCGGGCCTGCGGATTATCCTGTGCTGGTGCTGCAGGGAGCAGACCTACCCCTTTGGATGGCGCCTCCCTGGTCCTTCCCGAACCCCGTGTTAGCTGCACTGTCCAGCAGCTCCCGCAGCCGTGCTGGACTTTACCTTTGCTCCTCTGCCTAGTTCCGGCGCCCTAGCTGGAGATGGAGCCAGGAGTCTCTGCCGGGTCCTCAGCGGCTGCTGTGCTCCGTACACCCCACACCTTCCCGGAGGACGCCCCGAACCCGTCTCCTGCCTCTGCGCGCCACCCTCTGCGCTGCCCCGCTGTGCCCAGAGCAAGGCTGCAATTTCTGCTGCCCTGGGGCACAAAGAGCTCAGAGTCACACGGTGTCACCGCGCAGAAGGGGAACTCCGGGGGTCAGGGACCTTGCTTACTCTAGGGGCTTATCGGGCAGCTGTGGGGAGCCGGGCTGCGTGTCCCCGTTCCCAAGCCACGTGAAACCCTCCCTCCTGTCACCCGGCTTCTGGTGTTAGCAGGTGCCTGGTGACCCATGCGAGTGGCCCGTGACCCCGGGTTCACCCCAGGGTCCCTCAGGGCTCCCTCTCCAGACTGGGCCTTACACAGGGGTGGCGAAGAGCACACTGCATCCGTGGACATTGAAGCAGTGGTCAAATTATACAATCAAAGCTTACATTAAAAAATTACAGTGAAATGCTTACAAAATATTACAGCCAAAAGACACAGGAGCGGTCATCCCACTGGAAACGTCTCCCCTGCCTTAGAGCCCGCTAGCCCAGTGTTCCCGCCGCTTTCCGAAGCAGTTCTGGAAGTCCTCTCTCCTCGGTGTCCTCACTAGGTGTGATCAAAAATGATGTGAATGCTGCTCCCCCAAGAGGGCGCAGCCCAACAGAAAAGAAGAAGCCACGCAACTTTTGGCTCTTTCTCAAAATCAAAGGGTCCAGGAAAGGGAAACACTTTGACTGTAATCGTTCACCATCACGACAGGCAGCACAGCAAAGAGAAAGGATTCCCACAACTACCTCAGAAAGGGCGTGGGTGAGGGGTGAGTGTGGGAGAACGGGGTGGGGGCTGAGGGGCATTAGTGGCAACAAGTGTGTCACTATAGTGAAATGCTTGAAGTGTAAACATGTACAGTGTCTTCCAATCACACCTCATAGGGACTGATCTACTCTGAGTATCAGTCAGTAACTAGTTAGTGGGCAAATGAATGGAGAATCTTTCCCTCTCTCCCTCTCTCCCTCTCTTCCTCTCTTCCTCTCTCCTCCCTACCTTTAATAGGTTCTTGTTTTCAGTGTCAGGTTTTCTGAGGTCATAAACTGAACAGTATATCACTCTTGGTAATTTGTCAACATATTTTCCAAACTCAACCTTAATATACACATGTTTCACTAGGCAAATAAAAAAAAATTCCCAATAAACTCATTAAATAAATCAAGGGCGCTTTATAACTTAGTACCCACTGACCACCTGACTGCAGAGTGAGAGCACAGGTTGTTGGAGTCTTTGTTACACCACTGCAGCTCACAGCTGGGGCCTTTCACGGCATCTTGCTCCCTAACTGTCCTGAATAAGTTCCTTTATGGCTTGTGATGAAAACTCAGCACATCTGAACATCATTTTCTCCACTTATTTTTCAAAGACTTTTGAGGGAGGAGAAGAATCGGATGCTGTGAGAGTTTGTTTCCTGAGCAGAGGATCAGCTAAAGGAAAGGGCTGGGGGCAGGTCGACCCTGGATGCCATCTCAGCTTTGCAGGTCCACTTCCTTGTTTAGACAGTAAAGAGAAGACCCCCTCTAACTGTGCTATTTTGTGGAATGAACCAGACAATGCTGATGAGGCTTATGGCTGTGTAAGTGCTGACATTTCTCCGGCTGCTTTGGTTGGGCAGCAACAGTCGCTGTGTAAGGAGTTTAAATCTATACCGTGGTCCATGTTCTCTGTTCACCATTCAGATGGACCTGCCTCCTCCTCTTCCTGCCTCTGCAGGCCAGTGTCTAAATGCCAGACGCTAAGGACCCCTCCTGACCTCCAGCCTCCCCTTTGCCTGGACCCTGGGGATCCCGCAGGAGTCTGAGGTGCTTTCTTTCTGCGGGTGGCTTCACCCACACTGTGTCTTTGAGGAGGTGACTGCCCCTTGTTCTCTGATCCTTCACTGCTGGGATGACAGAGGCGCCATGGGCTCCCTCTGCCTCCTGGGTTCCTGCGCTCTGGGTACATCACAGACCATCTTCCATTGCCTGGGTGAGAGCTGAGCAGCCACGCTCCTAGTGGACACCGAATGCCCCACTGCCCCACGCCGACTCAGCTTCCTCTCTCTCTGAGAAAGAACCACTTGCCTTTAAGTTGTGTAACTGAGGTTAAGAGTTTGGAGGAAGAAAGAAAGGAGAAAGGAGAAAGACAGCAGAGGCAGATTCCTTGAGGGGATTAAGAAAGAATAGCTGGGAGCTGGAGGTGTTAGCTCCAAATTAAACTTAATAAGCCCCGGGGATAAAGGAAAACAGACAACAGTTAGCTCAGTCACTTGCTTCACACAAGCAGTAGCCACTTCTACTAGAGGCCCCCAGATTCCTAGCGAGCAGCAGGGTGGGCAACTTAGAGTCATGGGATACGTTTAAAGGAAAGTTAAAAATTCATAATGTGTATTGTCACTTTTCCTTATACGGGGGACCCCAGGTGTGCCCTGTAGAATACTCACACAGCAAGCTGCACGCTTGATGTTTCACGGTGATCAGATGAAAAAAAAAAAAAAAAACGAACAAAGATAGATGAGTGACATGATAGAAGTGAAATCGTACACACACACCCACACACACACACATACGTGCAAAGCCTAAGTACAGAGAGAACTGTAGCATCTCCATTTAGATATAATTATTAGAAGCAATTTGCATACTATACAATTGACCTCTTAAACAGAACCTTTAGTATATTCAGATGAAACCATTACCACTGTGTAACCTTGAACATTTGAAATAGCCAATCCTCTACTTCCTGTCAACCACTAATCTGTTTTCTTTATATTTATCAATTCTGGGTATTCTGTAAACGCAACTGCCTACCGCACTGCTTCGTGACTGGGTTCCCTTGCTTAGTGGAACATTTTCAAGGTTAATTCATTTTATAGCATGGATCAGTCCTTCAGCCTTTTAATGCAGAACAGTATCCCTTACACAAGTAGGTCCAGTGGCGTTTCACTGCAGTGCGGATTCGCAATGCCCTATTGGCCGATGATGTTGAAATGTTTATGTTACTGATCTATTGTACTGGAGCAATATCTATTGAAAACTTTTATTATTTTTTAAGTATTTGGATAGCTATGGTTGAGTTATAGAATTTTAATATATTTTCTTAAGTATAAGTCTCTTATCAGATATATGATTTGCCAAACCTTTCTCCCCTTCTGAGTTCCTTAGTTTCACTTTCCTGATTCAGCCCACTGACACACACCATTTTTAATTTTGATGAAATTTAAGTTATCTTTATCTTTCTTATGTTGATTTTTAATCTTTCCATCTTACCTAAAAACAAGAACAGAAAGAACTGTTTTCTTCATGTTTACAAACATTCATGCTTTTGTTTTCTTTCAAACAGATTTGTAGGTTTTGAATCTGACATTTAGGGTCGACCAATACTGAGCTGATTTTTGTACAGAGTTGCACCAGATCAACTGTTCTACCTTTGTGTAAGTTTTGGGAGTGTCTGTCAGAAGTCCTCTGATGCTGTTCCCTCTTTGGAGTGGTTTTGTTGAATTTCCACATGAGTTCCATTAATGTTCATGAAGAAGAGAGCTGAAATTTCCAAGAGCACTGTGCCGAAGGTGACGCTCTGACGGGGAAGATTTTCTTCTGAACGGATTGTGCGGCCCTTACAGACATGGACTGCTTGGCCTCACTTAGATCTTGTTAACTTCATTAAACAATATTTTGTGGTTTTCAGAATATAAGTTTAAATTTCTTTCTTTAAAACTACCATTACTTTCATCCTGAAACCACTGGAAATGGAAATCTTAATTATACTTTAATTTTCAATCATATTCTTAATTCTTAATTATAGTATACAGTTGAAACCTGACCCAATTCAATGTACAAAAATTAACTTGAAATGATATTTGTATTGTATTTGGATTTCTCCAAGTATATACATTTGCAATATGCAATTGATTTCCTATCCTTTACCTAATATTCTGCAAGGCTTCACCTGGTTATTTGGCTCTGTATTTTAAATTTGATTTCTTAGCATTCTCCATATACAAGGGTGTCTTTATAATAAAGGGACAGTTTTGAGTCTGTCTTTGGTTTTTGTGTATTTGTTTTCATGTTTTTCCTAATAAGCCTCCTCCACCGTCTTGTGTAATGCTGAAGAGAGCAGGCAGCAGCAGCCTCCCCATCCTGTTCCCAACCTTAGGAGGAAACTTTCCATCTTCCATGTTTTCTGCACATTGGTTCACACACAAAATGAAGAATATTCTTCTATTCCTAGTTTGTTCAGCAATTTTATCAGAAAAAGGTCCCGGATTTTGACAAATGCTTTCGTTGCATTACTGAGATGATAGTGTGGGTTTCGTCTTTTACTTTATTGATTCAGTGTGACGAAGCCACCACATAATGAGTGGTGGCCAGCGCCACACTTAGGTTAGAAGTGATCCCACAGGTTGAACCTTCGAATTATGGAAGTGCTCCCAATGATGGTGGCATAGAAATGAAGTCACCTGAGTAGGTGTGTCCCTTTCATTAGGAGATGCCTAATTTTAGGATGTTAATTGCTTTTCAGATATTACATCAACCTGGTTTTTAATATATGACTTCTTTTCATATGTTGCCAGATTTGGCTTGCTAATGCTCTGTTACAGAATTTTGCATTTATATTCATATTCTTATGGTCTATAGATGTATTTCTTTGTAATGCCTTTGTATTTTATTGGAGTCAAGCTTTTACTGACCTCATAAAATTAGTTGGGAAGTGTTCCCTGTTCTTGTGTTCTTTAGAAGAATATAAATTGTTACCAATTCTTCTTTAAGAGGTCCTACAATTCATCTGAAACTACTTAGCTTCATTCTCAAACTACAGCACAAGTATTTAGATGCTATATTTCTTCTTGAGAAACCTGTGGTTCTTCCTGTCTTTTTAGATTTTTTTTTCATTTTTTATCCCTAATTTGGTGGCATGAACATGCATTTAGAATATTTCTATTTTTGTTAGGTTGTTAATAGAATTCCTTGTATCAATTCTGATTTAAACTCCTTTCCTTTGTGATATTTGTCGAGTGTCTATGTGTAATTCAGCGTTCCTATAAAAGAGCAGAGAATTAACAGGGCTCACTGTTTCTGAGAGTGCAGTCCCTGTTTGGCTGGCTCAGAGGCAGAAATACCATAGTGGACCTGAGTACCAGCGCACAGACGCTTAGTAGCTCCAGGAGGTAGAGCAAGGGGAAGAATGAGGGACAATACATATCCCCAAAGCCCACACCCCCACGACCCACACAGACACAGCGAGAAGTGTGCTTTACACACTACAAGGTAACTCCTAAGCCAATCCAATGGACAATTTCAGTTTAAATATCAGTTTACCTAACGAATTTTTACATTTTGCCAATTGTAAAGAATTAACATTTTTTCTCATCTTCCACTTGCTTTTTTAATTCTGCATTTCATTAATTTCTGCTCTATATTTTTATGTTGTAACTTCTTCTTAAGTGTTAGTTTATTTTTCTGATTCCAAGCACTTCATATGGAAGTCGAGATAATTGATGTGAAATTTTTCTTCATACACTGACATATATATTTGTAATACATATGGGTTTGATATATATATAAGAATAATTCATTTTGCTAGTAATCCAAAACATACTTCTGTATCAAAGCAGAGAAAGAGGCATGACATATTACTTGAATTGCAAGACGTTGCTCATTTTTCAGGTTAAAATTTCTTAGAAATATTTGCTTCCCTTGTAGAACACTCACAGATCAAGTTACTGGCAATCCAAGGTTTCACTGTACTATTATATATCTTATATGTTGTACCTTATATATGAATGTGTGTTTTTCTATTTTAAAATGAAAAAGAATAAAAATGATGATGCAGAATTTCAAAGCAATGTAACAGGAGATTAACAGTGGTTAAAATATTGTGCATTGTTATCTTCAAAGTCGTTGCTCAGATTACAAAATACAGGCATGTAAAAATGAACAATGAAAGAATAAACCATTCCTTTAATGAACCAACAGAAGTTAGAAATTAGTAGTATAATTATCTATCACACACACACACACACGTACATATTTATCTAATCTTTTCCCTCCTTTTTTTCTCCTTCTCCCATCCCAGCTGTTCTTTCCTTTTGAGCACTTTCTCCCCCTTTCACTTTCACAATATCTATGGTACGTTTTGAATCTTATTTACTCTTTCAGTTTTTTACACTAGGGAGACAATATGATATTTACACATGTGTGTCTGATTGATTTCACTTATGAGTACAGTCTTAAGTTGCATCCATTCACCTATAAAAGCCTTGAGTTTATCACATGCATTTATATGTCTACATCATCCAAACACACTAGAATTATTACTTCCCTTAAATTTAAATATTTGAAAAATATTCGCCTTTTTAAGAATAGGAAAATGGATTAGAGAATAGGAATGAGGGACAGGAATAACTCCTGCGAGACAGGAGGGGCCCGAATGGGTTGCTCTGAACAATATTCCTGTAGAGACAGCAGTGCAAGCACAGGGTGTGATAATATCCTTAGGGTCCGTCGCTGGAGTTCTGCTTCGGGTGCCCCTGCGTACGGAGTAATCCTCTAGGTTTACATCTTTGTAAACCTTTGTAAACCTGTAGGCTTCCACATCTTTTCTCTCTGTGATGCTGAAGTGAGCACTTCCATATCTTTTTATATTAGAGTCAAATACCTTATGTTAATTACCGTCCAGATTCAAAGCTCAGGTACATCTTACGTCTTAAAGCAATTTCCCCCCGTGCTTCCCTAATTACCTGTAGGTGCTCTTTCTGTGAACAAGCACAGAAACCATTTCCTGGACTTCTGTCCATTCCATTCCTTCCAAAAAAGGAAGAGTGAAACCAACACAACCTTCATTTTCAATTTCTCTAGAAATCTCTGTATTTTACCTTCATTTCAGAAAGATATTTATTGACTATAAAATTATTTTTGACAATTTTTTTTAACATTCTGAAAGCATCTCATCGCCTCTGGCTTTCATTACTTCTAAGGAGAAATCAGCTGTCATTCTCAGGCTGGTTGCTATATCTGTTTCTGTATTCATGTCTTCAGTTTTACCTTTGTCTTACCGTTGGGCTGTGATGTCCTGGGTGTGGAGTTCCCTGTACTTATATACTTGCAACCCACTGAGCTTTTTAAGTGTGCAGATGAGGTTTTTAAAATCAGATTTGTGATGATTTCTGTAATTTGGGGGAAGTATTCCTGCCCTCTTCCTCTCAGCCTACTCCCTCCGGCTCTCTTCCTGCAAGTGTGTGGATGTGTTTTGAAGCTGTCGTGTGTCTCTTCCAGCTCACATCATTTTTCTTTACTGATTTTTTTCTTTTTGTTCCTTGGATTGTGTAATCTCTAAGAATGTGCTTCCCTCCACCACCACCTGCAACCCCAGGGCTTGCTCTTGTCACCTGTTTGCTGTCTGCTTGTTCAGTGGCTTCCCTGGGGTATGTTACTGAAAGAGACACCCACAAAGGAAGCTGCTCCTAAGATGGTCCACATTAGACATACTCAGGGCTTGCTGGTTCTCAAAGAGCTGTGTGATGTGTTCTTTTTCACAATCTCCCTGTTAATCTTTCTCCATTGGTATCACATCCAGCTCTTTGGCTGCACTGCCTGCCTGCTAATTGCTGGACTTCTTTTGACAATGTCCTGAGGGGAAAACTGCTTCTTAATGTGACCTAATGAAATTTGATCACCACTGTAAGATTAACATTGGAGAATTTTTTTTTTTTTTTTCTGATCTCACTGGGCCTCTTCTCAGCTTTGATTTTCCCCAATTCACTCTGGTAAATACCTTCTCTCATGGAAGTGACAGTCTTGTTTTAATTGCTTTCCACAAGAATGTCTTTGAGTTATAAATATGCCTTTGGCTTGGATTTTCCAACACTGTTATTAATATTAATTTCTGCAGAAATAACTTGAAACTCTCCTTGACCATCCATTCATGGGAAGAATTTCTGCCTCACTGCTTCAGAGTTTGGAGCTAGAATTGGGGTTTTCATCTTTCTAAAGGAAACCTCATTTTATGATTAGGGCTTTGGACCAACTAGGTAATCTTCCAACTTGTTAGCTATGTTCCAGCCTGGACCCAGGACAGCATGTGTAGCCTGCTTCGGGAACAAGTGGGAACTCAGTTTTCATGATTTGCTGGATGTGGTGTAGATACTGACTGCAGTAGAGCCCTAGCTGGATAAAGGAGGCCCTGACCTCTGAGCTGCACTCTCAGGAATGCACGCCACAGTCCTCAGAGCTGGGGGGAACGGCCGGAGCTAGTGATCTGCATCTCATGGCCACGCTCCTGCGTGACAGAGCTAGAGTGTGGCAGTAGGAAGGGGTGAGTTTAAGGCTCAAGTGACACGTTTTTATGATGCTTCACAGGTGCAGTGGCACCTTGGTTCATGAACTTAATTTGTTCTGTGACTTTAGAAAGGATGGTCACATCTGTGTTTGTGTGGGAAAGCCAGAAAGGTTGCCATGGTTGTGTGTGGCACCCATGCAGTTGGCAAACAAAATCAAAATTTTGCCAAGTGTTTCTATTGACAAACCAAACTTTAAACAAAAACATACATGAACTAAGATAGCACTGTATTCTTGAGGAAACATGTCATTAGCTCTATGCGCAGGCAAGACAACTGGGATGATTCTACTGCAAAGGTTTTCATCTCTGTCCATAATGTTTAGAAGCTATGGTTGTTCACCGAGGAGCTCCTCATGACCTCTCTTCAGAGATGAAACTCTTGTGCCGCATTTTTTCTTTTAAAAAGACCAAGTTTTTAAAGTAATATTGGGTTAACAGCAATACTAAGTAGAAAATGCAGAGAAGTGTTCTATATTCTGAACACGCGTGTGCGCGCGCACACACACACACACACACACACACAGGTTCCAACTATGAACACACACAGGTTCCAACCCTGATCCAGAGAGGTAATATAGACTCATCTGTGTCTATATTACCCAGGGTAAGGTACAGTTTCCCTCCTTTGGGTAAGAGCGTGTTCATTTTAGCAGAAACTGTCCATCTGACTTCAAAGGTTTGCACTACTTTCCATTCCTAACATCAATGTCCAGGAATTCCTGTTTCTTCATTTCCTGCCAAGCACTGTGTCAGAGCTCTGGATTTTGGTCATCAGTGTCCTAATTATGTGGTGAATCTCATCACTGTTTTTATTTGTTTTCTACATTACAAGATGAGCAGGGTCCTCTTTCCACAAGTGGGATTGCCATCAGATTATCCTCCTCGGTGAGGTGTCTGTAAGGTCTTCTGCCCACATTTATTTGCTTACCTTTCTTTTTAATTCATTGTATAATTAGTACTGAACCACTAATCTTTCTTGAAACTTAGCTTATTTTGTGGAGAAACACAGATGTAGTATCTGATAATTAAACACATAGAATCTAAAAAGTTTTAATACAATTATGTAAGACAAAGCAATTGAATTGGGACAGTTTAGATTTAAAAGTCAACATATCTGAAGTACACCAGGTCAGGCATTTGAAAAATATATGGAGGGAATAATATGACATAATTTTTGCAATTAAAAACCATCGTGTCCCATAATCAACTTTGAAGAGAAATAAATAAATGTAGAATCCAGCTGACAAAGTATTTCTACTGCATTTGCATAACTAAAGATACTTACATAATTGACACAACTTATGTAAACATCACCCTTACATAGTCTACCAAAACAATATACAACTTTCAGGGGAGAAAAAAAAAAGAGAGTTTTGGTCATGCTAAATAAGTGAACAAAAAAAGCAAAGCAAAGTAAAGCAAAGCAAAGCAAAGCTATCACTGTTACAGTGTAATAATCTTTCAGAGGAAATCTGAAGTCCCTTTTGGATGGCTGGAACAAAAGGCCTAACAAAATCACACGTGCCCTTTCAGTGAATTCCCAGCGCTGCTCCAAGGGATTTCTTCAGAAGACGAACATCCAACAGGATAAAAATAAACTTTGTGCAATTTTAAAATA
Source organism: Hydrochoerus hydrochaeris (assembly GCA_004027455.1). Taxonomy (NCBI): domain Eukaryota; kingdom Metazoa; phylum Chordata; class Mammalia; order Rodentia; family Hydrochaeridae; genus Hydrochoerus; species Hydrochoerus hydrochaeris. Next base: position 125,611 of record PVLA01001604.1, on the reverse strand, counting down.
TCAAAAATAAGCAACATATATAAAAGGACAAGTGATTAAATTTTGGTATATTGAAGCATCCATGTTGTGCACATAAATGAGGTATTATATACTAAACAAATTATGTACTAAATTAATGGAGAAGTTCTCTGGGAATTTACAGTCTTTCCAGGGGTGTGTGTGTGTGTGTGTGTTCACATGCATGAGTGGAATGCTACCACTTACATATGAAAAAAGAGGAAATAAGAAAGGATACAAAGGGGCTGGGGATTTAACTCAGTGACTAAAGTGCCTGCCTGGCAAGCGCGAGGTTGTGAGTTCGATTCACAGTACCAAAAAACAAAAAACAAAAGAACAAGAAAAGATACATGATTCTCATTATTTGTAAAGAAAATGAACAAGTGATAAGCTAATAAGTAAAAGAATGCTTGCCAACTGGGAGTCTGTAGCGAAGAGGTCAGGAAACTAATATGTATTTTGTAAAAAGAAGCAATCATAAAAATTCTCTGGATATAACATTTCAAATGTCTATCTATTGTACTATGGTAATAATTCTTACATTCAAAAATAAACAATTGAAATCAACAAGGATACCAGTGTGTCGCGATTGGAATACCAAGAGTAATAAATAAACAGCCTTATAAAATTATAACACAGCTACAAAGAAGGGAAAAGAAAAAGTGTAAAACCTAACCTGAATATCAGGAAACATCATTTTGATTACATAAGACTGAAAACAAAAACATCAACAAAATATTATACTCTAAATAGAAAACTATTCTTCACAAGTTTATGGATTAGCAAATCTTAAGTACATTTTTGTATTTTGTTTTTTCAAAAATAATGAAGTATTTTATGATGAGAACTAGATTTCCCAGTGGGAAAAAGGAGATAAAATGAGAGGGAGAAAATAATGAAGTGTGTGAGGTGGATTTGAGAGGAAGTTTCAGAAATGTGTTTACGTGTAGAATTAATACGCCCACCCCTGGAGGAAGTCTGTCTGTTAAAGCTGGTCCATGCTCAAGGACATCTGGGTAGCAACAAGCATGCGCAGTAGACAGTTCTTTATTATAAATATCATTCTCTAGTTAATAAAGAGATTTCCTGTATAAATGGGATGGGGAAATACAGAGAAAGCTGTGGTAGCCATTTGGACTGGAGTGTAAGAATTTTTCTAAAAATGTGAATCATATTAAAAGAAAAAGAGCCAACTTTAAATGACACTGGTAAACATCTGAAAACAATGTCAAAAAATAAATGATGATTGCAATCATTTGGAACACACACTCTTTTACACAAATTAATGACTGAGAAAATGGGTGAATGAGAAGGGAAAATCCTTCCTTAAAATAGAATTCCAATTACTAAACATCAAACAAATGATGAAAATAGAAAAATCTCCAAGAGGCAAACACAATGGTACTAATTGTTTCAGGCAAGAAGCATCAATACCTATTAGGCACAAAGAATGCAAGTGGATGAGAAGCAGGATATTTACAAAATCACTAAATATAGCCCACAATATTTTTATTAATTATAAAGGAAAAAGTAAGTTTAGAGTGGGGAAATCTGGCAGATATTCCCTGACCAATTGATCATGCTTAACAACCAGCAGTGAGACATCTTGCCTCTGAGACAGATTCAAGGTTATTTACATCACTGCCAACAATGCAAAACTAAGACAGAATCGCAAGGAAATGGTACACAGTCTCTAGCTATTTCTATTAAACAAGAATTCCTCAAGTATTTTGACCTCTGGACTTTAGAAGGAAGGCTTCAGAGTAGGCCGGATTAAAGAGACTCCGCACTCACTGAAACCTCCCATCCTGGGCTCCGTCTGTACCAGAAATACAGTTTTGTAGAAGATATAATTATCCTATACCAATGTTACTTCCCACCATCGTGATGGGGCATGTGAGATGCTATCATTAGAGGGAGATGGGTGAAGGGCATACAAGAATTCTGTGTATTTTTCAACTGTTGCTGTATTTAAAAAATTAAAAATAGTAAAAAAAAAAAAAAGGAATAGCTTTAAAGCTACAGGTAGCAATAGGGACTGTAAATACGAGATTTTTTTTAAAAGTGCAAAGAGAAAAGCAGATAAAGGCAATGAAATGCAAAGAAAAACCGCTGCACGGAGCTTGTGGCTATTCAGACACCATTTCATGCACATGTCCTGGAACCCCGGGAGAGGAAGTGTGCCCTGGGAGGCTGTGATGTGTAACCTCCATGTCGAACCCCAGCGGTTAGAACTGCTGTCCTCCCATATTCGCAGGTGATGAGAGAGTCCACATGGGTAGTTATCTGACCAGTTTGGAGCCCTTTCTACCGTCTGAAATTATGCCCTTTCTACTATGTCATACACCCAAAGCAAAATATATGGTCAAATATGTTTTGGCATTTCCACTAATACTTAATATGCCATGATGGCCTTGAAACAAAAGAGTAAAGATGCTAAAAGAATATCCAAGAATTTTATGAAACTAAAATTAGACCTGAGAAAAAACAGGGATTGCATCATGCCCTGCATACACAAACCAACAAACAAAAAGCCTTAAATTGCTTTTAAAGAAACATCTAGTGATTTTGGCAGGTAATTCACAAATCCGCTTGGGTTCTGCTCAGCCTGGCGTATGCCTGTCTTTTGCCTCTGGTAGCTTGTGATGCAGCCTGGAGAAAAGGGTCCACCCCTGGCCATTTTCATGTTGCTTTGCAGTGATTTCCCATTAAAGAAATCTCTGCTGAGCTAGGATGTGCCCGGTTCCACAGCAGGATACAGGGCATCCAAATGCTCCCTAGCTGGAGAGAAGAACGTGGGAGTAGATTGGCCTCACAGAGGGTTCGCTCTCACAGTGAGAAACCATGGTCTAAATCAAGACACCCCCAAACACATAAGTCTATGGAAATGACTCTATTCATTACATGCTCACAATAAGAAAAACAATAAGATAATGGGCAATTTTTCAGCTGAGTAAGTAAGCAAAATATTCTACCAATCAAACGCTTATGCCCTTTGACGTGCTTGGCCTCCAAATCTGTGACATTTCTGAATATACTTCTGTAAGCTAAACATGTGTCAATTATATTTCACTATCAAGAACTTGTTGAAGCTAAAATTCCATATGCAAATAATTATGTTTGCCTCTGGGCTTCTATAGGAAACAAAAGCATTCTTAGAAATCATTAAGCTAACAAGTATAACCTTTCTTAACAGTATGAGATTTACTGGAGACAATTTATTTAGCAGAAACTTCAGTATTCCTTGGACAGCTTAGCATTTATGAGATTTGTAATTTGGGCCTTCATTTTGCTAATACATCCTACTGCATGACCATAACCTAAATTTAAAATGAATTTTTAATTTAAAAATTACTAGTTAAAATAGTTATATAATAGTGCATCACTGAAACTATGGTTTCTAGGTAGTTTGCCTTCAAAATCTTAGCACCTTACAATTTGTTTTATCTCTTGTAGGAAATGTCATGAGCACATAATCAAGTGATTTGTTGAAAGATTTTGAATCTAAATTTCCTAAAATTGGAAATATAATGTATCTTCCTTCCCTCTAAGGTTCAGCTCAGTGCATATAAGTCACTTTAATGGTGTTTGAAGGAAATTGTTTCCTAAAGCTCTCCAGTTATATAAGTCTAGCAATTAATTAGCAACCCATGAAATTGTAATTAAATGCATTTACAATACTTGTTTAGAATCAACTTAGTTTTATGCAGTATTTGCTTCAGCTGACACGGTCCTTTGTATTCTATTTTTGAAAATAAGCAGATGGTGGGATAGCAGCGATAGAGCAGGAAGAAGCGGGCCTTCTGAGACATGAGTTCCAAAATAAGGAAAGCCAAAATAGAGCTTAACCCTGGGACAAGCCTCCGCTCTCACCACCAAATGTAGAGTAATCGTTCTCTGAGTGGGGAGAAGGCGCAGGAGGCAGGAGGAAATAGAGCCTGGCATTTTCTTCCTTTCTGTCACATGAAATGTTTTCATCTTTCACCTGAAGTTTGAGCAAAATTCCACTTACATCTATGCGACGACTCTTTGGGATCCTTTTAGAACATTAAAATACTTTGACTCTAAAATAGTACTGTTTTCCAGTGGTAAGAGCTCCTGCAGCACGAGATGTCCCTCTGCAGTGTGTGGGGTGCCAAGCCCAGGCCCTGCCATTCACCCTCACTTCATTCTCCTGGGTGACAGAGCCACACCTACAGGGTGGAGAACTTGTCATCAGAAGGGCAGTGTGTTTGGCCGAGTGCTGGGTCACACCGTCTGCTCCCCACAACTGCAAGTGTAGCTCATGCAAAATTTAAAACATTAGCACAGAAATATACAAAGAAAAGGGTGAATGCCACTCATGGCCAGCAGCCCTTTAACCACTCTACTTTTGCCTCTTTCCCTGGAGGGGAACACTTTGGTATTGTCTTCTTGTGACCCATCTTTCCTACACATTTACATAAATATTTGGTGCATTTATTGATACATAGATTTTACAGTTTTTACTGATTTCCATGTTGTGTGTGTGTGTGTGTGTGTGTGTGTGTGTGTGGTACTAGAGACTGAATTAAGACCTCATGCAAGCTAAGCAAGCAATCTACCACTGCGGTACATCCCTAGGTCTCCATAATATTATCTAACAACTATTCTATGCAGCAGGGCAAATGTGCCTTAGTCCAGTGAGTCACCCTTGACATGCATTAATTAGGGTTTGCTCCATTTTCTTTTTCTTTTTTCTTGCATTATTCATTTACTTTTAATTTTTGTCATTTTGAGACAAAGCATGACTATGTACTTCAGGCTGACACTAAACTCACTGTGTAGCCCAGGCTTACCTTGAACTCACTGCAATTCTCCTACCTCAGCCCCTGAGTGCTGGGATTATAGGCATGCACTGTGCTAGGCAGGTTTTGCTGCATTTCGACCCCTGAACTGTAACATAGAGATCACATTTGATGCATCTATTCTCAGTCGACCCTGAACACTGGGAGCTTCTCTAGGAATAAAGTCGCTTGTCTGAGATGATATTTGCACTGTTGATTGCCATGGTCCTGAGATTCAGTTCCACACGGCGATCCTGAAGAAACTACTTCTCCACCTTCTTCAGCACTGGATTCTGTTTTTCTTTCTGACTTTCATTAATGCAGTGTGCAAAAAGGACATTTTTCATTGCTTTATTTTGTGTTTCTTTGATTTTAATAGGGAGTAAAGCTTCAATGAAAATCTTAAATTTGTTTTACTTCTTTTAATTGCCTGCATATTTTACAAATGATTCTAACATTTTCTTGAGCTGTAGAAACTCACTGTATATTATATAGTGTGATACCATACATGATTATGTATGTAATTATATAATTTAAAATATTATATTATATAATCATATATTTGTATATATTTTAATATTCTACCAATTTTCAAACTTTATTTTCTATGTTTTTGTTAACATAGTAAGTGTCTTAATGTCAATCCTGTCTAAGACAGTTAAGCCTTTTTATCTATGACTTCAGGATTGCTGTTGAAGCTTTAATATCTAACATGAATATCATAAAAATGGCCCTTTATATTTGTCTTGGTTTTTCTCTTTGGTCTAAATGAAAACTGTCCTTTAAATGTGCACCGTATTTACATGTATTTCACTTGTCTGCAGATATGCTAATTGTACAGTCCTTTCTGAAGAGTCAAACTGTTTTCTTCCAGGTGGACTAATGCTCGGATGACATTTCCACGTGAGTGTGACTCCACATCGCCCCCTTGGGCTCATGCATCTGTTGCTTTCTGAGTTAATCTCACCCTGTTGGAAGCGCTATGTCTTTTAATAGGTGCTGGTGTCTAGAAAGGCAGGTAGGTCATGGTCCACCCTCCTTACACTACTAGGATCGAGAAAAATTTAGCGACTAGAAAGTAATACATTTTCCTCAGGCATTCTTTGACTTTTGTGAAACTTTTTGTCTTTTTGTTTTCTTCTTTTTATATACATTTCTTCTCTTTTTATATGTACTTTTTTAATTCACCATTTTAATTTATATCAAATAATTTGTGGTTTATTGCCTTCTTATTTTATGAAAAAATAACTTTTCATAACAAAATAATAAGAGACTAACAATACTCAATGCGTTCCATATCACAATTTTAAAAGTAGTTATTCAGAGTACAAAATATGAGCAAAAAAGATTCTTACAAAGAAACAACAGAGTAGCACAAAGTGCTTTTTTCACTGAACTAAAAGAAACTAGTGGTATAAATGAAACAGCTTAGAATGTATATTAAAATATTTTTGAGACAGTGGAACAGGCAACATGGGGATTATTTGAACTTGTTTCTACTTCCTATTTATCTTCTATTTTGTCCTTTATTTGCATATGTATATTTTGAGTTTCCTACATAAGAGAAAATATACGTCCTTATAAATCAGTTAAAGTCATCATATTACAGGGTCTTAGTTACTTTTTTCTTCATTGCTGAGACAAAATAAGCAGCATCCAAAGTTAAAAGTGGAAAGGTTTATTTGGCTCACATTTTGTGGAGGTTTCAGTCCATACTCAGCTGGTTCCAAGGCAGGGTGGCCTGGCAGAGGGCAATCGTTCATGTGGGAAGACAGCAAAAGCGACAAGAACCAAACGGGAGGAGCAAGCCTCTTTGCCTCTCTTATAGTGTATGCAGGCCGCCCACCCTAGGACTGGTGTAGCACTCACACCCTAAGTCCCAGCACCAGACAGTGGACTGATCATAAACTCTAGATTCAGCTGGTTTGGAAAAGCCTGACTCCCAAGACACCATGAGGCTTTGGGAGCCATCCAGACAGAAACCATAATATACAAGCAGCTATGTATATCCATGCTTAGAGCAGCACAATTCATAACAGATCTGGAAACAGCATACACATCCCTCAAGAGACGAGTGGATGAGGAAAATGTTGGACTTACACACAATGGATTTCTACTCTGCCTCAAAGATAAACTCAAGGCTTTCATAGACAAACGGATGTGACCTGAGAATACAGTGTTATGTGAAATAAAAGATACACAAACTACTTCTGTATAGATTTTTGACAACTGTTTACATATCTCTGCTTCTAGTGTCTTCAGATTGTCTATTGCTCTTTGGTTTATTTTGATTAGGTTTTTCCTAGAGCATCATAGAGTTTAACAATTTTACCACTTTTCTTATTATAAACCATGCACAGTGTCACACATATTTCAAAATGTATTCCACTTTTTAACTGAAAAAATTCTGTTTCATTTTTTATTCGTCCTATATATCTATCATCTATCACATCAAATATGACAGAGTTTTGTTGAATAATTGAAGAATATTGAATATTTGAAGAATAACCTTTAATGTTTTACCTCTCAAGTTTCTTATTAAATTGTTTTTTTAAAAAACATTTAATTTCCATCCTGTATTTTCTTTTATATTATGTGCTGTTTGTAGAATTTAAGAGTACTTAAATTATTCATTCATTCACATACTTTTCTGTGTGCGTGTGTGTATTTGCAAGTATGTGTATGTGTGTATGTGTGCGTGTGCATGTGCATGTGTGTGTGTGTGTGCAGGCCTGTCCCAAATTTCCTGCTTTGCACTTCACATTGTGTATTTTGCTTAAGAATAAATAAGCTCGCACACTCCTGTTGGAAGTAATAATTAAGCCTCCGATTACCATTTCCCCCACATAGATTTTCAGTCCAGTTTCTGTCTTTGATTCAGTCTAGCTTATTTGGGTGGCTGTGTGTGTTGGGTTTGTTTTCATGCCTGTGAGGCTTTAAGGAGACATCTTTCCTAATGGATTTCCTTTGAATTCTATCAGGGACATAGGTCTTGGAGGTGTCAACTTCCTTTTGAATTTTACATGTTCTTGGTCCCAAAATCCCTGCCAAACATGTATATCTTCATGGCTTTTCATCTACCGTGACCTTTGGCAGTTCTTTCACTTTCTCTGCTTTATTTTATTTATTGATAAGAACAGTAGCTTATTTCCTTATAAGACAGAATATTGCATTCTCAAGAACTGACTGGTCAATAATTTTAGTCCAAAAACAATTTGTATTTTTATAGAATTCTGTATAGAAAATAATGACTATTAAGAAGGTTCTATAGCTGTAAACAAAAACATAGCTAATTGTGTTTAATTAAGACAAACTGAACAATGCCATAATATCAGTGCTTTACTTTTGCATTTTTTTAAATTTGTGAATGTTTTACACCATGTGTTTCTATTACACAAGGGCCACAGCTCTGAGCGCACGTGCATGGCACCCCCTAATTCTTCTGTCATCTCTCCCCTCCCTCCCTGCCTGATCCTCTTCCCACTGGTAGAGACCTCACTCCTTATCTATTATTTTGGTCTTTAATTTACTTGTAAACTGGGTAGGTCACATAAAAGAACCCATGAGATATTTAAGCTCAGCTCTTGAACCATCAGGACTCTGTCCCTCCTCCCATGGCAGCTTAACGTGGCTTCTCAGCTGAGTTTCTATACTGAATGTGAAAAGCCCGTTAGCCTTGATGAACAGCACAGCCCAGCACTCACCACTCGCAAATACATTGCTGCTGGTGATCCTCATGCTCACTGCCACCCGTGCTCCTGCCACGACCTCCCCGAATCTTGTCTTAAATACTGCCACTGTCACATGTCATGATGAAGTATTCTATGATTGTAACATAATAGGTCTTGGTCTTTCTATTTTCTTTCTTCCTTTCTTCCTTTGACTTCAGCCCCGAGCCAGGAAAACAGCATGGCCAGCTGGCTGTGAAGCCGCCCTCTTCCCCTTTGCCTGACTGAAGCCCCAGAGCAGGACGCACCTCTCCGACATCAAGCCCTTGTGCTCAGCACTGGTCAAGGTGTTTCCTAACTTAGCTCTTACTCCTTTCATGCCCCTCCTGAAAGGCCCGACTTCCTTATGAAGTGTGATCCCCACTCACTCTTGTCACACCCTGGCCATCTGGCCTTAGGGTTTTATCTATGAATAAATCAGGGTTCTCCTCTGACCATGGCTCCACCTTCCCACCCACCACCTCTGATCCATTGTTTTCCCTCACACTCTTCAAAGCTTTACTCCCTGTCTCTATTTTTCTAGTAACTAAATTTTTCTTTCCAAAAATATTAAAGTTTTCTAAAATAGTACTCAAAGTCAGTGTCCACCCTAAAACACCCTCCGAGGATGAGAGAGAATCTTAGTGTTACGCTGCCTTCCTGCACTTCCTCCACTGTAAGTCTACTGCGTTTTGGTTCAGGGTGTTCAGGGACACTTCACAAAATCATCCCTCCAATTAATAGACTTAATAATAACTGTTGCTTCCCTTTCCACTGCCCCAACCTTTATCTGATTTAAACTTCTTATAACAATTACTTGAGTAATTCTTGCAAGTGCAGTGTCCAGCGTGTATGGTTTGGGGGCTTTGCATGTCTAAAAACATCTTTACTCTGTCTGCTGGGTTCAATGCTGGTTTTAATAGATTATAGCTTCAAAATAATTTTTCTTCCAATGTGAAGAAATTTCTTTTGCTTTCTACATTCAGAGTGGCTATCAAGAAATGTCTGCTCAAGCTCATTCCTTTAACTGTGCAAGTCACCTCCACCCAGCCCTTCCCAGGGAGCCTTTCATTAGTATGTTGCTAATTACTGGTCTCTTTTCATTCATGCTTCTCAAAATTTAATTAGCTCTTTCCTCTGCATATCTGAGTTCACCTCCAGCACAGGGAGCTTTTCTTTTGCACCTTTTAAAAACTATTCGCTGGCTGCGCCCTCTCAGTGCTTTCCTTATGGAACACACAGAATTCACAGGTGCTGGGAACTCCTGAGCTGACCTCAGCCTCCAAATGCGATGGATCTAGGTTTATTTCAGTATCTGCATTTGTTTTCAGACTCGGGATCTTTCTCTCATGGGGCTGTATAGACACTATTTCAACATTCACTGACGTCTGTCACATCTTCATTCTACAAACTGAGAGAAAATCACTCCAAGTGCGTGACACTGGGAATTTCTCCTGCCCATCAGTTCCCAGCATGGGGACAGCGAAGCACCCAGCGAGTGAGGGAGGAGGTGGTTTCAGGACACTGTGGCAGGAGGTCACTGCATAACTACAGGGCTTCCCTACCCCGAGCCCAGGCCAAGGAGCTGGCAGAGAGGACGGCAGAACATGCGCTCCTGGGACTTCCTGCCTGTACCCCACGCAGACCAACAGCGGGCTCTTTCCTTCCTTCCTTCCTTCCTTCCTTCCTTCCTTCCTTCCTTCCTTCCTTCCTAACTTCCTTCCTTCCTAACTTCCTTCCTTCCTTCCTTCCTTCCTTCCTTCCTTCCTTCCTTCCTTCCTTCCTTCAACAGGGTCTCACTAAATTGCTGTTACCCACAGTAGGCAAGAACTCAGGTTCCCCCTGCCTCAGCCTCTCAAGAGTCCTGGGATTCCAGGTGGGCACCAACAGGGGCTAAGTCTGGCTTTCACAAAACGCCTCTCATTTCAGCTTTGAGTTTGCGCCTTTCATTTAAATACACTCATAACAAAGAAAAGTGCCTCCTTTGAATTCCAGTGTGTGGAAGAGGGTACTTCAGAGTCAGTGGAGGTGAGGTAAAAATCACATTGGGCCGATCTCATTTCTATCAGGGCCAGGTCTCTTGATAAAATCAAAAGCAAAATTTAAGTGATCATGTAAGAAAGACAATGACTAGAAAAACAGATGAAACAAATAGAATTGTTCCAAGCATATCAACATACATGACTTGAACAGGCCATGATCTGGGGAGATACTGACTGAATCCATTTCTACAAGCTAAATTTACAGTGAATGAGACATACTGAGAAAATAAATGAGTTCTTTCCACCTACTGATAGGAATATCTTAGAAATGTGGTGTAGGAGGTTGTAGCTCCTGGGTCTCTACTCTCATATCAGCTCAACTCACCAAATTCAATGATTTATCTGTGCATCTTTAACAGAGTGATATGTGTTACTCAGTTTTAGAAATCCCTAGTCACAAATGCAGTGAGAAGCTCATTGCATATTATTATGTTAAGGTTAATACTATGGCTTTATCTACAAAATACAGTCTAAATACATTTTTATTTACATTTTACCTAAAAATATTAGCTCTGCACACACAAGAGAAAATTCAAAGTTTCTATTTAATTTTGCATTATTTTATGATATTTTAATGCACTTTGAGCATTTGAATAATAGATTAAGAGAGGGCTGGAGGGAAAGAAGGAAGAAAGGAAGGAGAAGGAAAGGCAGAGAAAGGCTGGGTGAGAAGACACATTTAAGCCGTTACTATAACATTTTATAGTCCCCACATTTCAAACTGAACCATCTCTCACACCTCTGTGAGAAGCTAACCTCACCCTCGTCTCCTCGTAGAAACTGTAACAAGTGACGAGGTACTGCTTTGGTAAATGAGGGCATTACGCTTCTTCGCATGACTATTTATGATATGTTTGGTTTTCTTTAATAACTTTAAAAATTATTTTCCTTTGTATGGGAAGAACTAACCTCCACTTGCAGAACGAGAAGTAAACTTATACAAATATTAAATTAGGTGTGAATATAAACGAATTGATTAGTTGTAAAATAGACACGAATACATGAATAAGAAATGGAGCGAATACGATTCCTATGTTTGGCGCCTAAGGTCTGGGAGACGGTGCCCTGCGAGTTCTGGCCGCTGCATGTGGAGAGACAAAGTATGCTGTCCCCTTGCGCTGTGCCCATTCGGTTTATAAATATTTGCTGTGACTTACTTGCCACACTTGACAGTTTTGCAGTCTAACACCGCAGTTTGTGATACCCCGGTGACCCAGTTGCACAGGGAGGCAGCGCTGGCCAGTGTCTACCTCAACACGCGCAGCGTAAACATGTGATGTCCACCCCTCGAGAACGAGGCTGAGCACTGCTCACGGGTGACAGCGGGGTGCCCGCACAGCTGATAAGCTGTCCACTGAATGCAATTCCTTATGAAAAAGTTTTATGAAAATTATCTATTATCCAAGCAAAAAAGATTGAGAATAATGAAATGGAAGAGATTTTAGTACAGTCCTTAAAATTTCCATTGCCTGCAGAGTTAATTTAAATCATGGTTGGAAGAGGGGTAGAAAGTTATCAAATAAAAGTTAAATAATCAATATTTATATTATATATACATGTTAAAATATTTGGTGGGATACAGATTACAGTACACTTTATTTGACTAATCTTCATTACACAAATAATTTTAACTTGACAAAATCGGTCTTATAAATATATATTCTAAGATTATAGTTATAAAATTATCTTTAACCATTGATTTAACTAATCATGTCTACTCCAAATAGAAAACTGAGAACTTTGTGCTAAACAGAAGGCCTCTCTCGAGACAGATTAATCATATAACACTGGATGCTGTCCTTAGCCTTTAATAAGATTAGTTGACATACATCTGTCTTGCTATTTGTTACATGAATTATATTGATAAGTCATACTGAGTTAAAATATTTCTCTCATGTATGTTGGTGAACTGTATGTGTACACGGGCGTATACATGCGCCTTTGGAAGAAGTATTTTGAAGCAAATGCTTTAGAAGAGTTTTGGTTAAGACTTTAGGATATTGTCATTCATGTACAAGTAGTAAAATGTGACTTTATCACAAATGAAAATCTTTTTCACTCACTTTTAACGCTACAGTATCTCATAGTAAGAAAGAAGTGGGCCATTGAAAATGCAGAACGCACGTATTGTGGAATGATTTGGGGGAATACACTCATATTATCAAAATACTTGAAGGATATAAATGCAAGGTATTTTATGAACTACATTCAGACGTGGACGCCTACAGCCCATCCAATAGAAAGGCCAGGTCTCACTGTCTGATGAGAAATCAGCACAGAGGACTCCCCGAAACACCATTCCTGGCTCTGTTTCAGGACAGTGAATGTCAGGATATTTTTTTATTCATTTCGGTTCCCTCTGGTTGCATAACCTAGAGTCACATTTGCAGTTTTGTCAAAAATATGATAATCCTGTCCTGAATGGACTCTTACTTACAGCCATACATTTCAAAGGTGCCAATCACTTGCCTCTGGTCCCCAAGGCACGCCTGTGAGCTAAGGCCCATTAGTCCACACGCAGTGCCCCTCGCCTTAGGATTGCTCTCCGCTCTGAGCCCAGTGGCTGCTCCGCCCCTGCTGGCCCCTCGCGGCTCCCTTTCCAAGCTGCCCAGGGCTGCTCCCTCTCATTCACTCACTTTCTCAGAGCTGGGGACCAAACCCAGGGACGTGGCACTGAGCTTCACCTTCCCTCTCTCCCTCCCTCTCTGCCTGTCTTTCATGCTTCCTCTGGAGGCAGGGTCTCCTTGAGTCACAGGGTACCTCTGGAGGCAGGGTCTCCTTGAGTCACAGGGTGCCTCACAAGTCCTGTCTTGATCAAGCTGGCACTGAGTGATGTCAGCCAGGAAGATGCGCGCTTCCCTCCCCGGCATCCCTCGGAGCCCCGCCTGCCAGTTTGCTGCCTCCTGGCCCACCTCTCCCGGCTTCTCTGCCTTGGGGCAGTCACACCACAGCCAGCACCTAGGCTGGACACGGTGGATCCGTTCCGATGGCCTGCTCCCCAGCATTTGCCTTGTGTCCACCTTCACTCCTACAGGGCCGCCTTCCGAGCACCGCGCTGGGATGCTTGCTGCTCTCCCGTTCTCCTGCCCCTGGTCTGCACTGCCAGCCCCCAGAAGGCCTGCTCCCGCCACCTCGGTGTGCAAGGTGACCCCGCTCCTTCCGCCGCCGCCTGCCTGGCCCATATGTCCTGCACTGCATGCTTATGTCCTGGGCTCTGGTCTAATCATTTCATTTCCAAAAGTTAATGCGCATCAGTCTTTTTCATTTGTTTTAAGTATAGCTATCCGTCGACATCTTCTTCCAAGGATGCTCTCCTTTAGGAAACAGTGCACTCCTGAGACGTGAGATCCCCCGCTTGCTCACTGCACCCTCGGAACAGGAAGCTGTAAGCACAGCGCCGCAGGCAGGGCCGTGTTTTACTGTAGTGCTACAGACATCCACACCACGGAAGCCCACCGACTTCCGTTATTCAGCCGTCACAGAATTTAATGAACAGTGGAGACTTGGTTTTAAATAAGTCTACATTAATTCTTTTCTTTCATCTTTGCTAGGCTGAAATGATCCTCCTCCATAAGGCTTGTGTGATCTCCCCACCCAAACGGCCAAGAAAATAATCAATTTTTACTGTGTTCTTCCTTAGCTCTTCTGCCATCCTGCACATGTAATTTGCAGCCAGCCTGTTCTCAGAGCTCCTGGTAGCTTTGTAAATGGAGACTTGCACCACACATGCTAGAGTTCACACTCAGTCAGGAGGTGGAGGGCAGGGAGCGGTACCGTCCGCACACTGCTGATCGGCACACGCGCGCATTCCCAAGCCAGGTAGGTGGGTGTGGACACCTCATGGTGCTCAGATGTACACTTCGCACTTGTTCACTGTGCTCGCGTTTTCAGTCTGGTGCAGACCTCCCAAGTGGAGGTCAGATATAAAAGCTATAGTGTCATCTTTGTAAATAACCCAAGAGACAAACTTAAGGAGATGCAGTCCTGACTCAAAGGTACTATGACTGAGTGGCTGTATGTTAGGAAATACATACTCACAGAAGTTCGTATTTCTCTCCTTCATATATGCAGATATATTGATGAGGTTTGTTAGAAAGGAAAGAATCTTACTGTCTTTTCAGGAATAAATGAAAATTTTAATGTGATTTCCAAATCACGAGTATGCTAGCATCACATTTCACGTGAAAACCTCATGTCTTTCTTCTATGAGTCAATACACAAATGCTACTCTGTGGTGACTCTCATTATCTGATCACATTGGATATCTTAGTTCTTTTTACATCTGTATAGCTTTTGTGATATTTGCTGTGTATAATCCACTCATCTGTAAGTAGTGCATCTACATGGCACAAAATATAATGTAGAAGGTAAGAATGCAAAATATGACTGTCTCTGATCTCTAAAACTGTCCTAGCCAGGTGACAAACAGTTACTATTTTCATGTGTATCTAACTAGTGATGTGTGTATTCACATGTGCATTATTATTTTAATTACCCTTTACTTTTTATGCATATGTATTATTTGTGTTAGTATACATACAATAGGCTACCACAAATGTGTAGCGCATTTCATTTTAAACTGAGAGATGCAGCTTAAGGTCTTTAGAAATCAAACAATTCAGAGTCACAGAGCATTCTGGTGACATGAATTCCCCTCTGCTCTACAGATTCACGCATGCTTTGCAGTTAGCTTGCCTGTCTTTGCAGTTTGTATACTCACACAAGTGGAACACCCAAAGACAGAGGATTCAATTTTTGAAGTTACTATGGCGCATTTAACAAGTTACACAAGTAATTTCAACAAAAGTATGAATCTCCAAAAATGCTTTAAATTTCTCAATAAACTGGTATTCCTACAAGCCTATAGATAAAGAAAGCAAATGAATAAAAGTAGGAAAGTCAGAGAAATCCAATACTTTTTAGGCTCAGTGATACTGAAAATAATCATTTTTAAATAATCATTTTATGTTTTTGAAAAATTGCATTGAAGAATAACATTTAATTAATACTTGACACTTCTAAAAAACTAATAGTCAATCATTCTCTAAGTGCATTTAAGTGATTAAAATCATCTCCCAAAATTATGTATTGAGGAATATTACAATACATGGCCAGGTGATGGCCCTGGTCAAACAAACAGAAGACTCTTTTACTGATAAAAAAAATCAAAGGATATTTAAATTAGAAAAACAATTATCACTTCAAAAATTTTAACCACTGAAATGTCAACAACCAACATTCCTGCCAGAAAATGAACTCACCAAGCCCTAAGCAGCTGTCACAGAAACACCAGAGCACTTCCTTTAGCTTACATTATGGGGAGAATTTGAACATTGATTTATATTATCCTTAAGAAATTAATGTCCAATAAAATAGGTGCATAAAATTCTATATTCATCTAGCTGGTAATTTGATAGTATCTATAGGATTTTTATATATATACATATATGTATATATATATATATACATATATGTATATATAATATAAAATACTAAAATTGAAATTGAAATCAAAGTCCAAAGTGAGTGTCGTGATAAAATCAGTATCAGGAATCAATTCAATTTTTTTCTTTTTTAATGAGCAAATAATACTTCATTGTTAAACAGTCCAGACTAAAGGACAAATGTTGAGTTTTCTCTAATATATAGAATCTAAAAGTGATGACAAAAAGTAGAAGGAAGGTTATTATCAAACAAGCCGAAGGGTAGAAGGAGAAGGAAGATGAGGAGGAATAGGGTGGGTAAAGGCAGCTAAATGTGACCAAGTGCAGCAGAGAACCCCTGACACCCCTCGGGGAGGGGAGGAGGGCCAGTCTGGGGTGGGGGCGGGGCACCGGCCAAGGGTGCTTTGTTCAAGCACAAACCTGTCAGCGTGAGACCTTCAATCTGTATAACAAATGTGCCCTAATGAAGAATGGAGGGGAAAGGAATTAAATTCCAGTAGCATAATAGAAGAATCATTTTAATTTCAATATTAACCACAGTAGCCAACACATGAGTAGGGACAGGTTTGCTAAAGCTAGAACCAGAAAAAATAAAAATGCAGCCAAAGCCCTGTGTAAGATTTTCAGTCATTTACTGACTTTAATTAACCACAGACAACTCCGGAAGCTGCAAAAGGAAACTGTAATGGATGCAAACAGCCAGCCCAGTAAGGGGGACAATGGCGGCTACAGACGGTCCCTCACGTTTGTTCGGCTGGCACTGCCCACCCCATGGAGCTGCGGCCACACTGTGAGACTCCTGCCCCCACCAGGGAGGGTTGAGCAGCGCCAGACCGGCCAGGAGCTGGAAGAGAAAGGCCTGCTGTGACCGCAGGTCTGCTCAGTCTCTAGGGCACTTTTCCTCTCTTCAGACAACTCAAGGTTGACTTTCAAAACATCACCTTTCCCTGCCTGGCCTAGCACCTGCAGTCTGGCTTCCTGTGTCAGCCTTGTCCCCTGGGGGAAATTGCAAATGACCTTTTTGATTTCCAGTGAACAATTGCTTTCAGGATGAAATGACCGTCTTCCATACTTAGCTTTTAAATGCGTGCCTGCGGCCCCAGGTCTGAAGCTTCCTGTTCCTGAAGATACAGCCAAGTCCTCTAGTGATTGTTTTTACCCTTGAGAATGATCCTGTAGTAAATCACACAGCAATTGTAGAGATGGATGGCTTCAGCCATTTATGATCTATTTCATTTAAAGTTACAAAATGCTCACATGGGAGATATCTTCAGCAGTACACGGTCTATCTGGTGGCAATTAAAAATACTTCTGAACCCCAGCTCCTCACAGGTGTCACAGTGTGAAGTAAAGTTCTTAAAAGCAAGCTGCAGAGGCATAAATACATGCACAAAAACAGACCAAAGGGTCCCTGAAGCTCGAAGGAGAACCATGCTTGAAGCAGCTGGAAGTCGGGAGCAGACAGCTTTAGGGAAGAAGCGTCCTAACGCCCTGCAGTGAGGTGCGGCTGCTCGGACTCTTCAGCCCTTCCATCACACCGGCTATGCAGAGCAGTGAGCATGCATTTAGAAGCCCATGGATTTGCCAGTAAAATTCAAAAGAATGTCCCCAGGAGGGATGCAATCACAGGGCCCTGCTCTATGTTTATTTGTGGTGTGACATTCTTTCTGAGCATGGACCTCAGGGTGTGAGGAGCTAGGGCTGCCTGTGACAGAGGAGCAGGGGGACAATTAGCAGGCAATTAAATTTAGGCATGATGCCAAGTGCCATCCCTGTTGGGTTTAAACTGTCAATTTTAGAAATAATGGAAGTACAGCGAATGCATTTCTCATATAAAACTGACAATCACTTCTCACATCTCTAGAGACAAGGGAACATGCCCAAAGCTTGCGTCTGGAAAGTGTCACCCTTTTACAATACTGTGACAGAGAAGGCGGTGTCTACAGCTTATGTATAAAGAAGCTGGATGGTGGAAGAGGTGTTGTGCCCACCGTGGGACATCCGGCAGGGCCCAGATTACCTGGCGCAGAGCACAGTTCTCTCTTGAGATCTCCTGAGGACCCCTTGTGGCAAATGGGGACACATCACCAGCAACCAGCTCTCCCAAAGAGCAACAGGCTCCCCACCAGGGAGTCAGCCAGTGGTCAGAGAGAGGCCGACTGGCTGCAGCACCCTGAGGCTGAGCAAGACTGGTCCAGAAAACTGAAGCCCAACCAGACACGGTCTTGGAGCAAATTTCCACCAGAAATTAAACTTCACACATAACAACTTCAACAGATACTTTGGATAGCTGCAGTAACACATAGCAGAAAGTTTGATATAAAGCTCCGTATCTGTAGCTATTTTTAAATTGCTCCTTTGACTTCCTAGAGACATTAACTCCCGACGGGGAGAAGTGTGCAGGTAATTACCTCGAATACAGCTGCCCAGTCTTCCTCTGGGCCACAGAACTTTGCCATCACTCCAGCCAGCACAGAAGCATCTGCAGAGGTATTACTCACTCTATGGTAGTGTGAGAGTAGAAATTAAAAATAGCAGGGACCTTTGGAAGCTCTGGAACGCTTTTCTGCCGGCACAGGATTGTTCCCTGTAGTATATTTTTAGTGCTCTATACACTCAACTTTTAAATGTCATAAGCAATGAAATCCTGTAAGTACCATTGGAACACATCTCTGAAAAAAAGTATTCTATGCGATATCTCATCTGCAACTTTGATTCAGGATTTATTACAACTAGAAGAACCCCTTATCTAGCCAGTTTTGGTCACTGGCTGAAATTTAACATTTTCAGAGTCTGATGGATGGCTCTTGACCTCGCCAACCAGTCAGAGGATATTCCGGAAAGGACATGCCTTTCCTCAATGGGAAAAGTCCCCAAACTTCCTGGTCTGAATTCTGCTTCTTTAATATCAATTTGAAGATATTTGACCTATATAAAACATTCAGAAATTGACAAGAAGCACCATACATGTTATAATTTCTTCATATAATATTATCTAGTAAATGGGTAGTATCGATAGACACACAGCTGATAGAGACATAGTTAGTTATAGATTTAGTTAGATATAGAGATACAGATCTTTACACACTGAAGGCCTCCCGCATCCTGATGTAAACATTCTTGAATAGACTCAACATTATTTCCATCTACTCTTCAGTGCCCCTAACTCCCTAAAGAAAAATCACTTCTCTGTTCCTCTCACCCTGCTCTTCCTCTAGTGTACTCTTTTCTTCTATAAATCCCTACTTTACCAAGTTAGTTTTTCCTAATGCTCAGTATTGTCATAGTAACTTCGCAGGAAGTAGAATCTGAGCTGACAAATGAAGAGAAGGTCATTCTGGAAAATGCACTGTGGGAAGCTGTGTGCACCCCCACGTCCTGAGCCTCACCAGTGGCACACAGGGTGTGGTGGCTCCTGGGCAGCCCTCCTAGAGGGGACTTGCTGTGGGAAGGCCCAGGTCCGCAGAGGGACCCTTCGGCACATGAGCTGGGG
This sequence comes from Hydrochoerus hydrochaeris, assembly GCA_004027455.1. NCBI lineage: Eukaryota > Metazoa > Chordata > Mammalia > Rodentia > Hydrochaeridae > Hydrochoerus > Hydrochoerus hydrochaeris. The sequence continues at coordinate 106,123 of PVLA01001604.1, read as the reverse complement.
CTGCTGAGTTGCTGAGAGAGCAGCAGCTCTTTCCAGGGTGAGTGGTTTGCCCCCAGTGCAAACAACCTTTATGGAACTAGCACTCCCTCTGCTTTTGATTAAACACCGTTTTGATTTAAAGCACTTGCTGCATGTGGCTTCCGTGCCACTTAGAAATCAGCAGTGGGACCAAGGGAGGAGACCTAGCGCAGGCAGGTAACAGACCTGAGACTGTGCTGAGCATTGATCCCTTAGCAGGAGGGGAGAGATCCTCTGACATTGTTTCCTATGCTTCGTTTCATGGTTCCATTACCTTTGTCATAATAGTCCAAATATTTTAAAGTTTGCCTTTTTTATACTAGCTATTTTATTTGAGGTTTCTCCTTAGAATATACTTTTAGTTCTACAACAGGAATCAATGCAGAAATTGCCTTTATCAGCAAGTAGTTTCTTAGTAGCCCTTCCTAAATGACTTTCCTACTAAATAATATGTGATTGTATTTATATAAGATGTATCTCATCAATGTGGCTTAAAGTGTCACCCTAATGGTTAGATTTAGCAAAATGGTGACAAAATTTCACATTTCAGTTTTGGTATCCAACAAACTGCTGTCAAAAGGTAATTGTTGCCTTCTGTATGTATGTAAGTGAATCTTGATCAAACAGATATGCCTCCCTGGGTCACCTGCCCCATGCTACTGTTTTTCTAACAAATACTACTTTCTTTGATTTCTTTTCAGTAAAACATATCACCCTATGTTAAACATAGATTGCTATCTATTCCCTGGTATAATCTCAATATTGACTTCAATTACAAAAACCCAAATGGACCAAGAAGCACAACCTCACTGTTCCTGGGCAGGTGAAATGGCTTTATTAAAGCCAGGCTATTAAATTGGAAGGTCCCAAGTTCAAATCCCTGCAGCACAGTTACTTGCTATGCAAGACAGACAGTGAGTCCTAACCCCAGTGCCTTCACCTGCAGAATAAAAGCCGTGGCAGTGCTGCCCCATCGCTCTCTGAGTAGAATTCAGTGTGGAAAGGTTTTCGAGATCTCTGTAGACATAAAAGATCCACAATGAAATTTTTCTGCAAAGATTGAATTGAAAACATTCATTAGGCTATAAAAGCAACATGGGGTTGCAGAAGAGGGCAGCGCCCCAGTGCCGACGCGGAAGGAATGAAGGAAGGAAGAAAGGAAGGAAGGAAGGAAGGAAGGAAGGAAGGAAGGAAGGAAGGAAGGCAGGCAGGCAGGCAGGCCATGCTGTGCGGGGAGCAGCCTCTTTAATGTCACAGAAGAGCTTTCCACGCCTTAGTGTAAAGGGGTTCTGGGGGCCTTTCTCTACCTGCGAGCCCAAATACCGCATGTCTCCGTCCCTGTCAACATCCGCTGCCTGGAAACTATGTCTACCTCCTTTGGTATAGATGCAAACAGTCTGTTTTCCCACATGCCCAAGGCACAGGTGAGCTTCCTAGAGAAACAATCTCATAAAACATCCCTTTAAGCTGACTTTCAAATGTAGTAACTCACTCTTTCCGCCTTTGCTTTCGCTGCTTTTGCTGTCTCCTACTGCCATGAACTGCTACTCCTTCAGTGCTATGGTTTGTGTTTAAATTTTCCCCCAAAGCCTCATGTGGTCATGGTGGGAGGTGGCTGAGTCTAGCTTTTGTGATTCATTTGTTGTGTAGTGCTGGCATGGGCAGTATCCATGCTGTACCCACCCAGGGGCGGGTAGCCGGCATGCAATATAAGGAAGAGAAGGAGGCATGCTCTTCCCTCTTTGCCCTTTATTTGTTCTTGTCACTTGAGGGCACCATGAATAGTTGCCCTTAAACCAGGCCACCCTGCCTTGGAGCCAGCCAAGTATGGACTGAGACCTCCACAAACTGTGAGCTAAATAAACCTTTCCTTCCTCAAAATAAAATAAAATAAAAGTAGTAACTCAAAGTATTAGGTTACATTAAATGTATCCATCTCCTGCATAATCCATTTCTTGAATTATGCTTTTTATACTGACTGCAATAAGAATAAGGAAAATGCAGGTCTATGGCTTTTAGTACGTGTTACAGACCCTACTGTTTAAGAACTATGTCCACAAATGCATCTGTTTTTGCCAGTAACCTTGTTCTTCTCTGGGCACAGACAAAATAAGCTGGGGTAGGGAGCCATAATTAATCCTCAAGAGTCTATGAGATATTTTCCGCTTATCCTAGTATTAATATAAATTTTACATTTCATGGGTGATTTTGGAAGGGTTTGAGTTACTCAATGTATTATAAAAGACCTACGGTTATTGTGGTTACATGCAGTACTTCTTGTGTGTGTGTGTTTCTGTTGGCAGTTTACATCTGTCAAGGAATTAGTCTATTTTATTTATCAAAATTTAGGGTTATAAAGTCATATCTAACATCTTTTCATTATGACTCATTAGTGATTTTGATTATTTTTCTTTTTGTCTTCCTTAATTAATCTGACTAGAGTTTTACCAATTTTAGTAAACTTTTTGAAGAGTATAAATTGGGTTTATTGATTATCTTAATTGTTTCTCTGTTTTCAATTTCATTGATCTCTGTTCTAATATTACTATGTCTTGCTGCTTTGGAATTAAATTATACTTGTTTCTCTGGTTTCCAAAGTGGACACTTAAAGGACAGACTTTAGATATTCTCAAGTATATAAACACAATGGTACAAATCTTGCTGTAAATACTGATTATTCTGCATCCTGCAAGCTCTAGGTATTTCTGTTGTCTTTTGAAACTAAAATATCACTTCTGTAGAGACTTCTTAGTTTATCCATATACCATTTAGGAACCCATGTTGTTGAACTCCAAGTATCTGCGAGAGGTTCTAGCTGCCTTCCCGTTTTCAGGTTCTGGTTTGACACCCATGGCCTGAGCATGCAGCTGTGGCCCTCTCTTTCTTTTCACATGCTAGAAAGCCAGCTCATAGGTAACCCCAGTGCCGCTGCCACAGAGGACACTTCCCAGATGAGTCAGGAATGTGCACCCCAGGTCCTGGACATGTATGAATGATCTCTGCTCCTCCCCAGCCTCAGATGGCCCCTCTCTGTGCTAGGCCTGGACACAGTGCTTTGCTTGAGCCAGGGACTGACTTGGCAAACATGCAGGTGGATGGTGGTTATTTCTGAGAGCCCCTGGGGAGCCTTCTACCGGTTCCTTTGCAGACCTGTGAGTAGTTTCCTTGGCCTCTGGCAGAGTGGTCACTAACACCCCTCGGTAACTGTCTTTAATACCAAGTCAGTGAAAATCCACCAGGAACAGCTGTCCTGAACTGTGTCCAGGGAATGAGGGTCTCCTGACAGCGGCATACGGCATTGCTGTGTGGAAATTCTTATGTAACGCAGGGAATAAACAACTTCTGCATCTCTGTGCACATGGGCTGAGGCACCAAGTCCGGTAACCACCCTGAGACAGGGCTGGCAGGTGCCCTGGGGACTCCTTCCTGGGCTAGACCCCAGGTGCCTCCCACCACACCTGCTGCTAGGATACTGCGGGCACCTCCCTCCTCTCTAGGGGACACAGCAGTGACTTCATCCCTGCTTTCTGACAGCTCTGTTGACTGCCGTGAAAGCTGACCTAACACCCCTCTCTGGCAACTCCCTGACCTCTGCCTTCTTCAAAGGCCCGTCTAGTTCAGAGCTTCCTCATCAGAAGCACCTCCTCCCTTCGTCTCCCTTCTCCCCGCCTTCCTGCCTCCCACCATCCTCCTCCATGGGCAGCCACGCAGTGTTAATACCAGGGTACTGTCTAGATGAGATGTGAGTCTTAAATTTAAATAGAATTACAAGATATTGGATGCAACATATCTATCTATAATATCCATCTACAACCTCTCTGTAGATTTATCTATATCTATAATATCTATGAATAACAGCTATGTGTAGCATCTATCTATAACAGCTGTGTATACTATGTATAATAGCTACCTATAACATCTATTAATAACTTCTATTTATAATATCCATCTATAACAGCTATGTACAACATCTCTCTGTAGATAGATCTGTAACATTTATCTATAACACCAATCATATAATATCCATGTACAGCTTTAACTGGAAATTATAATTATGGCCTTGAGATTTAAAGAAGTTATCAACCATGTAACAAAGGCATAGATATATAACATGAAAACAGATGACAGCCATGAACGGGACAGGAGCTAGTTTGTGTAGAGCCCCAGAGTCTCAGCATCTCCCCACCAGCCATGAAAGCTGAAGCCAACCTGAAAGCAGTTGAGGTTCTAAAGCGAAGTCTTTAACACTCCTCCAATATCAGCTCACAGGGCTGAACTCACTGGCCTTCAATTTGAGGAACAGAAAGAATAATGGACAGTGAGCACCTCACAGTTCCTTGCTTTTGCTTTCTCTTTTTTAAAGTGTTCGTGTCTGAGCAGCGCATGAACTCGGACCCTCCCTGGAAAGCCGAGAACTCCCAGGTCTACGCCTTCTTAGGTGTTGGCCAAAAGCCCTGGCTACTCATCATTCTGCTGGGCCACTGTGGTGAACAGAATGCAAACACTCACTTACTGTAGTGACACACATGGTATCAGACGCCTGTTGCCTATCGATGCCTATTTGGGCTCTAGGGATGCAAGTTAGAGCACTCACACACGGGCCTCACAGACCGGGTGAAGCCATGTCAGGCAGTTAACTGCCAAGGGTACTGGAGAGTTGCTTTGCTATGAGTGGCACCAAGTTAAGGCTTCCTCAAGGAGGAGGGAGAAAGAACAAAGTCAAACACAAGCTGAGCGCCTGTCATCTTCTGAGCATTTGCAGCGTGTCGGGTTCTGTGTTACCCTGAAGTCTCTAATTCTCATCTAGGATGCAGACTTAAGTTCTGTAGATTTTAGATGAGGAAACTGAGATGGCACAAAGTTAATGAGCTTGACAGAAATCACATACTGAGTAAGGGAAGAAATGCCTCAACAGTACTTCTTTCCTATTGCAAAGCCTCTGCTTTTCTAGTACTCAACATAGCTTCCAAGAAAAAAAAAAAGGACAATGTTTAAAATTAGAAAAGTTTCTCCTGAGCGAGGTGAGGACCAGGCTCTGAGCTGTGCTGACATCACTGGAAGAGAAAACGCAGGCGTGACCAGTGGGGCAGGGACACTGCGGCACAGGAGCCAGGTAGGACCAGAGGAAGTGGCCAGAGGCGGGGGCCCCTCCTGCGATGCCTCGGAGCATGCGGGAGGCAGGGAAAGGCCAGCACTGCAGGAGGAGAGGCGACATGGCGCTCATGTTGAGGCCAGGCTCTAGGGACCTCCTTCAGCTCAGCCAGAGGCAGCTCGCCCGTCTCCAGAGGACGGTGGTGCCGCCCAGTGCCAGGTGCGTGGCCTGGAGCTGGCACTTGCAAGGCCCTCCTTGCTGCCCTGGCTGTCCTTTTTGCTTCCTTGCTAAGCACCCACTGTACCCGGGGCAGCGACCAGAGTTCTGCCTGCTCCCCTCCCTCACTTCCTTGTTCTCTCCTTCCTGCCCTCTTTCCTTTCTTCCGTCCTTCTTTCTTTCCTTCCTCTCTCCCTCCCTTGCTCTTTTTGTTCACAAGAAACTGTGTAACCACTACTGAAATTTACCTAGATTGAAAGTTTTTCTGGGAAAAGGAGAGAAGGCACCAGGTACTTAAGAAAAACTCATGAGGCAGGGTCTGGAGCAGAGCGGGTGACGCGGCACAGGGCTGGGGCGGGATGCTGAGTTCCGCGAATCGTTTCTCTGAAGAGCACCCCTGGCTCCCACGTGTGATGCTGGTTTTTCCTTTTTCAGTAATATCACAGCCCTCTGAGTCCCACTGTTAGACTTACCCCATGTCATTGTGAAAACCATGCTTGTTACACTACTGCGTCTCATGCTGGAAACACTCTGGACACAAACCTGTCTTTTCCTTCATGGTTTTCCAAATGCCCAGTATGGTTCCAGGACTCTAAGACAGGTAACTAATATTCCTGTACTGAACATCACTAGAGACTAGCACATGAAAGGGAGAAGGAAAACCAGCCCAGCAGCCTGGGCTTGGGCAGCAACCCCGTCCTCAAGAGCTCTGCAGAGAATGTTACCAACACATGCGTCCACAGCTCATTTAATGATTTCCATCGCTTGGTCTGCAACATGTGTTGCTGGCCAAGATGCAATTTCACATTCACCAGAGGTATTCTGTGGATTGGAATCCCATTTGCCTACTTCTCATGACGGTAATTAATCTTAGGAAGAACCACTGACAAATCTGCAAGCTGAGGATTTGTCTATGCGTTTCCTGGATCCTGCATGTGTGCCAAACCCCACGCCAAGCTCCCCACCACACTCTTTGGGGCATTGTAATAAGAAGCACTCCCGAAGCCAGCAGTCGCAAGGGGGACTACTGTTTGGACAGAACCCAATTACTGTGCATCCTTCTTAATTAATGTAATTATCAAAGGAATCTAAAAAATGGAGCACTAATTAATTGTATCCAATTAAGATTTTAAACTATAAGTTCTGTGATTATTATTTTATGTGTTAGGTGTGATGCTGCATTTTCTTTAAAACAGTTCCAGAAGGGACAAGTGAAAATCTGTAATTAGAGATTTTGAATCTATAGATAATTAATTACAATTGAATTACCTACATAGTTTCTTCCCATAAAGCACAACGAAGGTAAAATAAAGAAGACACAGAATGACAAGACTTGATAATATTTATAGACCTGCAAACCTCTCCTCACCTATCCTGGGATCTGCAAAAATGTACATTGCATAAGGAAGGCAGCACTTTATTTAATACATTAGAAAACCGAAGTGGAGCGGGTTTTGTTCCCCATCTGCAGTTTCTAGCAGACCCTGTGTTAGACACTGATGCATAACGATAAAGCCAAGAAGCAAAAACTAGCACAAATGATCTCTTCTCATGTTTAAGATCATCATATGTTTGTTTTCCAGCTCATAAAATAAACAGACTCATAAACAACAGCAATGTAAGGAAGGGCAGCCCTGGACAGACGTTAGTCAACAGGCTACTCCATGCTGCAGGACTCCAAGAGCGTGTGAAATACTCTCAGGTCAAAGACATGTGAAAGGAGCATGTCCAAAGAAGGAGACACACTTTCTGCTCCATCTCCAACTGCTGGGCCACAGCCAGTGTTCCGTGTGGATGACTACACTGAAGGTTGCCCAGCTCCTACTAAGGCCATGCCCAGTCAGATCTGACAGCCGGGGCTTTGGGTGCTGGGAACTGAACCCAGGGTCTTATGCAAGTGCTGTCCCACTGAGCTAAGTCTCCACCACAAATATGAACATAAAGGAAAAACTCAAACACTTGATTCACTGTCACAACCCCTCTTGTGCCCCCTAAACACAGGTTTTGCTGCACAGGTTTATTGAGTGGTAAAAAGCCATTTTCTGGCAGTGCAGTGCTAATGACCAGAGATGCCAGTGCATATCTTAGGTACTGAAAGGTCTACCCCGAGCTGTCACCCCCAGAAGGAATGTCACAATCCTTCACTCCTCCTCACTGGCATGTGTGGACATTCTTGGGTTTCCACGAGGCCACTCAGGTCTGCAGGCTGCAGGTCTGAGGTCCCTGCACAGGGGTTCCAGTCTGGTAGGTCACGTTGAATCCGAGACAAGCTGTTGCCTGCAGCTGTATCTGGGTCACTCTTCTCTGACCTTCTTTCCCTCTGCTCCAGGCTGGAGAGTGTGGGAGGGCAGAGGGGTTAGGAAAAGCCACACATGTAAGGTCCAGGTTGGGGACAGACATGCATTTGGATATTCCTGGCAGAGACTCAGCTTTCAGCAGAGACACTTGATGCATAGAAGACTTGGCATCTTGGCACACGGCGACCCATCTGTCAGGGTGGCATCCTGCCGGTCACAAAGTTGGTTGGCTCTTTTCAGCAAACTGCAGGTTCTGGGCAGGACCGAATCTTCATGGGGCATCTGCAGGGGACAGCAGGTGTCCTCTTATGCACAGGGAGCCCTGCTCCGCTGGGGCTGCACCCTGGCCCAGCACCGGGCCACAGCCACACCTGTTGACTCACGCACAGACTAGACCCAGTTTACCCTGCATGGGCAAAGCCGACACTTGAAACCATGCACCTGTGCCAAAAAGCCAGGTGGTGCTTCAGCAGGTGTCTGATGAAGTCAGGAAGATAACTCAGGGCATAAAAATGTTTTTATAAAAGAAAGTAGAGTACTCTCCACAGGGGCACTTTGAGGCAGCTCCATCTATGACCACACTTAGAAAACTAAATAGAATGTTAGCACATTAGGATTCCAAGAACATGGGCTGGAATCAGATTAAGTCCTTGTTCTCCACACCAGCAGATATTGCTGACAGTGTTCACGGGCAGCTCATAAATCCACACCACACTGTGGAAGAGTGGCACAGTGACAGAGCCGGCTTGTGGCAGGCCTCCGGTTTCAGTCAAGTGTCCGTGGAGATGTTTGGGTTCACCTTGCAAATGCTGCTCCCCTTCTTACTTTCAGGGCTCTTGAAGGCTGCATCTAAAACCAGAAATGCTGCCCCAGTCAGTTACACACCATGGAAGATGAAACACGAGGAGTTTACATCCCAGACCAGACTACTTGACAACTCTGCAGTGTTGACTCTAGTGAACAGATTGTACATGAAAAGTAAGACCTTTCTCTGCAGGTGATTTTATTTAAGCAGGTTTTCTGTTGTGTCACCACAAAGGAAAGTCTCTGAGATTCTCATTTTATCAACACTGCAGCTGGATACGGATCTTGACCTGCGATTTTAACTGCACACTATGGGAACATTAAGAGCGGGTCACACAGTCAACCAACTCGGGGGTTTCCTCCCTGACAGCACCTGTCTAGCTGCATGGTGTGAGCACCAGCATCCTCAGAGCCGGCGGCACCTACCCAGGCACCCAGAGAGGCACAGGTCAAGGAGACGCCAGTCCATCAGCCATGAGCCCCAGGCCCAGGCCATGCAGAGCGCCACCCAGAGGAAGAGAGGTCAGCTGTCACAGCAGCAATGGACGGGACCTGGGAAGCTGAAGCTGATGCTGAAGTGGAAGCCACTGCTCCCCAGAGGTCTAAGCCGGAAGAAGACAGCACGTGTATTAATACACACACTTGAGAAGATCAACGTGGTTATCGTGTGTGATCTTAAAAGCTGAAATTACACAAAGAAAGTCAATTTTGAAAAAATACTGAACTGGGTGGTGTTTTGAGCCTTTTGCCTCTGCACAGCAGTCAGCAGCCACCGTTACAGAAACAAAAACCCTCCCATGTGCCCAGAGCAGAAATGGGGCCCTGAGAAACTCGGCCTTTGGGTGAAGTTGGGCTTTGGCAGCAGCTCTGGTGAAGTCGAAACCCGCAGAGCAGCTCATGAGGACCAAGGACTTCGCCCTGCCTCTCCCCGCAGGTGCTGGACACCAGGGCTGCCCAAGAGGTGACACATTTACTCTGGTATTTATACATTGCAGATGACACAAGTATCATTGCTTTCTTTCCCTTTTCTTTTTTTTCCCCCTGCTGGAAATTTCAGAGCCCAATATAGGCGCTTCTCTTAGATTATAAACTTTTCTTCTCCTGGTTTCCATTTGTTCACGTCCGCTCGCAGTGCACAGCACTCACTTTCATCTCGAGGAATGGGCTCAGGGACAAACCGCATCTCCCCCTTCTTCCTCCTGTCCCCCAGCCCGCCCATCCCGTCCGCACGCTCCCCCCATCTCTGCAGTCCAGACCCGTCTCCTTTCATCCATGTCTGACGTTGCTCCTTAGTTATTTATATTTGGGACTTTTCATATAAGTGAAACCGTGTGACACTTAACTTCCTGTGCCTGATTCATTTCCTACCTAAGCTGGTTCAGGGATAGCCTTTTCTCCCATGGGACACCAGTCACTCGCCTTCACCTCACTGCTCATTTTCTCATTCACTGTTCGGAAGTGTTTCTATTTAAATCTTTCTTTAGGAAAAGACAGAGATATAAACAATGAAAATGCCAATTTTCAATACTTAGTCAAAAAACTGTGACATTAGATCTAGAAGGGAACAGTGACAGATGAGATAAGGTGATTCCAGTGGAAAACCATTTTCTTTTGTATCATTGCCACTATTTCAGTGAAATTCACTAACTGAATAATAATAAATGTCCTATGATGACCAGCAGGGCACCTTAGCTTCCTGTCTAGCCTGGCTTGTAAGTGGTCTATGTCCCCAACAGCCCATGGTGACACAGCTTGGGTCCTGGAGTGGTGTCCTGAAGGTGGGAACCCTGAGGACACAGGGCTGGTGGGAAGTCAGCTGCGGACGGATGCGTCCTCCGGTGCTCTCTGCATAGCCCGCCCGATGTCCAGTGGGCTCAGCCTCCTCCATGTGTAGCAAGGGCAACTTCTTTTCTTGTGAAGTTACTCACCTCAGATTTTTCAATGTAGTAACCTAAAGTTGATTAATAAAATATCATTCACAAAATGTTAACATATTATGAAAATATTCCCTACCCAACACTTGGCACCATAAAATGAAAAAGACGCAATAGTAACACTCTTAAGAGTTTCTAGAAATAGTAAATAAAAGTAGAGGAAATTAAAGTATAGTAAATGACAAAGAGAAGACAAAGTTGAAGTCAGTGGAGGTAGTTTAGCAGGTAAATTCACACCTCCTATATTAGTATTTCTAATTCTTCATCAATAACCTTCCTAAGAATCTAACACTAACAAAGGACAGCCCATTAAAAGGATCATAATCTTGGGCCCTAACTGTGCTCAAATTTTCTGGAAATAACGTTATTCTCCCAATTGTTGGAACCAATGGATACAAGTGGTTAAACTGCTCTTCCACATTGTGGCCAATGAGAGTGTTTATACTGTCACATCCCTAAACATCTTTGGAGATGAAAGTTCCCATGAAAAGGCTCATCAGTGAATCTACGAGATAGAGTCTCATCTTGTGAGCCCTCTTCTCACTGTGCACCTGAAGCCACTCAGCTGCTCTTGCCTGTCACCTCGACGGAGGGCTGGAAATGCCCGTTACCCCGGCCACTGTCACCCGCACCCTAGAAGGCTCGATCCCTGCATGGCAGCATTTGCCCTCAGCCCTTCTGGACAGGAGGGACTGCTGAGCACTTTCATATTAGAAAGATATATCAGGGAAACTCAAATTCCATTCTAAATTGTGTTGTAATTTTTCAAGCCTATCCAAACAATAGTATATATGACAGACATATAGTTAATGTATTGGAGTTGTTCTTCTTTAGGATAATATTTTTGATGTTAGTGTGGTTTTTTGGTGCCAGGGATTGAACTCATGACCTCACTCTTGCCAGGTAGGCATCTGTGCCGCTGAGCTAAATCCCTGGTCCTTCTTTAGGATAATGTTAAAAATTTTCTATACAGTATTCCCTGACACAGCATTCCCACATGAATCTATGTCTAAATATAAAAATGGCACTTTGAACTCTTACACTTTATTTCTCTCAGATAAAAGAAATCAAGGACTAGTAATCCCCACAGAGTGATACGTGTGTGTGACATCACCCATGCTAAGAGATCTGATTTTTATTACGTGAGCGGATGTTTTTTTCTCCATCAACCACTTTTTTCTTACTTGTTGATTCCACAAACCATAGCAAGAGGCCACTAAAAGGTTCAGAGGAAATGTAACCAACCTGGAAAGATACCTAAGTGTAATTATTTCCACCTACACTGAACGTCCACACAAGCTGGAGACTGCCCACCCACCCCACAACGGGTTTGTGTGTGTGTCTGGAGCAGCTGGTCACCCTCTGCACTGGGCCAGCTCCATGGTGGGGCCAGCTCGCCCGAGAGCTGACCACCTTCTGTCCCCATCCATCCGCCTGGGCTACTCCATGATGACCAGAAGCTTTGCCCACTACAGCACCCGCGGAGCTGTGGGTGACCCTCACCCTGCGGTGTGCTCTAGGGGGGATGGGGCCTGTGAGTGCGGCTCACCACACCGATATTCTCTTCCTTTATTTTTCTCTTGGTTCCAAAGGCAGAGCACACACAAGGTAAATGAGTCAGGAAGAAAAGCATCAATGGCATTGTGGGTTTGTGTTCCACATCCTGTTCCTCCCCCTCCATCTCTGCCCACGGTGTCTGATCAGACAGTATTGTAAGTATTTCAAGTATTTTATGGGGGAAAAGTAGAAACCAAAGGTCAAAGAGATGTCTAGCAATATAAACACCTAATAACATGTCTTTACAAATTACATCTTTCTCCCCATCTGGAAATTTGACTTGTTTTAAATTGTGGGCAAACCACACATGTGCTGCTTATAAACGTATGCATCATATTAATTTTCTGTAGAAGTAATTTATAGTGCTGGCCCAAGAAGGTGTGAACATCTAAAGAGAGTCCAACCTTGGCCACATGTCCAGGTACAGCTGAGAGTCCTACTCTGGTGGGACATACAGACCCTCAGATTGAAGGATTCTCATGTGACAAGATCATCAACCAAATCATCCTAGACCCTCAAGTAGCTGCCATGGTCCCCAAGTTTTGCAGAAGAGCCCTCTTGTCAACAGGGCTGTAACATGAAGTGTTCTCTCATGGCCTCCTCGGTTTGCATCTCATGTCCCTGGCTCCTCCTCTTCCACCCAGCCAGGGAGACACAAGGATGAAGTCTTTTCTATAGTAGAAACACTTTTATCCCCACTATCCTTTTGCCATTTCCCTAAATCAAGGGAGAAGCATCGATGGACACACCACGATGAAAAATTGAAACCTTGGAAAACATCTTACATAGGATTTGAAAGAAGGGATACTGGTTATATTAGCATGGACATAGGGTAGTTTAAAATGTATGGGTCTTTAAACTTCAGAAGGCCACCATAGGTTAGCCTCTTTGTTTCCTTTGTTTGATTAGCAAGAACTATTTTTAATTGGCAGATAACACATCATGCGTCCATCTTACAAAACAAGGCATTTTAAAGAACCTAATTGGCAGCATGGCGGGGCATAGAAAACTTTCCTTCTCTAGTCACACAACAGCAGATTTGGAGCAGATTTGTTCATCTGAAAATGGCTCACTGCCCTGCCCTATCCCTGCCCTGTCATGGCTCAACCTAAAATTTTACATGTGACAATAGCTTGTCCTGCTGCAAGGATCCAGCACTGTGTCCTAGCTTGTGAGATCAGTACTGTAAGGCTGGGGCCCCTTGCAGTTACCCCTGCATAAGTCTGTCTACCCCTTCAGTCTCCAAGGCTTTCTGCACTCATGCTGGCATCCCAGTGCCCCTGTGCAGGAAGAGGGCTCTTCACAGCCAAGGTGACTGCAGCAGGGGTGACTTCAGGACTCACTGGATGAACTTCAGGAGCCATGAATGGCTTAGTGTTTCTATGTTGAAAATGAAGTTAGTAACAGCAAAAACAAGAAGTGTTTGGCAATGATCAGAGGAGATAAAGAAGCAGCAGCAGGTCCGCAAAACATATGCAACACTCAAGCTTTCTCCGTTTGCCCATGACCTTTGGTCTGGGCCGTATGGACTAATAAAGCATTGTGCAAGCTCCACTTTGAAAACAAAGGTTCAGAACGCTGTGGGGTAGAATTCACCCATGTCCTCTGTCACGGCCCAGCTAAAGTCTCCACCGCCATGGGGGAGAGAAAGGAGAACAACACTGACTCTGTCCTCGGGAGTCTGCTAATCCCACCCACGCCCAGGCGACGGTGGATACAAACCGGGGTGCGCTCTATGGAACAGGGAGGCGAGGGTCCCTGTAAAAACATAGGGGAGAGGGACTTTGAGTTCTTCTCTACGTAGCTTTCAACGTGTCTATGTGACCAAGATAAGACAGTTACAGATACAATCTTATAGCATTTTGAATGATGCAGGATATTTTAATTAATGCAAAATAAGATGATGGTCTTTTAAGAATTTGGACTGTTTCCATTGCATTTTATTGTACTAAAAAACTATAAATATTTCCAATATAGGATTTAAGAATAAACATAATAAGTATAGAACCTACACAGAATTTCCATGCATGTGATACTATTTAAATGAAATAAACTGAACTCATATGTGGAAATATTGTATTGTCTCCTTGGTGTGAAAAACTGAAAGAGTGTATGAGGGCCAAAATATATAACAGATATTGTGAAATGGGGAAAAATTATTCAAAAGCAGAGAGGAAATAGGAAAGGGCAAGGGTGAAAGGAAGAAGGCAAAGGAAAATGATTTTAAAAGGATAAAAATAGAAACGAGGCTTTGTAACTGGGGAGGGAAGAGGGGATGAGGGAAGTTCAGGGAAATAGAGGAATCAAAACATATTGCGCTGGTGCAGATCCCCATGATGAATACGATCATTATTTACATCTAAAATATACCAGTAAACTTAATTTTAAAAAAAGAAATAAATACAATTTACAATATACCTAAAGGTGAAATATGTAATGAAATGAAGAAAAACACAAAAATTTAAAAAAAGAATCACAAGCTTTTTGACATATTCATTACAGCATTTGCACTTTACAGAACGAGAGCGTTTGGCTCAAGGAAGGAAAACCTTCCCCAGTTTCCCCAAAGAGCAGCAGAGCCACCAGCAGCAGAGCTCCGCTATCTCCCTCTGCAGACCCTTCTGCACTGCAAAGTCGGTATCTGCACAGCCACTGCAGGGTCTCTGTGCCCAAAGCACTTCTCAATATGTTTGCAGTGAGTGGAGGACTTGAATGGTTACACACACCAAGAGCGCGGGGTTACCGCCCAGTGTATTTGAGTATTTCACATGTTCACCCCAAGACGCTTGCACATCCTGGGGCTGAAGCTGAGTAGGACGGAGAGGGCAGGCCAAGTGCTTGGTCTTCCAGAGCGCTGAGTTTCCCGGCCGTGACACCAGGGAGAGGAAAATGCACCTCCACCAGAGAAGGACACAGGGCCGTGATCAGTGTTAGAGGATTTTTTTCAGTGTGGCCTACTTATTGTTTGGAGGAAGGACTCAAATAATCCCAAGCGCAGGTTAATTTTCAGACCCAGGCAGATGGTGTGATAGTGGGTCACGACCACTCACAGCATTTCTGCTTAAATATTGATACTTTAGTAATGACACTGCTTCTCAAGATCTTGTCAGTCTCATTTAAAGCATCCTTTTCTGATAGGAATCATTTCAGTAATTTTCAAAATCAAGAACAAAGCTGTAGAAACAAAAGCCACAGAGCCTGTGATCTCTAGTCCTGTGCTCTTTTATCCTGCCTTTGGCCTGTGGTGTCTGGCGGCTCCTGGAGAGGGATCTCTCCCTGGGATTCCCAGCACAAAGGAGGGTGCTCCCCTGCTTCCCTGCACACCTCATGCCTCCTCAGCCAGTCTGTGTGCTGCTGTAAAATTACAGCAAAGGATTTGTCCCAGATTTTACTTAATGAGCACAAGAGTGAAGGTTTATAAATCAAGCCAAATGGAATAAACACATAAGCAAAGAAATGCATATTTTAGAAGTGGACTTGGACCCGTGAATTTGCTTACACATTGTGGTTTATTACATCAGTACTGATATTCATGAGTCTGCCATATCATAAATCCAAAGGACAGTGAAGACCATTAAGTCTGAAATATTCAAATTACAGGGTAAGGACAGAGGCTGCTCACATATTTACTTTTTCTCGCGGAAAAAATGAATAAATGGGTGTATCAGATGTAAACATGAATTTGCTGTGGTTCTGACTAACAGAAGTAATCAAACACCTATCATTTGCTACAATATTCTTCCCTTGACTTGGCGCTGAGCTCTTTATCTTAGCACGGTTGCTTCTCTTTGTGAGCTCACGTTTGACTCGGCAACTCCCCCAGCTGACTCCATCTCCTTTGGACTTTCAATGCTGGATATAATTTCTGATGTGAATATATGAGGCAGAGTTATTTTCTTTATTTTTGATTAACTGTTAATTTATGTAGAGAGGTGATAGAGACTCCAGGAGAAACAAATATAAACAAGATAATGCAGAATGAAAAGAAAATATCCAGCTCCTTTTCTTAAATTTCCTAGCATGTTTATGGATATATATACTTGTATTTCTGTGTATATATACATACTTGTGTAAGTAGCAAATAATTTTCAATTATGTATTACTTTGTTTTGTTTGATTTTTGTCCTGGTTACCATGAACAGCCCAAATAGTTCTTTACAAGTGATAGAAGTGACGGTACAGTTTACTTTTTATTTTACAATACTTGTATGTCATCCATCTCTGCAGACACCTGCTAACTGCTGACCCATGCTTTTGGAAGCCTGGCTAGTGTCCCTCCCTAGATGCCTGCAAATGTCTGTATTTTGTTGCCAGTGAACTTTCTGCCAGCTTCTATCTTTGTCTTAGTTAACCTATAATCCATTCACCTGGATCCAAACTTCCAACCAAAAGGGAGACTTCCGGTAGAGAAGATGCTATTTCCTTCCTAAGAGATCTAGGGAAACACACATGCTGTGCCTGAAAGTGATTCTGCATGCTGCCTTTTGGTGAAGATCAAGATAAGGCTGTGCCATGCGCTGCAGAAGCGTTGCTTAGTGCAATCTAACTGAACGCTGGTGCGAGTGTGCAGTGAGCTTTGCACTGGGGCCCAGCCCTAAGCTCCTGGCTCCAGACCCTGCTCTGCCTCCCACCCTGTGCTATCAGGCCTTGGCTCAGACAGCAGCTGACCCAGAAGTGCTCTGAAAGACAGGATGCTGGGCTCTAGTGCAGACTAGAAGGTCTTGTCCCACTGACCGGAAATAAGAGGGACCACAGGCTGGGCACCTTCCCTGGTGCATCCAAGCAGCGATAAGACTGGCAACCGACATCTCAGGCCAGAAGACACAACAGGAATGAGCTAAGGAGTGACTCATTGCACATACTGGGGACAATAGATTCCAAACCTATTCTTTATTCAGATTACCAGCAACTTCAGCAACATCTGTTTCCTCACCTGCAGAATCCAACTGAGATTCCCCACTGGTCCCCACCAAGTCCAGCCCAGTGTGCTCTGCATGGGATGAATTTGTTCCACTTCCTATTTCTCTCCACCCTGCCTTACAAGCCATTCCTTCTCACCACTCTGCCATCAGCTGTTCAGCTATCGAGGTGAAAGCAGAGCCATCTGCTCCCCTGAACCCAAGCTCCTCATGTGGTTCCTGGCATCCCTGCTTTAGGGTTGGGTCACAGATTCCATCCACATCTCCTATGGGCTTGTCCTCAGCCTGTGGCACTGTTGGGGGCCAGCAGAACTTTGAGGAGGTGGAGCCTGGTTCAGGAAGTCAGGTTACGGAGGCACAGCCTTGTGGGAAACGTTGGGACCCTGGGCTCTATCCTGCCTTTAGTTGCTTCCTGGACAGAAAGATTCCAGAAGCATCATCCTACCACACACTCGCACCAGACTTGCCACAGGACAAGTTCTGTCTTGCCACAGGGACAAAGCAAGGGGACAAGTGACCTCAGACTGAAACTCAACCTCTCCCTTTTTTAGCTGCCAGGCTTTGGTCCTTTGTCAAAGCAGTGAGAAGCTGGCACGTGGCTGCCTGGCTCTGCTGTGGGAATTGCCTCCTCAGGCAGTGGCTGCTGCTCAGCTCGGCCCACCCCACACCTGCGAGCTCCCTCTGGAGCACGACTTCCTGTTCCTGTCTGTCTCCCACTTGGCCAGACGCTGCGCCCCAGGGTGCCACAGCCCCTCACTCCCTCATGTACCTGGAGCTCAGCACTCATGTCTTTTACCCTCACGGAAAGGCTTTCCCTGATGGCTATTTGCACAGGCTGCCTTTTTCCCTGCAGGTCCTCGCTGCTGCCTGGTGGAGTCACCCGGTTGTGACTGAGGACCTATCCAACAGAAGAGTGGCACCTTTACTTCCTTCTCACAGATGTGTCTTCAGTTGTTGCAGTCGGTGCACAGAGGCAGGCCTGTTGCCGAGTGTCTGTAATCACAGCAGTCTGCGAGGCTGAGACAGGAGGATTGCAAGTTTGTGTCTAGCCTGGGCAATTTAGCAACTTAAATCCAGATCCTGTCTCAACATGAAATATAAACTAAAAGGGGGCCGGGAGTGTGGAGATGTAGCTCAGGGAAAGGCCCTTTCCAAACCCTAGTACTGAGGGAAAACAAAGATGCACAGTACAGACTTAGAAATAATTTTTCAATAACTGCGTGAACTTGAATGAGCCTCCACCCCTACCCCAACAACTTTGCAAAATAGGCTTTTGAAGAGGAGCTTGGCAAGCTGTTAATTTATTAGTTTGCTTGGCACAGCTGTGCCAACAATTATGAGACGCCGCGGCCGAGCATGCGGCTGAGTAGAGGCCCTGTGCAGCCACACACGCTCTATCTAGTTTAAGGTCTCCTGCTATGATTGGCAAGGGTAAGACACAATTACATTTATCACCTGTCTCTCCAACGGCCTGTTCCTGCCAACTCCAGAAACATTAATATCTCCTACCCCAGGTATCTCTTTTTAGGTCATTTATATTGTGGATAATACCAGCTAATTTCTAGTTTTAAATACAGGAAGGTTACCAGGGTCTAGAATGCATAAGCATACAAAAAGAGGAGAAATTTAAAGAGAAAAAATTCCATTTCTTTGATTTGTTACCCTTGTATATGTAGAATGTATTATAAACAATAAAATCATACTAGAATTTCCCACATGTCTAATTATTTTGTGGATTGAACATAGCGCTAGTACTGTTCAGAATCTTATATAACTTGGAGTAACAAATAAAAACACAATAACATGATGCTCTTAATCTCAACAGGAGGCAGGTGAAAAGGTAAAATCAGCCTTCAATATCCTTGAATTAACTGACCCAGAGAAACTGACTTTGGAATTCAGCAATTATGCAAATACTTTATTTCCTACCCACCTAGCATGATTTAATTATGAGTTTTTAACCTTTATTTATGTCTTAAATAATAATGTAATTGGGGAAGACCTAAATACTCAAGTATAAGCCACTTCCCTTTCTGTAGGGTCCTAGTTTCTCCTTCAGTTTGGAAGGTTTCTTTGGTGGAAATTATTTCTTCTCAAGTCCATAGTTGTCCTCTCCTGGCCTGTAAGATTAAAGTCCCCACCCTGGGTCAGCAGACAGGGCACCCACCCTGCTCTGTATAGCAAAACAAGAGTGAAACCACCCAGGGCAGCACTGGAGGTGGCGCGTCACCAGTGCCCAGCTTGCAGCCTGTCTGTCCACCCTGGGCCCCAGGTGGTATGGACGCACCTTGAAAATGAAGTGCAGTGCTGACCAGGCCATGGTGGGGCTGTGTGACAATCACCCAGAGCACAGGTGACTGCACCAGAAAAATGGGGCATTTCTGGTTGCCACATCAGAAACTATCTTTATCATGAAAGGATTAAAAAACTCTCCCTGGGAAACCCACTCAGGACCTCTTCTGTCTCTCTCAGACAGAAACTTTCTTTCTCCCAATAATTATATTCTGCTCTTAACCTCTATTGCTCCTAAAATTAATTCTTCAATTTTAGAGAACAGGAACTTGTACTGGACATCCAGTAGGTTGGGAGTATCGTTCCTGTATATGAACTGGAAATCTTCCGCCAAGATCACTGGACAGATGTAAGAGTTTGCTTTCCTTTCATAGACTCTGAACTGGGACTTGTTCTCTATAAAAATCCCTAGAAAAGACAAGAGTCTCTGGCAACCCACTCGGGACCCTTTCTGTCTCTCTCACACAGGAGCTTTCTTGCTTTCTCTCAATACATATATTCTGCTCTTAAAAAAAAAAATATCTCCCCTTGAGAAAGGAATTGAAAACACACTTCTGTGGGACTGGGAAAAGCAAGCTGGCTGAGGTCTGATCTGTGAGCCAGCCGTGCCGTTACCTTTCTCCCCACATTAGCAATCTGCAGAGCAGGTCTTCCCCGCAAGGAGCCCAGAGACCCCGGTAAATATTTTAGCTACTTAAGCCTGTTTGAATGTTTGTTTTAAGG
This sequence comes from Hydrochoerus hydrochaeris, assembly GCA_004027455.1. NCBI lineage: Eukaryota > Metazoa > Chordata > Mammalia > Rodentia > Hydrochaeridae > Hydrochoerus > Hydrochoerus hydrochaeris. The sequence continues at coordinate 86,271 of PVLA01001604.1, read as the reverse complement.
CAGTTTGCAGAATCCTAAGTTTACTACATAGGCATGTCTTTCACAAATGTTCTTTAGACACTGGGATGCTTCCATAAGAATTTCTTGTACCACATGTATTAGGCCCTCAAATCCAAATGAAAGATTAAAATCTACAATTTGAGAGATTTACACAGGCATTAATAAATAAATTACATCGAGCATTCCTCTGTTGCAAATTAGACAACGGCATGATTGCATATATTAAAATAATTTTCGTTTGGAATTTCTCAGTGTTTCATCGGAGCTCTGTTGCTTCTTGATGGATTGATTAAATCAATACAAACAGTTCTGCTGTAATTAAAATGGTAAACTTCGAATTTGTTCCCTTCATTTCATTTCTAGAAGCCTTTTAAATATAACTTGCCTCTTGTTAAAAGGGTGACTTTCACACAAAAATGTTTTATAAAGTAACATTTGGAATCAAGTTACTACCCACTTAACATTTCTAGAAAAAAAAATACCACTCCCGCTGCGTGGTCTGGGAGTGCGGGGGACTGCAGGCTCACCTCCTCGTTCCTGCTGTGATGAGGACCCAGTGGCTTCCCAATCTCTTCCGCAGTTTGTCCTGCACAGAAACAATCTACTCCTCCTTAAGGCCTGGTTCAATTAAATGGAACATAAATGAGAGGATTTAACTCAAGCACTGCCTGCCACACAGGCACTGGTTTTGGAAACCTGAGTGCTGGGTTCCAGCAGAGGCCAGTGGTCTCCAAGAGGACCCTTGTCAGGGCGCTTCCCGGGCTGGGGCAGTGACCCTAAGACAGCAAAGCTCAGCAATGCACACTGGGCACTCTCAGAACCGCACAGACTTAGGTGTCGCCCTTAGAACAGCAGGAGTTTAAAGCCATTGGAACATCAGTGTAAAGGCTGAGTGTGGTCAGAAGCCTCTCCCCACACCCTCCGCTCGGGGGGTTCAGAAACCATCACAGTACCAGTTACTGCCAGACTCAGCTTCACTGCCTGGTTCTGAAGGGACCTTACAAGCTGCCAGCCGAATGCAGGGACTGGAGACAGAACTTTAAAAACTCTCTCTATAAATGTTTCCTTTTACTGATGCATATCCTCTTCTTCCTCACTGTAAGAAATTATTGAGTAATAGTGCTGTCTTTGGCAGCTCAGGGTATTCAATCAGTTTAAATCTTTGCCGGGCCTGAGCTCTGGCCACCACAGGTTCTTCTTTCTCTTTCCTTCCTCTCTTCCGTTCCTCCCCCTCCTCTCCCTTCCTCCCAGCCCGAGCTTTGCTTTCCCAGCAGCCCTGTTGCAATGGCACTAGTAAATTTTAGAAAAGCAACTGCAACATTCTTTCTGAGAACACAGTCTGCCCAGCTGCATGATGGGGTATTAATATGCTGGTTAAATATAGCGCCCCCCCCTTTGGTAAACTGTAAGGGCTGCTGCCTCCTCACCGGCTGTTCCTATGGGGGAAAAGTCATATTTTGGGTCTTTGTGTCAAGATAACGAAAATTAATTTCAAAACCAACAAGGAGAGAATTGCTAGCACAGAAGGTGTGTAAATGCCAGCAGTCACTCTGCGACTTCCAGACAGAAAGAAAAACACTGGGGGAACATTACCCTTGGGCCCACACAGGCTAAGGGGCTTTGCAGCCAGCGGTGCACACCCCAGCACCCAGGTCAGGCCCGTGCACTCCCTCCAGTACCCGGAGGATGTGAGGTGCAGGGAGGACAGGAGGAAGGGGGGGTTCCCTTAGAACTGTCCTGGGCCCTGGCCCTTCCTCCTGCCCCGATGGGTTCCTGTCACGTCAAATGCAAAGCTTGGCTATCAAAGCTGACAAAGGGAAGTGCTGGAAGCTTTATTTCAAAGAGGGTTTTCATTAGTAGACAGCTACACTCCAGCCGTCTCTCTCTCTGCCCGTGTGGCCACTCTCATCATGCAGCTATTTACGTGTGTGATTATCTCTTCCTTTAAATAAATGAGTGTGCAGACAAGGGATGGTTGAGTGTTGTGTGAGTCCCTGGGGCAGTGTGCCCGCTGGGCACACAGGGCAGCTGCAGTGGGCACCACAGGCTCTGCAAGGGAAGGGTGTGGGTCCCCGAAGTGGCCACCACACAGCAGCAGCCCCTGCCCCTGCCCCGTGTGGCCCCCCAGCAGCTGAGGCTAAAGATAAAGGTCCTGAGGTCAGCACCATTGCCTGTACCACACCAATTCTGACTTACAGGTCTCTCAAGTTTAAAATCGTGTGTTCATGTGAAAAATGTCGCTGTATGGTGGCATCAAGGAAAAATGCAGGAAAATCCAAGAGGATTCCTCAGGTTTGCAACATGCTTTTGAGCTGCTCTAGCTCAAGTTTCTGTCAACATTATGCCAACTTGGACCAGCCAGGAAGAGCTGTGAGCTTCAGGCAGGCTATGGACCCACTGTAGGTGCTCCTGATAGCAAGACAGACCCCAGAACCTGCAGACACAAAGGGTCCCGCTACGGCAACACGCATCCTTCCGTGGTCATCTACCTGTCCACCTTCTACCACGTATGTGTCAGCTGATCAGCCAGCTATTCACCTATACAACATGCATTAATTGTCACCTACCATCATCCACTGTCATCCATCATTTATCTGTCAAAATCTGCACATCAACCTGTCTATATATGTGTGTCTACCTGTCTGTGTCATCTACTCATCCGTCTAGCTACCCATCACACATCTGTGTAAAACTTGGAGACCTCCATATTCAGATGCACAGGGACAGAGAGGCCGTTCAGACCCCTCGTGGGTTCCCACACCATCTTCCTTCTCAGGGATAACCGAGCCCAGGTGGAACTCACATCAGGAAGCTCCTTATCACCATCTGGACCGAGGCACATCCCTATCCCATCAACCCTGCTCCAAAATCCTGTCACCCTGTGCTGAATCCTGGTTCCCTTTGATGGCTCGTATGAGACCCGTAACTGTAAGATAGGAAAAACAAGTCCTTCTAAGTCACAGTCCAGTAAGAAAAAGAGCAAAGTGGTTTTCTTTATAGTAGGTAGCAAATGTGTGCTGAAAGAATGAAATATAGATGATTGTGAATTTTTTCCTAATTTCAGTATTTTAAGCAATAAAGCCATACGCTTCTTCTCGTTTGCCATGCTATTCAAATAAGCAGTTCAACCTTTCTGGGTGTTATCACTAATAAAATTAGAGACGTCTTCTAGGTTTTCATTTCTTGGCAAAATAAGATTGAGAGATGGTGCACAGTAACTTGAAAGTGAAGAATGAAATCTAAGTGTTTCTCTGATTGGGAGCAAAGAAGAATGGGACCCCAAGCTCCAAGGTGGGGGTGCCATTTGCCACAGGCAGAGGGAGGGGTGCTCAGTGCTTGCTGTCCCGTATCCCACTCCCAGCAGGACGCTGGAGATATCACCATGTCTCCCAGAACAGCTAGTGCTAAGGCTGCCTTTTCAGCAGCTTTGCAGAAGAATCAGCAAAACAGCCAGAAATAATGGGAATCCAAAGTACAATGCATTAGGCAGCAAAGACTTAATCAAAGAGACAGTGAAGGGAAATTGAAACAGTCACAGGCAAGCAGGAGAGGTAATTACAGCTGTGAAAACGGCCTCGGTCCTGTTGCACGGGATCTTCCTCGCTCACCCCAGTCAGAGGAGGAGTGCACAGCAGTCCACAAGAAGAGGGTGTCACAGTGTTCCACACATTTTATACCATCAGCAATATCTTCTTTATATTTGGAACTTCAATTCTTAAAATAGTTCACGGGATTGTGGATAAATGGGTATTGGCAGGGAAAATTTGAAATAACAAATGAACCTATTCAAGTTTCTTGCAGTAGGTAGAGTATAATCTTTAAAAATTGAAGACCTGGGCAAATTGATGTGAACAAAAGCAGTAAAGGAGAAGGAGTTTGTAGAAACACAAAATCACGGGAAGCCCCTCAGTTTGCCAAGCTTCAGATGTGCTGTCTTTTAAAGATCTTACTTTCTCAAATGACCAACTGCAGGTGAGAGCTGACAAGTATTTTCAGTGGAATTATCTGTGGACTATTTCACAAGAACCTTCAAATTACTCAGAGACTTGGTAGGTAGATTTTAATTCAAGGGCAATTTATTGAAATTATGAAACATTACGGTGACTACTAAAGCTTTCACCCTAATGCCTTACACATCAATGCTAATATAATAATATTAATAGGTAGAATTCATGTTATCATTATCTGTGTGTAAAATTTCACTCAAAATGAATTATTTTTATTAAAAAAACAATACCTAATAAATGCAAAGTCACATATAAGTTCAATATGGATTTTATTGTTTGTTAGTTTCTTCTCCTGTACTTTATAATAAAAATAGGTTTTAAAAACAGGGAAAAAAGCTAGGCGCTATGCTCCAACTTCATCACGCATATTTATGGAATCAGGTATTTACTGATTTTTAGTAGTGCAAATGACACTTGCTGGGATGACATGTCATCAAATCTTACAGGGAGATTTGGCCAGCTGTGGAGTTCGCAGGACAGTTACTTTTTCTTTTTCTGTGATGAGTGATACTGAGGAAACATGCTCTGATGTGTTGGATAGAGGAGATTTCCAAAGTTCAGAATGGGAGAGAAATGCTGGTTAGTAACCTGCTGCACCAGATTCCCCCTTCGGCCAGCAGGATGGACAACAGAGAGGGGAGAGTCTTTACCTGCCTCAGCAGTGCCAAGTGGCTGCGGGCGTCTAAAATCAAAGCTTGAGGACATCTCGTCCCATTGAAAACAGGCCAGCAGCGGCTGCAGGGTGTGAGCGGTGCTGACTTTTCAGCCTGCTCCAAGGACAGCATGTGCGATGTGACCCAGACAGGAGGGCACCGGGCCGCTCACACACAAACTCACAGCGGAAAGAGATTCGCTCTCAACACACCACTGTGTTCACTCTTCTTTTCCAAAGGTGGGCTATCCACTTCTCTCAATTTTGTTTATGCTTATCAGATCGTATTTTTGAAAGCAGTTCTATTGTTATTTTTGATTCATTCTCCTGAATGCTATTTTTTTTTTGTAATAAAATACACTCAGAATACAGTGGTATCCCAGTTCATAAACTTGATTCTTTCCACAATTCTGGTCATGAACAGAGTTGGATGAAGACTGAATTAAATTCAACAGTTAGGTTCAGTGACGACCTTGTGGGGAGATTTGATCAGGTCTTGTCCAGTTCGGTTTATGGACAGAATTATGGAAAGAATTGAGTTCACAAACCAGAGACCACTGAATTAGCAGAACCAAAAGTATAAATTTTCAAAGGATTGAGCTTTTCCACCCTTAGTGACAGCAAAGATTTTTATGTTAATAAATTTAAAAGCTTATTTTTCATACTAACCTCAAAACTAAGAAAGAACATTTCAGAGAAATACAAAAGTAGACAGAAGTGTTTCCTTTTGGCTACTAGTTACATTTTGGGAAGGTGAGTAGAATACAAGAGTTTCCAGTGATTTTCAGACTATTTTATTGGTCTTTGAAGGGTTAGGAATTTGTGTAGGTAAATAAGTAAGCAGAATGAGCACATAAATTAGAAACTTTAATAATGCCAAACTGCTTCCCAATTGTCCTGTAATAATTTGGTTTGTTTTCTGGGAAGGCAGATAAGTATCTTCTGAGAGTTTTCACAGAATGGATTTCTTTCGCAGAGGTGATGAGTCCCCAGACAGGGCACCAGAAAAGGCACCGCTGTGGCCTGGCCCCAGCAGTCTCTGGGACACATGGGAACATACGTGTCATTACACATACATGTGCACAGAGCCATGGCTGCAATCAGAATGGGAGCGCGGACTCCAGGGAGGAGCTGCTGAGGATTAGGTGGAGGAGAATGGCAGCCTGCCATGAGACATTTGAGCTGAAATTCAAGAAAACAAAGAATCGCAAGTGGGAGATGTGCATGTCACAAGCAAGACAACAGCGGTCATCCTCTGTGCCTTTGATAAGGGTCATTCTGTCAGGCCATAGGTGCATCACTCTGCGGTTTGATTTATAGGTTGTGGGTGCCTGGTGATGATGAAGACCTTTCTCCATACCTCCTGGCCATCTGCAGGTCTTTACTGGAGAAGTGACTACACAGATCTTTTGCCTTTTTAAAAATGAGTTATTTGGTTTCTTGAAATTGTGTTGAGTTCTTTACACATTTTGCATATTAACCCTTATGGGATATATGGTTTGTAAATATTTTCTCTCATTCCATAGGCTGTCTCTTCAGTCTGTTGATTGTTCCTTATGCTGCAATGAAACTCTTAAATTTGAAGAATCCCATTTATCTATTTTTGCATTTTGGAGGAAAAAGAGCCCTTGCATACTGTTGGTGAGAATGTAAGTTGGAAAGGCCATTGTGGAAACAGTATGGAGCTTCCTCAAAACTTAAAAATAGAGCTACCATATGATGCGGCTGGCCCACCCTTGAGTACACATCCAAAGGAAACGAAAGCAGCCTGTTTGAGTGATAACTCTCTCCCTATGTTCACTGCAGCAGTATTCACAGGAGCAAGCCATGGAATGGTCCTTGGTGTCCATTAATGGGTGAATGCATGAATGTACTATTCAGCCTTAGAAAAAAGAGAGAAGCCCTTCATCTGTGACAACATGGAAGAGTCTGAAGGATCCTTTGGTAAGTGAAGGAAGGTGAGCACAGAAAGTGAATGCCACATGATCTCCCCTACATGTGCCACACAGAAACACTGAACATATGGAAGGAGGAAGAAGAAGGTGAGCACTAGGGGTGGGAGGTGAGAGGAGGTGGGGACATGCTGGCCAAGGGTTGATGCTGCAATCTGACAAGTGGAAGGTGCGGGAGGGGCCCGCTGTACGACACGGTTATTGCACAAGCACACGTGGAGCTCAGGCGGTGTTCCCTGTAAGTGTTTGACCAGAGTGCAGGAGGGTATTCACATGCTGATAAACTTCTTTGCCAACTAAAATAATAAAAAATGAAAAGAGAACATTTGACACATTTTCAGGGAAGATGTGGTGGGAATCTGAGAAGCTAACCTGGATGTGGCCGCGTCTTAGTGCGGGTGGGAATGAGACAAGAGAGGGAGGAGAAGCAGGTGGGACCCACACCCAGGGTGCCCCTGAGGGCCAGGGGGAGCCTTGGCTCCTGATCAGAGAGCCATCCTGGGCCAGCAGGCTGTGGAACGAGGTCTGAGCTAACCCACTTCCATCTCGTGAGGCCCACCGGGGCCTGCTGCTGAGAAGGTATTTGAGAAGGCAAGATCAGAACCAGTGGCCAGGGCAGAGGCCACCGAGGGGGATGTAAAGTGTGTCTTAGTTATGAGTATTTGCTCATCAGCTTACATGCAATTTCTCATTTTATGATACACAAATCAAGTGGACCTATTCGACCATGTCATCCACTCTGTGTAAAATACATGTTTTTGATTCACTTGAAAACATCAGAACAGCAAAGAGTCGCACAGTGTGAGCTACAGCCCCCCTTGACCTGGGGCCAGGACCCCTGGAATTGTCTTTGCAGAAGTTGAACAGAAAAAGTACCTGGACAGCACCAACTGGCCCGAGCTTACCGAGGCGGAGTGTTGCTCCACCCTGTTTATTCTAGAGATCAGTCCCCCACTGAGGCTTTAAAAGCGTCTGAGTTCTAAAACTTATAAAACAAACCGACACTTTACAGGAGCTATCAACCAACCCACAGATACATATTCTACTCAGAAGATCTCCAGTGGAGGGCCTGGGGTGAAGCTCAGTGGCGGGGTGTCTGCCTGGCAAGTGTGAGGTCCTGAGTTCAATTCCCAGTACCAAAAAAAAAAATAAAGAAAAAGAAAAAATCTCCCAGTGTAGTAATGTAGGTAGTGACACTGTCACTTCAATAAAAGACCAGAAATCAGGAAGCAATAAAAATATTAAATCATAATCTAGTATCATCATAAGCTCCCAGCTGATGGCTCAAGGGTCACTGTTAAGCTGTGTATTTTCTCACTATTACTTAATTCCCTCAAATGAAAATTAGATATTTATTTAGTATCTCTTAAATCTAGCTGGGTTTAAATGAATTTTCTTCAAAAATTGCAAGAAAAAGTGATCAATCCTTGAAGAAAATATCTTTTTGCTTGAATTTTTAAAATTATCTCAAAAATAATTTACTTCAATCAAAACTATGCTGATATTTATCTTTATCTTTTGCTTTGGATTGACTGATTTTAAAATTTATTAATAATTTCACCCAGTACTTATTAATTAGAAAGAAAAATATTTACTATAAAACATTATTCATCCTTTTGTTTTCTTTCAACAGAGTCTTTTGATGCAATGTATTTTGTTTTTGAAAACTATAAACTTTGAAATAAGTTCCACTTTTTCAGTACCAAAATATGATGCCCAAAATAAAAAATACATTCTTCCACTGCTCTAAGATATTTCTGACATTGTATGCCAGTGACGCTCCCCTTATGGAACAACTGTCCAGCGTTTTTCCTCAAATTTCAGTAAAAAAAGATTTGGTCTTCAAAAATCTGTTTCCTAAATATGGAACAGAATTCTTTTACAGTTTTTGTCAAGTTTCTTATTTTTATTACGGGAACCAGGAGACATTTGATAACTTTAAGTTTGCAAACATGACACTTCTATATTCTACTTGAGTGAACCTATATGTGTGTGTGTTTATTATGTTGAAATGTCTAATAAAACAGGACTCAAACTATTATGCTCTTCGAAATTACACCAACTAAACAGAATTGAATCATTTGTTTACTTTAAAAAAAAACCTTTTTTGCTTCTGGTTTTTATAGATAACAACCAAACTTCCTAAATATTTTATTCCCATTAAGTTAAAATCTAATCTATTTATTTTCAAATCACTACACTGAACCAAACGAGACACGGACACACACAGATACAGACACACAGCTCTACACAAGCACACACACGAGCACTGCATTCACACCCTTCTCCTTTTTGAAGAAGCATCTACCTTCCTCCTCTTCCTTGAGAAAACTCTTCCTGATGGAACATGGATGCACTCTCTCTGGTCCTCTGGCTGTGGTGACAGATAGGATGACCTTGCAGGGTCTCTGCCTTCCCATCGTGGGTGGTTTCCACCCTAGCCTCACAGATAGTGCTGTTCTATGTTTGTGCACAGGAATCTACACTGTCCCCACCCCAGTGGCAGGATGGCAGGGCAGACTCCGTGTTCACATAATTTTGACATTTTAACTCACATTTCTCAAATTCATTGTATTTAAAATGTTCCTTTTTTGTTTATTTGTTGGTACTGGGAATTGAACTCAGGACCTTGCCCTTGCCAGGCAGGTGTCATGCCACTGAGCTACATCCCCAGGCCTCCCCTGACTATTTAAAGGAATATATGCATTGGAAATTCTCACATCTGATGAATAAGTCATCGAGAACGAATGTTCCATGGAATACTTTGCTGCAGTGCAGTGTCTATCCGTCAGCTATGCAGCTGCAGGCACGAGGCATCGCATTCCGGTAGGCAGTGAAGCAGACGGAAAATCAGCCCAGAATCCTGTCCCTGACCTGAATGAGCATCACCAGGGAGAGCTACCACAGGACAGCATCACAGGGATTTAACCAGTGACAGAAACACCGTCAGGATGTGGTGTGTAAAAGGGTTCCATGCTGGTGAAAATTGCACCTGTGCCGAAGGCATTCCACAGGCGTCCCTTGCATGCACCTGACCTGTGGCTCTCGGGCGTGGCTGCCGAGTGAATGAGGGAAGGGTGGGGACTGCGGCGTTGGGGTCAGGGTCAGGATGCTGTGTAGAGCTTAGCTGACTGTGAGCAGGGCCATGTCAAAAAGTAAAGTGACATGAGAGGAAATAGAGAAAATGCAGGCTTTGCAAGATTCTATAAACTTCTGAAGAAATAGCTGAGGATTAATTTCACTTTGGCTGTTACTAAGCTCTGTACCAAATATACCTTTAAGAAAGCTTCATATCCTCTGTTTGCAAATCACCCCTACTCTGTGCCCAACGGCATTTACAAACAATTCTCATAACTGTAAATTCATATTCCACATTTCAATTAGAAACTAACTACAGGGTTATCTGTGCTTCCTGCTAGAGGTGCAAAATGGGTTTCAGATGGAGTTCCGCATGTGCTCACTTAGCTGAGAACACGTGAAGGTATATATCTTGATAGGAGCAAAGAACCTCTGTAAGTGGCTTTTCAAGAAAATCATATGACTAAAACATTATCTCATGAAGAGTAAGTTGGCAGCAGAAGTATTCAGAACAAATCAAAAGCCAAGATACGACCAGAAACAGCTGAGGTAGACCAAGAGTTTTCAAGGCAGAAGGAATTGAGGTTATGGAGGCCCGGACTGGGATAGCCACTGGGGGGAGGCACTGGGGAGGGACATGGGTGAGAGTTACTATTTATGAGGGAAATAAAAAGGAACGAAGAGCCAACACAAGGTTAAAAGTCTGAGTGGAGTGTGAGACGGACAGGAGGAGGTTTGGTGCAGAAGGGCTGACACACTCAATCCAAGTTCCGCTGAGAACTTCCAGAAAATCCATGAGCGAGATGAATCCAGCAACCTCGCTCTGGGAAGCCCTAGCACAACGGATAAAGCCAGAAAGATGCGGGAAGGAGGCAGGGTTCACAAGGCCTGGAAGGAACCACAGGGAGAGGGTTTCAGAGGTAAACAAAAAGCTTGCCCTGGGGACCAGGAGAAAGGTGTTTCCAAGTGACTTTCGAAGTGAATGTAGGAAGACCTGAAGGTGCTCAGTGCTCTCACAGGGTGGATTTCTCTCAATCAGTCCTTGATACACCGTTTTCACTCTTTCCTGACAATCTCATTTAACACAAACAGATCACAGAGCTTGGGGAAAAAGAAAGAATAGATTCAGAATTAGAGACAGTTACTCAAAGGAACATTTAGTCTGCATGAAGAGACAAAATTAACACAAAGAATACCTAGAAAAATTAATTTAAAAATAGGTGTGATATTGGCCATTGTGCATGTAAAAATATGCTCAATATTGGTACCAATCAGGGAAGTGTAAAGGAGACAGTAATGCACCCTCCTCTCCTACCCATCAATGAGGTCACTGTTACGGGGCAGGGGAAGAAGGAAATAAAGAAAAAAGAAAAAAAATACTGAGTGGAAAAACAAGGAATCTGAGCTGAGGACATTCATCATACATCTTGTCAAAAAAGTGACATGACAACTGTCTGAATATAAATTTATCTGGAAAATGTTCAGATGTTTTCCATGACCTGCATGTAAACTGAGGTGCTTCTAATGCCTTCTCTGCTGAGGGTCCATGAAGACTGTGACATGTGATTGACCATTTCAAGCCTAAAAATACACATAATTCATCACCAATAACCTTTGTCCAAAATAGATGGCTCAGTTCTCTTTGCTTAATAAGACTAAATATCTTATCTGACTTCCTTTTCTCAATTAGTGGTGATTCTAGGGCTTACTCCTGTTGTGCCCACTGCTGTAGAAACATCTCACTCCCTGGGTGCACTTTCCTTGGTACCCTGCCCCGATGCTGTGGGTTTACCCTGATTGGACTACTTGGTCTCTAGAAGGGAGTCTGTTGCTATGGAATTTTCTTCCACACTTTATCTGATGCAATTTATGCAACGCCTTCTCTGGAAACATGCATGACTCATAGTAAAGTTTCAAGATGACGGAATTATTTTAAAAGCTAATTGTTCCCCAAGTTGTATCAATTTAGATTAGACTGCCAACAGGAGCATACAAGATTTCATGCTGAATGTCGTATTTTTGAACCCTGGTTATTGCTGCAGGTATGAGTGTTTGCCAGTCTGCACTAGGGGTTTGAATGGTATTTAGAGGTTTTAATTTGCATTTTCTGGTTGCTACTGACATCTGAGTGTCTCTATATTAGATGCAATTATTGCTTTAGTTTCCTCTTTTTAATGTATCACTTGGCAACACTGCATATTTTTCTACTGAATTTTTCTTAAAATTATTACTGATAAATTTTGTACTAATAACTTTTCCATTATTGTTAAATTTGAACTGTCTATTTCTGGTGTATTCTGGCTTCATCTTTTTTTTAATCCTATGATTACAACTTCTTAAATATTAATAATATTTTTCTACAATGGTACCATTGATGATTATTGTATATTTTAAAAATCCTTATGCCAAAAACAGAAACATTATGTTCAGCTAAGTGTTTTGAAGCTTCTTTTCATATTTTAGTCTTTAATTTATCTGGAGTTATTCTTTGTGAGTGGTTTGAAATAGGAACATTTTATTTCAGCAGAGTAACATTTGCTGCACTGTCATGTCCCTAAAGGTCACCCCTCTTGCCATTGATTTATGAAACCGTGTCACATGTCGATTCTGTAAATGCCTTGGTAAATTTATTTGTTCTTGGTTTAATAACATGCTCTTTTGCTAACTTCATGATCTTTTTTGTCTAAATATGTTCATCTTGTTGTTCATCCTCACAATTATCTTAGTGATGATGCATTGTTCTGTCATGAAATTTTTTAATCAAATTGTCAGTGTCCACTAAAAATGTCTACTATCATCTTGTGGGAATGCTAGCATACCTATAGGTTTGAGGGAAATAACAAATTTGTAATACATGATACTTCTGGCATTATCCATTATGTTGCTTAATTTCTTTCACTAATAATATTCTGAATTTCACTTATAATATATAAAATATTGGTTTTATAAACTGATTTTAATGTTTATTCCTAGTACCTTTAGATTTCATTGCCTCTTTAAATGCTTTCAAAGTTACAGTTAAAAATTACTCCTGAAGAACAGAATTAAAATAGATAATAGTTCCAAGACTGCTAAATTCAATCACATTTTTAATAATTTGTGTATATTATCTTTTTAATTTTCCTACATAAACATTTACCTTAATAATAGTGATAGTTCTATTTCTTCTTTTATACTGTAGAGATTCTTCACTTGTTTTTAAACATTCTGATTTCTCTAGGATGAAATGCCAGTACAAGTATCTTAGAAAAATAATGGAAAACATTTTTTATTCTGATTTGAAAGAAAGAATCATGTTTTTGCATGAAAAGTAATGTTTCCTGTAAAATTTTGTTAGATATAATTTTAAGTATGCTTTATATAGCGAAACTGATATAATTTATCACTTCAAGGAAGCTTCCTTCTGTTCCTGGTTTGTTAAATGTCTTTATCCTGAATGAGTGTAAAATGTACCACATTTCCTGCTTCTACTGAAACAGTCACGTGACTTTTCTTTGAGACATTTTTAGACTGTGAACATGGTAAATGTAAAGGGTTCCCTAATGTCAAACTCCTTTGCATTCTTGGGATAAATTTGAGTTTACACCCAAAATTATCTCAAATACCATTGCATTTTTTTTGTAGATAACTTCTTTGAGATGTTGGTACCTACATTCATAATTGAGAGTGGTCTAGGGTTTGTTGGTTTTTTTCCCATATGACCCTGTCTATTTTGGTGTCAGAATTATCTTAGCTCCAGACATTGGTGCTCATCATTTTCAATTCTTTTGAAGTGTTTTGTTTTCTTTTGTTTTGTTATAAAATTACAGCAATTTGCCTTCTACGCTGGGTGGCATTTTCCTGGGAAGCCATTTCGTCTGGCACACTCACTATTGGTGGGAGAGACCCAAGGATCGCTTCCTCTCTCCACCAGGGACAGTGTGCCCTAGAGAACACATGACAGTATCTGGAACAATGGGTGGACAGTTGTGCTGTTGGACATCCTGAAATGTCCCCAAGTAGCCAGCCCACAATTGTCAATCATGACAAGTTTGTGAAATCCCCAACTGCTGATATTTGAGGACTGTGACTGAATACTTTACAAAAGGAGCAGTTTTCTGAGAATTTGTCCTTGTTAACTTAATTTACTTTAAAACAGATTGATACAAAATTTCATGGTATTCTCTAATCTTATACTTCAAGCAATATTTAGCAACCCTGAAGGATAAAGATATGCCAACACTGACTTAGGCTGTCAGTGAAAACAATTTTTAATCCAATTTATCACCACTGCTGATTGAGGTTAAGGCAAAATGGCTTGAAGAATATATTCATTTTCCAGAGAAATGCCTGAAGATAAAGATTCACAATTCAACAACATCGAAATGTGTCTTCATGTGTTTATGTTTTTACCCGATAGAATACTAATGGGTAGATTGTAAGTTATAAAAACCCTTGGCATGAAAGTAACTTGAAAAGCATTTGATGCTTATCTGAATCAATTATAATACAAAACTACAGTGTAAGTCAAATAAACATTTTCATTATTTCATGGTTATTTCAGATTAGTGAGTGGGTTTTTTCAAATGACACTAGAAGTTGTCTATAAATCAAAATTTATTTTAAAGATTAAGCCAAAAGATAATAAATCCAAAGGAGTGTATTTCCTACAAAGTAGGTTTTAAATTTCTGTCATTTCACATATATCAACACAATATTTTAAAAGTAATAAATTGAAACAGTTGGAATATGAAAATGAATCAGCCTCAATCTACTAAATATAGATTATTTTGTTTATCAAGATGGAGTTCCTTATAGTAAACCTCTTTTTAAAATAAAACACATAACTTGAAAGTGAAAAGTGAAGCTGTCTTTTATGATCACCTCACCATTTCTTCAGGAGTGTGAGGGCTTCAGAAGAAGGCAGATGTGGCCTTAGCAAGACAGAAACTACCAGCTTGCTGTATCTCCAAAAGGGACAGCACCCTCGATGGGGACCGGTGTCCGCAGATGACCAGCGACTTTTGGTCTGCACTGTTTTCCCTTCCTGACCTGCAGAAGAGGTTTCTGCTTAGCAAACCAGCTCTTCTACCAAGCACTTTCCTTGGCAAATAACTGGGGGCTGAACTTGAGCTTTTCTGGTAATACAAAATCCTTGGTAGAAAATGGGCCCTCAATCACGACTCCAACAATACAAATACAAAGGTAATGACCTTGACTGGTATTTACTGGGCACTGACCATGCATAATGGTGAATCAGTGGTAAGTCAGTGGTGAATTGGGATCCTGCCTCATGATTCCATGGTGGGCTGCCAGTCCATCATGGTCCACGCTCATCTAGAAAGAAAGCCTCCCTCGCTGCCAGCTGCATTATTAATGATGACTGATGGTCTCCGCATGAGATTACTCAGAATTCTTGAAAGTGAGGACTTCCTAAACCATATTTCTGTCACTAGAGCTATTTTTGCCCTTAATTGCTAAGTGATCCAGGCAGCCTGGTGCTGGAGGTGTGACTTTGCTTCAGAATGTCCTGAGGGTGGGGAGCCTGCTGAAAAATGCCTGTAAACACCCGGGAATGACTGCATCATGCATGATCTGGTTTTACTTTGAATAGAAAATGAGCAATTCTTGGTCATACATCGTGTAGAAGATTCCCTCAAATGGATCCTGTTATTTACATTTCTTCCCTGGGTATCCCCTTGGGCCTTTCTTGGTCCAAGATATTTCACTATTCTTCCAGTCAGTGTTACAGTGATAAATTCAGTTATAAAATTCCTAATGGAACCCCATTGTACTATGTGGTACACAATATTTGTGATATTTAGAAACTTACAGGTTTAGAGAGAAAAGTGTCTTCCCACCCAGATAGGAAGTTGGCATGTCCTTGATCTCACAACTAATGAACACTGTCTATCTTAGCAGGTGTTAGTTCTACATAACACAGAGAATCTGCACACAGGTAAGATACACTTTGCACAGTGCTGTTGGCAAATACACTGCTGTGATAGCAACACAAGTCAAACAGATTTAAATCATTTTAATTTAGCTGAAAAGCTTGCATAAACTAATGGTTTAGGATGAGTACACACATTTTTATTTCATATAGAATCAAGTGCATTAATCACAATGTAAATAATAATTGTTTTTC
Source organism: Hydrochoerus hydrochaeris (assembly GCA_004027455.1). Lineage (NCBI taxonomy): Eukaryota > Metazoa > Chordata > Mammalia > Rodentia > Hydrochaeridae > Hydrochoerus > Hydrochoerus hydrochaeris. The sequence continues at coordinate 70,455 of PVLA01001604.1, read as the reverse complement.
AGGCCTTAAGGTTTGGATGGTATATTTTTTGCAAGGTAAAAGTTATCTGTTATGGTTCACATGTAAAGTGGTCCCCCAAAGTCGCCTGTATCTGGAAGGTGGCAGGCTCATGCGAGCCACGCTCAAAGGTGGAGTCCTGGTGATGGACGTGGCTGAAGGAGCAGCTGCCAGGGGGTGACCCGGGAGGAAGAGGGGGTCATTCGGGGTTGATGAGAAGGAGGGTTCTCCAGCTTCTCCTTTACCTCCCAACTTCCCGGCCCCCATCCTCACACTGTGCTCTTTCTGTTAGTGCCAGCTGACTGTGAACTGAACCGTGAGCCCTAACAAACCCCTCCTTCAATTGTGGGTGTGGACTATTTTACCCTAGTGACAGGAAAGGAACTAATACACCAACTATGGGTAATAAAGCAGGGCGCAAATTACAAGAAACAGCTGCAGGTAAAGCAAGCATTTGATTTATGTGAAAGTTAATAAACTAAACCTTCTTTGAGGGTGACAGTCACCCTGCTAATGAAAGGTAAGTACTGAACAACTTACACATGGGTTTAGATGCTCGTGCATTTGCACTTGTAAAAAGAATGTGAAAGGGAAATTCTGCATTATGAGTTATACTTACTGAATTTCAATTACCTATATCTGAAGGAAAAGATGAAGTTTTAAAGAACATGAAGGTTCACTTTTTCTGCACTATTGAAATTCTGTATTTCTTCAGTAATTCCTTTAATTAAACCTTGAAACTTTAATTTTAAAATAGCCTGAATAAGCATTTGTATTCAATATACACTTGGACACAGTTAATATGGAGTCATTCTGGTAGAGGTTTACATAGGTATTTTGAATCTACCAAAAGCAAAAAGTGGTGAGATTATTTAAATTATGCTGTGAGAGCATAAAATACTGATTCATATATTTCTCTAACACTCATGGGACTTAAACCTATAGCTGACTTGCTAAGGAAACTATAAAAACTTCCACGGCCATTGTTTCTAATGACTGATACTGGCCAATAAGCTTATTTGGTACAGAGTTTGATGTTCCAAAGTTGTATTTTAAGACTCCACATTTTCACAAGGATCCCAGAGAATTATGCATAATACAGCTAGCTTATAAAGTACATTTTGAAAAGATTACTGGAGGCAGAATGAGACAGACTAGCAGAGATTGTCATTCTCTCCATCTGGGTCCAGGTAGAGAAAGATATGTGAAATTGGACATTGATGATTCTTTTAAAATCAAGCTTAGCATTTAACGGTGACAACTTCTATGCGTTTCTATGAGTATTGTGAATATTTCACTCATTGGAATGTGTGGCCAGGTGACAGTTATTTGTCACCAGTCACTGAGGAGCTGAGATGAGTGACATGCTCACTGCTCCACAACCTGGGACCCTGCAGTCATAAAAGCGAATAGAAAGATCTATGTCCATATCCCGTCAATGTTACCTACGGTCAAGCCCTCCCACAAGAATAAGAATGAACATTAATACATAAGCAGATGTTAAAGTTTAAAAATCATGGCCCTTAAAGAAATATATACTCGACAGAATTTTTTAAAAAGACATTGACTCAGTTTGAATTAACTGATTAGATTCTCAAGCTATATAAAATGTCGGTGTAGAATCACACGTATAATTATCTCTAATATATACTAAATCCTGAAGTGCCTTTGATGACTGTCTAGGTCATCAACATGAATGGTAAAAGCATTATTATTAACACCATAACTTTACAACTGTGAGAAAGCTTCATGAGGAGCCTTCCTGGATGATGACCCAGTATGAGTCTCAGGCAATTAAATGACTTAAAATGTTCACTTATAACGCTTCTTCTCAATTTGCTAGTGACTGGTGACAACATTCGGAGAATTCTCTGGGACTCTTGTGAAAACATGGAGTCCTAAACACAACTTTGGTTTTATAGCAGCCGTGCCCAGACTTTCCATCACCAGGGTCTAGTTTTTGTAAAGACAATTCTTCCATGAAGGGGTGGGGGTGACAGTTTGGGAATGATTCAAGTGAATTACATTTATTTTTCCCTTTATTTTTATTATAACATTTTATTATTTCTATTATTATTGTTTTCTCCTAAGTCATGTATGGCCTAATTCCCTGCATGTGCAGCTGAGAGCTGGCATCCGGCTTCTGTGACAGTCTGATGCCACTGCTGCTGAGAAGGAGACGGAGCTCAGGCGGGAGCAGCAGTGACCTGGCAGCTGCCAATGCAGAGGACGCCAACCCGCTCACCCCTGCAGCCAGCTCCTGCCAAGCCCAGAGCTGCTCCTGGTGGGTGGTCTGGATCCAGAACCGCTGGGGTGGAAGGTCAGGCCGCCCAGGAAGTGGGGGAGCGGCTTTTACGTTGTAAAAACTCCCCATTTTGCATCTAAGGCACCCTGAAGTTAAGAAACAGCACCAAGGGCAAACATGGCACAAAGGCTTGTTTCTCCACCATCTGCCAACTGCAAAGAAGTGAGCACCATTTTCTTTCTCCAGTCTCCAAACATATTTCCCCCTGTATTCTCACATGTAGCCGCTTGAACAAACGACAGTGAACAACCCGTTACTTTGCACTGCAAGTGAGATAAACAAACAATAACCACATTATGTGCTCCCCAGCCTCAAGGAGTCATGGTGTCAGGAATTATTTTTAAACCAACAATTACCAATTACAACATGGTGTGGTAAGTGTTATAACAGAAGTACCACTAACGAGATTTAAATAAAGGAAGCTAGTGTTTGAAAAGGTGTTATTTCCATTTGTAATTCTAAAGTTGTTTTTTTTTTTTTTTTTTTTGGATTGAGGCCGTTAGGTTCTAGATTAGCACTCGATGTACTGTACAGAATTGGGGTAGCTGACATTGCCTGTGGATTTCAAAGACTGAACTTAATCATGTGGGGTAACAAAATAGGCTATAAAGAAGCCTTGCAGCCATCCATAACTGATTTTTCTTATGCAAAATCCTATTTTTATGTGATAAGTATACTTCATGTATTTGAAAGTTCTATACAGTTTAAATGAAGGACACGTCATAGGACAAAACCAGACTAAGTACAAATCCTTAATTTATATTCCTATGAATTAGTGTAGCTAAATACATTTTTTGCAGTGCTGAAGAATACTGATTTGAGGACATTAAACTGAGTTGTATCCCAAGCCCTCTGCATGTTTTGGTTTGGCATAGGTACTAAAGTTGCCCAGTGCTGGGCTTGGCTTTGAGACACTCTTGCCTCATCCTTCTGGAGAGCTGAGTACAGGCCTGTGGCACATACCTCACTAGGAAAAACGTCTTTCTTTATAAACCATAGCAAACTGTATGAATGCTGTAGAAATATGCAGACAAATTACAGGATATCAGCGATTCCATAATAATTACCACCACAGAGAATTTTCATCTTGGTTTAAGAGAAAGTTCTGATTTTCTCTTTTGTTTTGGGAGTTGATAAAATTGTACACACTGATCACTTCAGAAATTCAGTGAAGGTTTATTTCAAAACCTCTGATTGAAACGTTAAGTGCAAAAGTATTTTCTTTAACAATCTTATCATTAAAAATTGCCCTGTATAGTTTTTCTGGGTTTCCTGTCAATTCTCCTAAGGAAAAACAAGCTTAGCTCCTCTGGCTTTCAGATGGGCCAAGAAGCACTGATGTCACCTGGAAATAGGAGCCGGAATCTAGGGAGCCCCTGGCTCACTGCACCGGGACATGAAGACAGTGACTACCGAGGTCTGAGGCAGAAGTTTCCAAAAACTGTGCAAGCTATTTGTGAAACACAGTAATTGGGAAAAGAAGCTTTACATGAATTTTATTTTAAAATCAAGGTCATTTAACATTATGGCTCAAGCTGCAAATGCGGCCATTATATACTGCAAATATGCATGAATAAAAAATAAAAATGGGAAACTAAAATTAGTAAGACAGCTTTTAGGCACCTATTTTACATTCAGATAGTATTTTTTAATATGCATTTGTTTACATATTTAAGTTTATTGATACAATTTAGGTGTCCAGATACACATACAGATAGTACGTGATTCTTTTTTAATGTGCACATAAGCTTTAGTTGACATAAAAATCACTAATTCATATACAAAATCAAGGTCCTAAGTTATTGCCTCTTTCTGCATCTTAGGATTTTCACTATTCCTTGTGTTACTGACACCTAAGTTCCTGATTTCACTGGCTGTTTGGTAACAAACTGCACCCTACTCTCCTCTGTCAGCTCTCTTCCTAACTCTGTGTTCCGTGGCAGAAGGAAAACAGCTTGAGACTGGCCCAGCAGGGAGAATTTACACCACAGAAACTGGGCAACAACTTGTAAGTCAAAGCCTTTCCCCAGAAGGTGGTGCAGCCCTTAGGAGAACTCTGTGACCCTGCAGCTCACTTTGGGAAACCCCTCAAGTGATGCTGTGATGTAGCTTTGGGACCCTGCGTGGCGTGACTTGCTCCCTGGAACATTAAGGAGCCCAGACTGTCACTGTCCCTGACCTTGCTGAGTGCAGGAAGCCCATCAGTGTCTGTCCCAGGCCACCTTCGCCCCAGCCAGACACAGTGGCCCCATTCCCAGGCCAAAAACCTAACCAGGTGTCCCTGTGAGGGGAGCCTCCCTATGGTCACCTTCTACATTAAGTTACCTAACACTTCTCCAGCCCCCACTGATCTTTAAGGAAATGCTTTTTAATTTAAAGGACAGATTCTTACATATTCCTATAATCAAACAAACAAACAAACAAACAACAACGGGCACCTATATATAAATGTAATTATATCAACTATAAACATACAATTGCTTATATAAAATTATATATAGATAGGTAGATTACTATACAATGACTGCAGAAAATTACAGGCATAAAAGTGAGATCTGAACGGACAATCAGCATCGGCCTCAACCACCTGCAGTGTGACGCTGCTGCTATTGCAACAAAACTAGGTAAGAACTAAGGGCAGATGCCTGAGGAAGAAGAGCGTGGGCAGATGGCACAAGCGGCCTGCTCGGTCCTGCAGTGCTCTCCCCCAGCCTTCGCGCTGCTACGGTCACCAGGGGGAGGCTCCACAGAGCAGGGGGCTCGGCCGAGGACTATGGTCCCCACTACCACCTCACAGCCTGTGCTGCACTCCACAGAGGGCAGCGGCCCCGTGGACAGCCTGCCAAAGCACTGCTCCCCACTGCCAGCGCTGCCAAAGCAGTCAGACCCAGTTTGCAAAAGTACAGAAAACACCATGGGGACAATCTTCTAACCCAGAGCAGGTGAAACATTCAGTTGAGACAACTGCCGGGTTAGCCAGAAATCCATACTTAAGATGCACCATCAATCATCTAGGACCCTAACAGCAAGCGGGAAGGGGTGGTTACATAAGAACACCCCTCCTGACAAACACAAGCCATGGTGTGAGGCCACAAAGCCACAGCAAGGCGCTTTGCCCGTCAGACGCCTGACCCAAGGTGCTGCCTTCAGGAACCCCGGCATCCACCTGGGGACTCTTCGCCCAAACAGGCACCCCGTGCTAATAACCCATGTAGAATGGCAGGGATCAAGGAAGTAGCAGAGAAGGGTGAATGTGGGGTGCGCTTTGGATCAACTTTCGACAACCAAGGAAACACAAATACAGTCACCATAGTCAGACATTCCTTTTCCTTTCTGTCTGCACTCCCTCCATTATTTCAGGGGAGAAAAATCTATCAGAGTGGAGATAACTGCTTTTTGTCAACTTTTCTAAAGTGTTTTATGTGAGAAAATGATTGTGACATCAGTGTGCTGGTGGGAGATTAAAAATAATCTTGTAAAGATCCTCACATGAAAGAAAAATGCACTGAAAACTTGCATTATGTTTACATTGCTAGAGTCAAAATTAACCAAAAATGTAAGGAAAAGAATTGCCCCAGCAGGGGTTCCTTCTTTATTAGCGAGGCATCCCCTCCCTTTCCTATAAGGGATCCTTGCTTAATTTAAGCCTCAGATGCAAGCTGATAGGACCAGTGTATGCTAACTGATCACTGGTACAACCGAAGGTACTTGTCAGCACCAGCCCTTGCAGTGTGGAAGAGACAAGGGGTAAAGCTGGGGCCTCTGAGGGGAAGTATTTTAGTCATTCGCTGGAAACATTCTTTCTGCCTCTCTCTCCTTAGTAAGATGCTATTTTTCTCATAATTGTGTGATGTCAACAGATGGTACTAGTCACGAAGTTGAGAAGAAAAAAATCTGTAGTATTTGTCTGATGTTATGGAGCACCGAGAACTTAGCTCATGAAACCCGAGGAGGATCTCTGGGATTGCTGCTCTGTCTTCAGGGGCGCACCTTCCTAAAACTCAGCATTCTGTTTGCATGGGTTGTGAGCAGTTTATCACTTGTCTCACCGAGTGTCCTTATATACTTAATGTAGGTCAATGTATTCAATAGGAGATTAGACAATTCGGGTCAATGAAAGCCTGCCTGTTTGATGCCCCCAGAGGAGTTTTAATTTTTGAAATATTTATAATTATCAAAATCAAATTAGAGCTGACATGAAATAGGTCCACATGCACCTATTTCAAACTGCAATTAGTGAATTTTTATGACCAATGAGCACCTTTTCTATGTGAACCAACAAGGAAGGCACAGGACAGCTAAAGGGTTAAGGGAAGTGGGCAGTAGACACCGAAGGCTCCAGAACTACAGAATCAGCCACACTATGGTTCAGCCAGAAATATTCCCACAGTTAATTTGGAAACTCTTCACATGAATAGAAATTCTGATCACTTCTTAAGCGAGGCAGTGTTCTGAGTTCTGAAACAGTAATCAGCTATTCAAGGGTGGAATCCATGTGAATCCGTCTTTCAGGTTTTGTGAGTTACCATGGAGTTTTTAAGAATAATAGACCTAATTAGATTTAGTGACTCAATAAATAAATGAAGCTTTTTTATAAGTCATCAGTAATTTTCCCGTTTTAAAGTACAAGTGAAGAAAGCAGCGCTTTCATGCAGAAAATATATCTTGTGCTCTTGACAACTGTCTGAAAAATGCATGTCCTTTAGTCAAAGAAAGTAGATAATTTATTGACTTCTCATTAATTCAACAAAGAGACAAGAGTATTTTTAGAAAAAATATGAAGAGCTGCCCTCTGCTTCCTTAGGTCTTGTGAGAATTATAAAATTAAAAATTGGAGACTTCTGGAAACCTGACTCTTAACTGAACGGTTGGTTTCACAGAGGTGGCCAAGCTATGCCATGCCACGTATGTGACAGCGGATGGAAGGTGGCTTACCTGCATGGGCAGAGCTGGGCTGTCCTTCGTTTTAATACAGATTTTCAATGTTATATGACAATCTGGAGAGAAACTGAAAATTTTCTTGGTTTCTATGACAGCACTTCCAAGTATGTTCTGTTCAACACTAGTTACCATGAAATACTGTTATGTATTTTTGAAAAGGATTCTGAGGTTATGAATTCTGAAACGGCTCAGTGAAAATGTAGCCGGCTTGTTTATGCCAGGATTTGTTTTTCAGGACTGAGCGATTCAGCAGGCACAGGGTCCAGCATCCTCAGCATGGCCCATTTGTTTCACCACCGAGCATGATTGCAGGCTAACCAGTCTCCAGCTGCATGGCTGTGGCCTTCTGGTCCAGGCACTGCTACTGCACCCATTACCTACCGTGCAATTTCAGCGGGCTCCCTCAATTCCCAACCTGCCCTGTAGATTCTCATCTATTTTCAACCGAGCAGCCATCTGGTCTACCTTATTTCAAACCAGCACAAATAGTTCCAGCTCACTAAATACCCAAATTCTAACAGCCAACTTATCCTGGACATCTTCCTGCAGGGAAAGGTGGCTTTTGTTTCTTATTTCTAGAATATTCTTCTCCCAGATATCCACAGAGTTAAACACTTTACCTTTTACAAACCTGCTAAAATACAATGTCAGGATGAGGCAACTTACCTCCTTAGAATTAGGATTTTCCCACACCCCACGTTACCTTTTCCTATTTTATAAAAATAACACGTAGTCTCCTCTATGATGTTAAAATGTACCCATGTGCATTTTGTGCTTTATTATCATGTAGTAACTGTAACTTGGGAGGCCACAGATGGGTGTTAACTTATGCAGAAATTACACTGAAGTCACTTTTCCTGGCCACACTGCTTGTCTTTGACCATATAATTTTAACGCACATTAGGTTTCTCTTGGCCACTTCACAGAATAATATGACTTGCATGGCAATTCCCAAAGACAGTCAATCAAGCACTAAACTTGTCCCTATGATGGGGGAGCCAGATAGTAGAACCTTCCTGGCAAATGTTGGAGAAGTACCTCCGCTTTCCAATGCCTGTCAAGTGGCCTGTCATCCTAACTTTGTGGGATTAATGGGATGATTCGGGCTGACTCTGAGGGCTTCACCCCTTTATTGAGCATCAAATCCTAAAAGAGAAGGGTGCAGTGGAGAGGAAGGAGCAGGTGCAAAAGATGGGCTGCATGGCTGGGGGACAGGGCAGGCCATTTCTTGGTTTCTGGGGTTTGTTTCATTTTGCTCTTCACTCTCTCTTGGGGCCCCATTTCTTCCTCCCAAGGTTTCCAAAGATTTGAGGAACAGTTTGCATATTTTAGGGTAGAGAAAGAAATCCAGAAGAAAGGGAAACTTGAGGGCACAGCACAAATTTGGGTCTAGCATCAAAGCATGAGTGACCCGCAGCAGGCAGCACCCTTCCCACAGACACCGACCCCACACTCCCTCCACACTACTGCTTTCACAGTAGCTCACCGTGGGCCCTGGATGGAGCTCATGGCGTGACATCACGCGCGTTCAACCAGACCGCAGTCACTCGGGCGAGGGGGTTGCGCTTTTCAGCACACACTGCGCCGCTCCTGCATCGCTGCTGGGGTTCTTTCAGCATCAGTGCCGTCTGCTTTGATTGCAACAAATGCCTTTATAACTGTGGATGTGGGGATCGGGGCTCTCAGCCTGCTCCCCTGCCACATCACCCCGCGCCTTCCCTTGCCTGAGGCTACTTGTCTACTGATTCCTTCCGCTTCTGGTCATTTATTCACTTCAAACCTGTCTTCCATCACATGCACTTTGCTTTACTTAAAAAGAGAAACAGAATATATTCAAAGGACTCAAAAATATCTATTGTGGACAGATTAAGCAGTATGAATATATATTCTTGCATGGATGCTACATACAAATATTTTAAATACATATAGAAAACTGGGATTTGTGGAATTAGAAAAATAATTATAAAGATGCCTGAGATAAAGATTTCTTAAATATTTTAAATTAAATGAAGCAACCATTGGTAAGTATTGAGTACTTACTGTGTTTTATGCATATTTCCAAGTGATCTGTACTGAGAACTTACTAAGGATTACTCAAAGTCAAGTCTATTCATCTAAAGCCATTCCACACAGTGCTCACCTACCTCACCGTTTTGGTTACTCGCTCAACTGCTTTGTTTTGTCATGAAGGTGACAGATGGCTTGTTGGAGCAAGCAAGCTAGGCACTTAGACCCAAAACAGCGCAGCCTTTACTTCACCACCCCGAAGCACGTGCTTTTGCCAGACCACTGAAACTGTCTGAGTGCCAGGTTTTGTGAGTTCCTTTTGCTCTGTGAATGGTAAGAATTGAGGTTTGTTCCTGAAGTCGACCAACATTTACTGCCTAAATCTATAGTTTGGCTCTAGTGAAGTACAGAAGCCGTACTGAAATCCGGCTGTGATGCGTGGTGTTGAGAGGCTAGGCTACCCTGCCCTCCTACGTGGACGATGGCATCGGCTGGTAAACAGGACCTGTACCTTTGAAGCAGGTGCTGGTGCACAGGACCAAGCTCGGCCCCAACCTCAGTCTCAGCACCATGCTCCTGGATCTCCAGAACCACAAGCAAAATAAACTTCTCTCCTCCACCAGTTATCTGTTTCCCAGGAGCGTGGAATCCACTGAGACTCCTCATCTGTGAGCTGCCAAGGTGACCATGCTTTGAGATCCCCTGCGAAACTGTGTGGGTGTATCCTACCAATGCCATAAAAGTGAAAACTCACTAATTTTTATAGTAAAACATGGTGACTTAGGAAGGAAACACCACATGGAAGTAAAGCTGAATTTATGGACCTCCACAGATCTAGGAACAAATAAATGTATCATGACCTCAACTAGAGGATAAGCATGCTAAAATGGAGATGAGGTATGTGTTTATGACACAGAGCAGGGAGATTTAAAGTGAGATCAACTGGCAACTTGAGAATGATCTCTTTGTGTTTATAAACAAGACGCACATGTACAGCAATCATCGTATCTGGAATGCCAATGAGACTGATGGGCACTTGATGAATATATATATTTCTGTTTTTCCTGGAGGCTTAGGTGACAGTTAACAAAGCTCTTTTTAGCTAATCCTGTGTACTGTTACTAAACTTAGAATTGGAAGAGCTCAGCCTCATCTCCTGGCATTTGGGCAAAGTTGACTTTCTCACTTCCAGAACCCAGGAGCACAGCCCAAGTCTCCGACAGGGGTCCCAGACATAAGATTCTCAGGCCCTGTCCTCAGGAAACCACAGAGGAGCAGATTCCCTGACATCTTCCATGCATTTTCATTGAGGAACAGACTCAGCTTGCTATGGAAGAAAAGGAAATGCAGGGTATGTAAGGCCGTGCACATTATCATTCTAATAACCTGAAAAGAATCATAGAATTTGACTTTACCATGTGCCTCGATCGAAAATAACTCGGAACTTACTTAAACTGTAAAAATCAAGACTTCATGGCACGCTGTCAACATACCCCTCAAATAACTGGAGTTGGTTATATAAGAGCACCCTTCCCTCATTCGCAAGCATGGTTAAAAATACCAGCCAAGTGGCTGAGGCACTGGCAACCTAATGCTGCCAATTCCATAGAGAATTTTGGCCTTTTACAAATTGCCATTTTACTTTATGTCATTTTGTACTTCTGGCGCTATTGCATGGAAAGGCATTGACCGGCCACCCCCAGTTCTCCAGAGGGCAAAGGCAAGCTCAATTAGCCATCGACTGGAAATGTTTGAGCAGATAAACTGGTCTTCAAAAAATTTTCAAGAATCAATCAAAAAGAGAGGCTGCTTGTGTTCTAAGAATAATTGAAGGACTAAGAGCCGTTGCTTCTCATTTGTTTGCAAAGAGGCGGCACAGCAGCAAGGAGACAATCACGGCTACAAAACGCTGCAATTGAGTTGCATCAGTGCCTCTGCTATTGGTGCCCTTGTCAGACACCCTTACATCTTTCTCTGCAGTGCAATTAGCTTTCACACGTTCAAGCATTCTTAGGGATAAAATAACAACCTCAGCAGTGATAAAGACATTGTACCCATAACATATTAAAAAATAATTACAGGATTAATAAGTATCCCCAAAATAATCAATGCACTTTAATTATCATCACACCATGGCATACACTAGGTACATTATATCCATTCTGTCCTGAGATTACTGTTTCATTATCTCCTCTAAAGTTTCGACCAATGCTTTCTCCCCCTGCCAGTTGGGATATTGCTGTTAAATGTCTTAATTTTGACAGCATTTAATATACATAATAGTACTTCAGATCTATATTTGGGCTTTACATGATTTTAGTTCCAGGAGGAGGAATCGGAAATCCTCTTCTTACTTTAGATGCTAACAAGCCAACTGCATTTCGTTAGCAGCAACGAAACTCTGATTGTCACATGATGCATTTAGCTAAACACAGTTAAAATTAGGACGGTGTCAGGTCCAAATTATAAAAGGAAGATGTAACAGTGGAAATTGCAACTTTACACTTCAAAAGATGGGTCTGCCCTCCAGACTGCCCTGCCAGTGTAAAAGCCAAATGCTTTAAATGTTTTAAGATAATGAGAATTATGTGCTTTGCTTACACAGAAATGCTGAGGAGATAGAACATGGTCAAAGTTTCAAAATGGCATCGTTTTCTATAGCTGAACGTGAAAGGAGAACACTTAGGTTGGCTGAGAAAAACTCCTTGTTCCACAGTGGACTTCCACTCAAATATAAGAGACACACAACCTTCAAACGTAGGCAAGATACAAGTGCCACACTTACTCAAAGCAGTAACTATGTATATAGCATCAATACACGAATATATATTCATTTTGCTTAATCTGTCCACAAAGAGCACAAAGATCTTTACTCACTAGGTTGTAATAAATGAAAATGCAAAACACAAAAGGTAATCTTCCCCCACAGTCTTGTAGACTGATTAATATGAGTCCAAATTGGCTCAACGTTCATAAAGAGAAGACGATGAACCTCACACTCCCCTCTTCCCCTCAGGTATGTTCCTCACAGTTTCTTCTCTTGCCTCCATGGCCCCCCCTGCCTATTAACCTCCAGTGCTGCCCCTGTCAGCAGCTTGTGTGGAAACGCAGCACCGCAATTCCCGTTATCTGTCATGCCGGAAACAGCATCAGGACTTAGAAGCCTATGTAAGGTGCAGCCCTCCTGCCTGACTGTGATCAAACAGTCAGTGATCAAACAACTCCTCCCCATCGGCCAACATCCTGAAGTCTACACACTGCTGCTTTCAGCACTCAACTGTCCAGGGTGCCGCAGGTATGCGTCTGTTTAGTTGTTAACTGACTGATCCTGTCTTACACTTGCTTAAAAGTGTCAAGGAGTGCATCCTTCTCCTGTGCACCATCCAGCCAGTTCAGGTCACCTTTCCACTGGGTACCTCTGTACACCTGGCCCCACTCACTCTCTGAAATCTCAGCGGCTGATTCTCAGGGACAGCCCACACTCCGCTATTCTCTCTGGCAATCTCCACCAATGTTCGTCCCCTTATGCATGTCTCTTAGTGGCCTTTGAAGCCAAGGATAGCCTGTCAATTGGAACACTGACATTCACCCTTCAAAACCCTTCCTGAATTCCACCCTGCATGTGCTGGGTTGCCCAGTTCTTCATTTCCTACACCTCTGCTCATACCCTAGTACGTCGCTTCCCAGGGGATTGCGTGTGTGTGATTCTCTGAGTGGCATCTATGCCAATGGTGTCAACAACAATCATACTACTCAATAAGTTAATGGTCTACCGGAATATTTAAGAAATTGCAATTTTCAAATGAAGAAATGTTTCCCATAAGGAATTGCAATCGTGTCTCAGTTTACGAACTTACTTTGTTTCATGATTTTGGGAAAGACGACTGCATTTATGTTTGTGTGAGGAAGATGGCTATAGTCATGCTTGTTATCCAATGCAGAATTTACAAGGTGGCAGCAAAATTTTGCCAAATGCTTTTGTTTGCGAGCTGTTTGCCAACAGAAGTGTTCATGAACCGGAGTACTGCTATATTGAATATCAGAATGTTGATACTCTTCTGCAATGACTTCCCTCTTCACTGTATTACAAATAAGATGGCATCAGTTGACTATACCTAGATTGAATGGGGACAAGTTAGCAGTCATCATATTTAGGAGCCACATTTTAAAATTATCTTCCTGTTGTATGTACATACGTATGTATGTACACATCTATCTATCTGTCTGTCTGTCTATCTATCTATCTATCTATCTATCTATCTATCTATCTATCATCTTTCCATTCATCCAAGTAGTAATAGAGATGATCTCAGGGAAATTATAATTTTCATATCTAAAGAATCCAATCCAACTTCCATCTTAAAAGCTGCAGTGTACACATCGCACCAGGGTATGCTGCAGAGAGCATGGGCTCTTCTGTGCCACCTCTGCCCAGTGCACCCAGACCCTGGGGCCATCACATGTATCCTTCTTTTCTAGGCAACCAAAATCTACTTTTTTGGTTTTCTTGGAAGAAAATGATGTTTCTGTCTACAGTTTTAACATAATCTAACTTAAAAGTCTTTCTCAAGTAATCTGGAGTTTTATCTCTGTCAAACAAATAAAGTCCCACTAAAGAGCAAATGGCTTAGATAGCTACTTTTTTTTTTGAGTCAGGGCTCAATTTACAGTTCAGGCTGTCCTTGAACTCACTATAGTCCATGGCAATCTGAGATAGTTACTTGATTCGGGATTTTATTTTTAAGTATACTATGATGAACATTGAATACAAATAAATTTGTAACTTAGAGGTGTACCATGCTTTCTATGGTATATACATTTGTTACTTCTTCAATATTTACAAGTCTAATTGTAATTTAATGCTCAAAAATGCAGAAATAGGAGCCGGGGATTTATCTCAGTGATGTAAGCGCCTGCCTGGCGAGAGCGAGATGGTGAGTTCCGTCCTCGGTACCAAAAAAAAAAAGCAGAAATAACAATATTATTCAGTTTCACGTAAAATTAATCTGAAATGGCTTCTATGTTAAAATGCTCTGAAATTGAAAGGGGATGTCCCACTTCATTATTTGAAGAACAATATGAGAGGAGAACTACATTTTGGACTTTCATCCTGTTTCTGATTCTCTCTTTCATTTATTTCAGGAGCTGGGGAAGCACCAGTCTTTTTGTTCTGTCTGTGACAGGCCAGGACACCGGTATGCAAAACACAGATGTGTAAATGTCGCAAGCAAATGTGTGTTAAAACAGAGAAAAGTTATATTAAAACAGCTAGAACAAAAAAGATTCAAGAGTGTCATCAACTATTACCACAAATATTATCATGATTTTTACCTTCATTAACTTTACAAACAATTCTCGAAAGATGCTGCATGTAAGTTCAATGCAGCAATTCACATATGGGCTGCATTACAAACCTAATAACCTGTAACAAAAAAAGTTTTTAAACTGTAAAATCTATCACCGTATCCTCGGGCAACACAATATGAACAATAAATATTAGTGATTTTGATTGTTATTTATCAGTGATAACTGTACCACATGAAGTAATAAATACAAAGCTTATGTGACTGTGCTAGTTAAACTTACCACAAGGTACTTAAATTATTATGAATAAATAGCCTGCTACATGAATTAATAGAAAGCTTGCATGATTATGTCATTTAAATATACTACAAAGTACTTAAATAGCCATGGAAAAGTAACAGAAAAAAAATGTCATTTAATTCCAACACTGAGTCTGACAAAACAAACGGTACTGATTTGTGATTTTTTAAATCAAATCAAAAGAGAGTTAACAATTTTCCAATGACAGAAAATCTGGAAGAAGTTAAAACTCTAGTTCTAGTTACCAGAGTAAAAGCCTTACATTTGAGGAAATTAAAGGAATATTTGCTAAAATGCATGATAATACAAGTTTCTGTCCTCTCCTGAGAGACGTTTGTTCTAGAAGCACAGAGAGAGCTTCACCCCATGCCTTGCAGGGTGGAGCAGAGGGGCGGTTGGGAGCAGGCTGCTGGCCTGAGGGAAGGGCCCCTTGGTCTGCACCCGGCCTCCTACTCTTCCTGGATCTAATTTTTCTCAAATGCCAGATTAAGACCTCAAATAGACTAAAATCTAAAGTCTGTTCTTGTTCTTATAATCTATAGTGCTGTAGCTCAAAAGTCAAAAACCAGTCTGAGATGACGACAGCTGCTTGAATATGGAACTGAATGACACCAAGAACCTAGAAAACACACGATAGGGAATAAATATTATTTCCACGGAAACATCTTTCAAATGGCTCCCGCTTGGATTTCCTCCACATTCAGGGCTCAACGTGAATGAACTCTGGAGTTAGAAAACTGTCCATCTTAGCGACGCTGTGGCAGAAACAGAGCCCCCGTAAGGGAGGGATGCTTGGCTTAGCCTCCTTCCCAGCACTTTAAGAGTCTAAATTTCCCATTCCTAATCTTCTGGAATGAAAGCAGGCACACAGGTGCTATTTGCCATAATTATTATGAAACTAAAGAAGGAAAAGAAGGAAGATTTATTTATATCCAACATGATTTGTTGGGTCTTAAATCAGAAATGTTTTTAGCTTTACTCCGTTTATCACATATCCTAAGACCATAATTTCTAACTGCAAATCCATGCATCATACTGTTCTTATTCCTTCACGCATGCCAGAACATATTTTTAATTCTATAATTACATTTCACAAATATCATCAATTTTATGCCATGTTTCCTCTAAAATTAAAATGAGCCCTATTATTATAAATGAAAAGGGACAATTCAAAAATAATTGCCTTTTCTGGCTGATTTCTTTATAGGGAGGAAATGGTCAGTAAACTCTTGTTATCTCAGGCATTCTACTATGTGAGCATTTACAACATTTTCCCATTAAATTACTTCACAGAAAGCCAACATCATGCATTTCAGGGGTAATAAATAGCTAATGGTAATCAATATTTATTATAAAGTGGCAGCCAGCAGTTGACAAAAAGTCTTAAGGAACTTTAAAAAACGCTGAGAAGAGATGAACGCAGGGGCATTTGTCTTCAGCTATTTTCAGGATTATGTGAGTGAAGAAGGAAAGGGATTAAACACAGCTCCCGGAGACAGAAAGGGGGCCGGACACAAGGCAGTTGCAGGTTGGAGACGCTGGCTTAGGGACACTGACTTTGTCCCCTAAGAGAGTCATAAAGCCCTGACAGAAGTCACTAGACAGCATCCGCAGAAACCTGACTTTCATTCCAGAACCCTGAAAGCAGAAGCTCTGCTTCTGGGCCACGATTTGGCTCCTGCGAAGGCCACACGACCCTCCGCTCCTCTCCTAGCTCGGTCCTAAGCCCGCAGCTGTGCCTGGTCCTCTCCACCACTCCATCTCCTGGGTGCGGCCCAACGTCGGGGACAAGCGTGAAGCCACATGCCCAACTGTGCCCTCACAGGAGGGACTGACACAGCACTTGAGGAGTGTTTATCAGTCCTTGCCAGTTAGCTCATGGGGGCTGTGCTTTTAGATGTTAAAAGTTGCTTGGCTTTCCTTTGTAATTTGATCCTATAGTTTCATATTCCTTTCAAAGATGCCTTAAGGAAGCCAGGACAGCAGTATCACCTGAATTTTCTAGAATAAAAATATAAACGAATCAAGAGGCATTAGTTCTTTGACAATTCAGTGCTTTGCAGAACATTTTGAGTGTTGCTTCATTACTCTGGTCACAACTAGAGAGCCCTGGGACAGGAAGCTTGTCTTATTCACTCAGTCCTAGGAACTGGCACCAGACTGAAAGCATCATAAATAGTGCTCAGTAAAGTTAATCTAGTCAACATTTGGAACTATTTCAGCAGCATACACTGTGTTTACCTGCAGAAAAGCATTTGCATGCACTGAGGTCCTACCTTCTCCATCTGTGGTTCTAGAGCCCTGTGAAGCACATAAACTATACACAGCCCCTTAAAAACTGAGAGGGAATCACAGCTACCTTGTCGACTTCTACGAATCTCTGCAGATTTCATTCCCACCCCATGCAGTGAGCATTCAGAAGCGCAATCCTGACTCCTAGTCCTCTCTAAACGTATGCGTCACACCCACCCCACTGCAGCGTGTCTCCCTGCAGGTATCTCCACGGAACACTGTGCCTGGTGACCGAGCTCTCCTTCTCCCTCCAGGCCTCCCCTCACATAGTCCCCCGATCTGTCCAGACACCCAAGTGCAGGAAAAGCACCTTTTGTGACCTCCAAGCCTGGAGTTCATGCATGCTTTGGTGGCAAGTTGATTGATATGCATTTATTTATTGGTTCTTCACCTAGAATATGCTTTTTCAATGTGTTTCTGTGTTCTGCATATCCATACCATATATATATTTTAAAAATTGTTGTAAAAAATACATTTTTTTAAATTTATTTTGAAAAAAGTTTTCCTAAGTCATTAAATTCCCTAGGAGGGCTCGGAGTTGCAGTCCTCCTGCCTCAGCCTCCCGGAGAACTGGGATTACAGACCTGTACCATTATGCTCAAGTCACCCAGAGACCTGAAAGGAAACCCGAGGGTGTCTGCAATGGTGAGCCATCGCTTCTTCTGAGATAAGCCCAGTCACCTGCTCTTTCCCAGAGACACTGAATCCAACATACTTATCTGGCCTAATGCATCTTTCCCAAAGTCTACTTGTTCCTAACTAAAGTAAAAGTTAAGCACAAGAAAATGATTCAAAGTGAAGCAGCTTAAAGTGAGGTGTTTTAGATCATCCTTTCTGAGCCAGGTTTTATTGCTAGAGAGATCATTCCACAATCTCAGTGTCTAGCATCCCAAGCAGCACTTAGCTACAGTACTAACAGGCTTCCCTTGATTATTTCCAATATGTGTATCTGGCGTCCAGACCTAGTTACAGATTTGGCAGAAAGTTAAAGATTCCGCATCACACTGTACACATCATTAGGTGTTGAAGGAGAGCGATCATCACAAGAAATGATTTAGAGAAAAATAATCCGAAAACCAGTTCAATACACACAATGCTTCAGGAAAAAGACCCTCGTCAGCATCTTGCCACATAACAAATAAACATTAGCAGAGGCTCTTACATTTTTTTAAATTGCAGCAGAACTCTGCTGCTGGAAAATTGAAGATCGACCTCAGAGACCTGCACGTATGACAAAGCTCCAAAGGAGATGTCCTTGGTCCAGATCTGCAGCTCAGGACACAGGGCCAGGCCAGCTGATGCCTCCACCTCTGATTCTTGATCAGGAAAATATGTGAGAAAGTATAGAGCTGAGCTGTCTCCAAAGACGTTGTGTGTTGTGGAGTGTTATGACCGTGTTGTGACTGCATAAACATCCTCATAATTAATACAAGTTTGTCAGTGTTAATCCTGGGCTTAGAAAAAAGAGAAAGTATTTAGACAGCAGACTCAAGCCAACAGTGGACCTCAGACAGTCTCTGGGAGAGTGAGTGTCTTTCCCTACAGCTCCAGCAGAAGGGGCTTATCACAGCTATTGAGGAGCTGACGCGGTTGGGACAGGGGGTTCCTACCCAACCTAAGGTCACTTTCAGCTCCCAAGAAAAGCAAGGTGTGCATGATAAAGGTCATGGGTGTGATCAAGTAGAGCCAGGGGCTCACCGTGCAGAGGAAGCCCTGACACTTTAAGTGTTCCATGCTGATTTCAATTTTTCATAGGATTTGTGCAAATATCAGGAACAAATATTCAGTAATTAATTTTGGTTTATACAAATTAAAGTAAATATCTGCTAAATATCATTTGAGGAGACTACAGATTATTTAAATAGGAGAGAAAAAACACACGCAGAACATATTCCTTCTAACTCCTTGCTGCCAGGAGTCCTGTCAGGCTCCCATGCCACTGTCCCCGGACGGTGCCCTGATCAGTCCGATTGCCACTGCATCAGAAGGTCCAAAACCGATTCTTTTGAGAAACTGGAGGCTAAGAAGGTTCCCAGCCAGAACACAAAAGAGCCTGGGCAAGATACTCTTCCTGTAGATGAGTTTGAACAAAACAGGCCACATCCCAAGAAGAGGTGACCAGTGACCAAAGCAGGGACCCAGAAAGGGCACACACATGTCTCCTGACACCTCAGGGCTTCTTTGATGTACTGTGCAACCAAGATGGTGGACAAGCACTGGATGGTAAGGAATATGACAATCCAGGGTCAGAATCAAAAAATATATTTTTTGCAATAATATGCAGGAAAGGGCCAGGGGTTTAGCTCAGCGGCATAAGCACCTGCCTGGGAAGCGCAAGGTCCTGAGTTCAATCCCTGGCACCAAAACAAAATCAAAGACATAATAAGCAGGAAAACACCAGAGTGGATATTGTTTGTGGAGCTCAGAGGAGTCCAAGATGAGCCGGTCAGGAAGGGATTAAATATTCATTCCTCTATTCTCAGACTGCCTCTATTGGATTAAAATAATATTATTTACTAGGAAAAGTCTGCTTGAATAAAGAAGAGCAGTGTGGTAGACATCTACCTCTTTCAGACTGCAAGGGCACTGTTGTGCAGTTGCAGGTAATAATTTCCCACACAGAAGGGTAGCTGGTTGCCTATCAGTGGTAGCACAGCCATGCCGGTGCTTCTGCTGTTAATTTACACATATTTAGGCTGCTAGGTCCTCTACAGTTGTAACCATCTCTTCTCTTAAATACCTTCACTATGTCTTTAAATATTTATTTCCTCTATGTACATGCTTTACTACTTTAGTGCAGGGGTATTAATAAAATCTATCACCCTATTAATAAAAACTATCACCCTTCAAAAGGACTGTAATGAAACTTATATAAGATGAGCTCATACCACTCCATAACATTATATCATGTTTTGGGTCAGCTCTTTGCCTACATAAACGTCAACGCATTTCAAACTCTTCAGACTGAGTTCTAGTAGCTCCAAAAAACCTAATCATTTATACACAGCTGCAAAACAAATGCATCCTACTCTGAAATTAATTTTCAACTACCCCTGCCCCCCTAAATAAGCAGGAGCTGGGGCGGTATTCCCGCTGCACATCTCTATGGAATAAGCTCTATCTCCATGGCCAACTGCCCTCGCGCAAGCCTATTATCATTTCAGAAGTGATTGTGTCGTGGTGAGTGCACTGCATGTCACTTTGCTTCCCGTCTCTTTATTAAATATTTGCTTGAGAGCCACTCTAGTAGGCCTGTGCTTACTGATATGTGGGGTGCACTTTTGGTCAGATGTGAAAATGAAGGAAATCCAGGGGCAACTGGGCACTGCAGAGTGAGACGCAGCCATCAGGGCCATCTTTGTCTCTTAATTCTGCCACTCACCAGCTGTCTCCTGTCCTGGAACTGCCCAGGGCAAGGGCAGGTGTGCTCACAGTCGCACACCTCACCACCAATAGGCATGTCCAGTCCTCCTCAAACTGGACTCGTCCATTAATCCGGCACTCACCCTTAAACCATGCGTATTATACCCACCTCTCCTTTTGTACTAGCACTCATTGTAATGTCCTATCTATGGAGACATTTGTAACTAACTGATGACACAGCTCCTTCAAGAAGCCTCGAGTAAGAGCATAAACTAATCTGGACTGGTGAGACTGAAGATCAACTCTGCTCCTCAAAACAAGCCAAGAAGGGTCCCGCAAGGGGAACCTTTACTGAAAACACAGGGCGGCCTCCACAAACTGCTTGTGTGGCTCACACCAGGGTGTGGGTAGAAAGTCCCACCAGCAAGAGGAAGCAGCCGTGCTCTAGTGCTATGTGGTTACACATGTGACATCCTGCGAAGGCCGTCTCCTCTTCCTGGGCTCCTCTGTTTTCTTTTGTACATTCTCCCAGCTCTGGTGACCACACAGTACCACACGTGGCTCAACAAGACACGCTCCAGGAAGCCACTCTTCTGCAAGCACATCCACGCCACGCTGTTTCTCAGCACACAGACCTGAGCGCCCAGGACACACCTGTCCCAGTGATGCAGAGGGGCAGCTTCAAAGTGACCCCAGCTGAAACCTAAGGTGCGTAATCGAAGCTGCCACAGCCTAGTGGAGATTGCACTGAGGAGAAGCAACTGGGCCCGAGGCAAGACCTTAACCAAAAAGTAAACAGCCCAGCTCGGAGCACAAGGCACTAACAAAACTGGCAAGTGGCCGCTCTGCACCTAACACTAAGCAATTCGCGCACTACTGTGGCCCCAAGACGTGCAGCATCGCAGGTCCCTGCCGGGCCTGCAGCGCTGCTCCATTCCAGGGCTTCTGTGCTGTCCCGGAGGTGGTGGTGAGATGGGCACTCCTCTGACAGCCATGCTCACCCTTCCGGCCTTGAGGACTTGGGCTGAGTAGCTGTCACCTGGTTTCCACACAGCCTGTTATAAATGCCTCCACTGATGTGGTTCTGCAAGAAACATGTTCTTTCAAAAGTCATCACCTGGGATTTATTTTTGTCCCTGTAAGTAGGGATCTCACATGCAAGAACCCCACCTTCACACGTCAACATAAGTACCCAACACAGAAGTGCTAGGCAAGTGCCAGGGTTGCGCTGAGCTCAAGGGTCCCTCCAGCCGGAGCCTTACACAAATTCGGAGTCTTGAGGGCAGGGTGAGGCCAGGCCACTCTGGCTGCGTCATCATATTGACTGCTGCGCAATAGCTGGGGGAGGCAGAGAGGGGAGCAGAGGAGCTAGGCCCTGGCCACTGTGAAGACCTCAGTGACCCCAGTGCCTCTAGCCCTATGGACTGTCCCCACTTCCCCAAACATTATGGATGTACTATATTGCACTGAATGAATCTAACTGTGCTTTTCAAGTGGTTTAACTGGCAAATCCGATCACTTTAAGTATCCTTCCTGAAAGTGGCTTCAGATACTTTCCTTGGTGAAAATTAAGCAGTTAGAAAAATAAATGAGCTCATTCAGACCACGAAGCATGGCACTGCCCTCGGGGATTCCCGGTCAATGCACCAGGATATCCACCAGGATTTCCCCTTCTGAATGCATTTGAAACATTTCCACTGTTCTATTTTATCATTTCTCTCGTGGTCATTTCCAACCTTCAGGGACGGCTGACCTCAAATGATATTAAAAGTACATCTTTCTATGAGGCTGTCTGAGTTGCTCACATTATTTAAGCTGTATTTGAGACACAAGTTCAAATGACTAACTAGAAACCCAATAAGTAATAAATAAAGAGGAAAATAAAATGTGGGTAATAGGAGGTAGAGAGACAGCTGTTTTCCAAAGGAAGAGGCCAAGCAATGGAGGGAAGAGAGGGGAAGGAGGGGATGGCAGAGGATGGAGAAGGGACTGAGATGTGTCATGGGCTTCTACCAACCCACTCCAGGAGGGGGAGACTTACAGCAAATTTTTATTAATAAAAAAGAAAAAGGAATCATTTGCCCTTATTAACAATGTGGACTTCTACGAATGCAATGTGGAACATAAAAATAATTTTTCATGTTAGAAACTTCTAGAAGGTGATATTAGGATTATTTATAAGCCTTTTAATACTCAATGTACAAAGTAAAATTATTAACCTTCACTTACAAATGATTTCTCTACAAAAATTGAAGTGTTTACTTTAACATTGCTTCTAAGACCATATCCCAAAGAATTAAAATATTAATGTTTGGTTGTTAAAAGATAATAGTTACTAAAATTTATTTAAGATTCACCTGGCACCACTCTGCTTTTCACATGAGCTTAGACACTGAGTCCTGGTTTCAGCTGGCCCCCCTTTGCAGAGATGGGGAAACCCAGTGGCCTAGAGTGCACTATTTTATCACTACATTTGCAAAGCATAATGATAACTCACCAAGCAAATAGACAACCTGCAAAAAGGAGGAAAACAAAATTCTTACCGTAACTCAGAGAAGTAGTATTGATGATATATAAAGAACTCAAAAGTATTAGGTTCCCAAAGTAAAAGATCCAATCAAAACATGAGCAACTGAAATGAACAGATGCTTATTATCAGAAGAAAAAGTACAAATGGCCAATGAATGCATGAAAAATGTTTACCATCTCAGGCCTTTACAGAAATTCAAATTAAAAACACCGAGACTCCATCTTACACCAGCAAGAATGACCATCATCAAGAAATCAAACAATAGCACATTCTGGCAAAGTTGAGATTAAAAAAGGAAACCTGCATTATTAGTAGGAGTATAAACTGGTACAACCATTACAGAAATCAGTAACAGTTAAGTTCAACTTCCAAACACTCCAGTTAGGGGACTTTCATGGTAAGAATCACTTTATTGGATTAAGAACATTTTCCTAGAATAGAACTTGTTCAGAAATCGGGAATTTACTATCTGGAGATTTTACAACCCTAACCCGAGACATTCCATTCATCCCAGCTGCCTCCCTTCCGGTATCTTCCCAAAAAGCAGCTTACTGTTTGCCAGTGCCACGTGTTAGGAGGGGCACATTAGGGAGCTGCACCCTGCTCGGTGAGCAGCAGGACTGTGAAGCACACAGCAGGGCCACTCTCTCCCACGGGGACCCCTGATCACACAGGACCCAAGAGAGACAGGAGCTGCCAGTGGAATCACGAACAGTGTCCCATTCGTTTGACATCCATTCAATCACTGCAAGCACTGAGTTTAGAAATGCAGTCACCTTGCCGCACTAACTTGAGAAGTCTGAACAATCGGAAGAGGTTGGTGTGGTAAAACTGAACGTGCTGAGGGCTGCAGAGCAAAACCTTCTGTGATGACAAATTTGTGGCTTGAGCCCTATGGACAGGGAATGTCCTAACCATGGACCCCATGGCACCAGCAGTGAGAGTCCAGTGGAAAAGGCTGGAGTGTGTATTGCAAAGCCTCGGTCCTCTCCCGAGGGTCCTGGGGAGGGGCCCCGGGCCCTCCTAAGCATCAGAGTCAAATGAGCCAGGGGAGTCTCCAGGAGAACTCTGGGCTGTACATTTCAGCTTGGAGCTATTCAGGCTACACAGCTCTTCCCAGAGCATGCCACAGCAGGTGGGGGATGGTCAGGGTGAGCGTAGGAGAGTCAAGGCCACAAACACAAGAGAGACCCACCCGCACACAGAGCGAGTGGGGGCGAGGACCAGGGGCCACAGTAGGACCGGGCAGCCTGGCCCATCGGAGCCCTGCTCTCTCATTCAGCTCTTCCCTCGCTCCAGGAACTGGGCACAAGTAAACCAAGAGTCTCTGTCCTATACACTCAAAGATCCCTTGAGGTTCAAAAATCTTATTAATCTTTTATTTGCCATCAGTGTAGTCTGATAAGAAATAATTTGGGGGACAGTTTTTAAAACTTAGGAACCATTGTAGACACGTTTCTCATAGTCATTCAAAAACTCAAAGCAGATTTGGGGCCACTGCTGTGGTGTGGGTGAATTTTCACCTGTTTCTCCCTGCCTGGGCAGAGACAACCTGAGGAAGGGAGACCGGTGTACACAGGACGTCCCATGTGCAACTTAACACTTCACCATGGCAACCCCTCCATGCAGAAAGCATAGCATGGCACCACAAATCCACCCGGCCAGTTAAGGATAACGCAAGTTTAAGCTCTGGCCAATTTTCCAACCTTGGGGAGCGTGCAACTGGGAATAAGCATCTCTTTCTGTGGGTCATGTTCCATGTCTGAGTTAAGTGGCTGATAATTTAGAATTCTTATGGGTGTGGAATTACTCCCTCATATGCCCCCTTTGATTTTCCAGGTACACACAATGCTGTGCGTGAGTGCTCTGCCCACATGCTTGCTACACAGGCTGATGCCCACCGCAGCTTCCCAAGTGCACTGTGGAGAATGTAGCAGTGTGCAGTTTCCCTGCCTTTTGATTGATAAGTCTGGGCTATTTCCCTGCATTTTTACTTAGGTCTTTATGTAAAATTATATTCACACTTACTGGCCATGTGTACTCAGGTCCCAGGCCCCTGGCATATTGGCCGTGTTTGTTTCCCTGTCGTTTTCTAGAACCCGGTGTGTGTTTCCTTGTTGTTTTCTAGAACAGACTGGGAGGTGACCCCTGTGCACCCCAGCTGCTGATGCCTGTGCCCTTGCATGATCACTCACCTCTCCCGTATGAATGCGAGAGACTGTGGGTGGCCCTGTGGACAAGGAGAGATAGCAGCTGTCGCCCCGCCACCTGCTCTCCACGGCTCTCTTCACCCCATGGCTTTCTGCCTTTGTGGAATCCCACACATGGCCAAGAACCCCCAGTGGCCTCTAGGAACTGGGGTTGAGCTCCAGCCGAGAGGCAGCACAAACCTGCAGTCCTGCAGCCAGAGGCACGGAGTTCTGCCGGCTGCCTCGGTAGTGCCCAGCCCCTCCGCCTGACCTTCTATCAGACTGCAACTCTGGCTGCACCTGAGCGCACCTCTGAGCCCCTAAGCAGGGGCCCGGCCCTGCTGAGCAGAGCCCTCGACCTACGGAGTCCACCAGTGCCCTTTCAAGCTGCCCATGACGCTGTACAGCTGCCAAGAGCTCAGGGATGGCACCAGGCGGAAGGCCGCCCACTTGTCCTTCCCCACCCCTCTTCCCTGCTCTGGCTGCCACTGAGCAGTGGCACCTGGTCCTCCAGGGAGGTCAAACACAGGTTTAGTGGCAGCGTAAAGTCGCCTTACAGCACAGGCCTCCCGCTTTCTGCCTCATCTGGGGACCAAGACGCGCGTCCTCCTCTGCTCATAGCGCGCTTTTCTGCTGACTGTAAGGCTACCATGACTTACACCGACTCGCCACGCTACGTACTTTTTTCTTCTTCTCCTAGTCCTGTTCTTAAAATATAAGATGTAAGAGAACCCACTTCACAGAAGAAATAAGAGACCCTTCACCGTGTCACACAATACTCCTGTAGTATTTTTATACCAGCTCTCTGCAGAAGGTTCCTTACTGATGTCCATCATGAAAATTGAAAGAAAAATGCCTTTGGTGGGGACATAAGTCACAGCCAGGAGCTCAGCTCGGCTCTTCTCCTGACACCTGCAGGTCAAAGATGCCTCAGCTTTTCACCAGCCTGACAAGTCCCTTCCACTCCTCCCAGGGTGACGCCACCATGAGCGCTGGAAATATAATTTTCTAACTGCAGTTGTAAAAGAAAGAGGCTGATGAGCTCTTCTTTGTTCCATAAGCCTCTTATGTAATTCTTTTAAATTAAAAAGCTGAGAGATAAAATAGTCATGAAGATCAAAATGACAATTGTAGGTTGACATATCTGCTGAACAAGCTCTAATATGAAATTATTGTCCCCTGAAAATGAAAGGACCTCAGAAATCTCAGTCTGTGTACAAACAGTCATGAAAAATGAACCCAAGCAAATCAAATAAGTGACTCGCATAAGAGGTTTCAAAGCACAACTGACTGACTGACCGACTGATTGATGTACTATGTACGGAACCCAAAGCCCTTGTACTGAATACCATGCCTAGTCCTTTTTTAGTTTTATTTTAATTCTGAGATGCATTTAATTTGTTAGATCTCTCAGGTTGGGCTCAGACTTATTCTGATCCTCCTGCCTCAGCCTCCCGCCATGCTGGGATTACAGGTGTTTGCCACCATTCACTGCTCAGAGCTGGTTACTTTGAAAATTCCCATTTTAAGTGGGTAGCAAATAAGTCATTATCAATTCCCTCCCCAGGTCATCTCTAATCTTGAGCTGTTTCAGCTACACACTTACAACACCTTAATCTGACTCACTAAAAATACTGCAGGAAATCAACGTGTGCTACACAAGCAGAAAACACTGATTTGTTGGAGAAGTGAATGCATGAGCAAAAGGGTGGAGGGTTTTAGAGTTGTACAGGTATCTGCAGCTCTCTGGCCCTTTCAGATCCATGGTGTAAGGACCCGAAAACACCACCAGCACACCAGGATGCGCTTTGCGAAGCTTCTTACTAAGGCTTCCTACACTGTGCTGAGCACCTAGTAGACAAGGGACCTGCTGCAGAACCTGGGAGGGAGGGGCTGGGTGATCCATGTGCTGATTTCCAATCGCTTGTACCAGTTTTCATTCCCAACAGCAGGGCCGACGGCTTCCTCTTCCCTGGCCTCCCCAGCCAGCGTTACAGTCGACCCACATTAATGTCCTGCACAGATTCCTCTCCAGCTACCCCACCCTTATTTCCGCTCTTTGTTACATTTTGGGTTTATCATAGATGCAATATTCCCCCTTTGGACCTGACTGATCACCCTTATCATTACAGCCTCAAGGCATTTTGGAGGTGGGAAAGAGACCCAGGGACAAGGGGAGCGAAAGGTGGGGGAGGAAAGGGAATGACACCCATTGAGAGGGATGCGACGTGTCCCTAACCGCGACACAAACACAACTGTTACCTGTCGTGCACCTGTGCTAAGAACAACTTCCTTCCTCTTGGATCCGTGCTGAATTTGTTTAGTTAACACATACAGTGGTTGCGGAAAGTAGTACAGAGAGAAGACTAAGCCTCTCCTCCTGCTCTGTCCCTGGCCCCAGTGCATCCCTTACTCAGAACCGTGTCAACACGGGGACATCACAGCAGCTAGTTTCCTGTTTGCTCCAGGAAGGCAGAGACTCAACTTCTTTCTGAAAGATGTGCCATGCTGCTCAGCTGACGGCACACAAACATACTTCTAGCCATGTGGGGGGCTGAGGCAGGAGGGTCACAAGTGAGATCCCTACAACTTAGTAATGTTGTAAGACCTGGTCTCAAAATAAAAAAATGAGCTCAGGGTAAACTACCCCAGTGTCTATCTATCTGTCTGTCTGTCTGTCTCTCCTTCACACACACATACACACACAGCATGAGGCTGAAGAGTAAAGGCTTCTGTACCCCAGTTTCCCAGCAGCACTGGTGCTGGTGAGCGTATGTATGCCCCAATTCTTTACAGGCACAAGACACTCCTGTAGATCCAAAACATCCAAAATGTCTTCTGTGGTCCTCAAGTCTTTATTATTAAGGATATTGACAGACAAAAAAATATGCCTGTAGTGACAATGGTAGTAATCCCACCGAGACCCTTGAAAATTTTGGTTATTACAGAGAGATCCACCTAAGACTAACAATATGACTTTTCTCACTGGAGTTTCTCTGTTTCAAAATGAATAAAAACGATACAGAATTTCAAAACAAAGTGCCAAGAGATTAACAATGGCTAATATAGTGCATATTATCCTCAGTGCAGTAGATGCAGGAGTGAAAAAATAATCAATAGAATGATGAAAAGGCGAACCATCCTTTTGGTGAACAGAGATTAGCAGAGGGATCATCTAATGTTTTCCTGCCTTTCCTTCCTCCTTCCCCATCCACTGCTCCTTCCCTTTGAGCGGCTCGTTTCCCTTTCATTTTCTTTATATCTCTTGTTTATTTTGGATCTTAGTCTTTCAGCTTTTTACACTATGGAGATAATATGATATTTAGATATGCGACTCTGATTTCTTTCACTTTAAGAGTGTGGTCTCTTGATATCTAAAATTTTTAAAGGATGCTAAATAATATTCTTCAACTTTACATTGTTTCCAGGTGAAATGAAGCAGGCCTGGGGAGCAGGTTCCCTACTGCTGTGTACACACAAAACAAACACAGACCACAACGGCGGGCTGAGATCACCCACGATGATTATATTTTATGAAGAAAGAAGGAGGACGAATAGGCCAGAAAGAAAAATGTCGAACCAACGCTGGAGAAATTTCAGGAAGAAAGTATCTGCTCCTTTGGGTCACCTCTTCCCCGGATGTGACCCTTCCTGCGATGTGGACACCTCTCTTGTTTTGGGAAGTACCAATCGCGAGTGACCCACAGCTGTAGGAATCATGAAAACACAACAGTTTCCTAACAGCGACAACGAAACCACCTTGAAATCATGGTGATGAAAACTGTGAATGGCTTTGAACACACTCTTACTTTCCTGCCTTGGAAAGAACATTGAAACAGTATCCTCGTGGAAAGGCCCAGCCTTGCACACTCAGGACCACCACTGGCTGAGTGTGAAAGGCTGGTGGTGTGGACAGCCAGTGTGGGGAGGAAAGCAGAGGAAGTTCCCTCAGAGCGCCACCCGCCAGAGTGAGGAAAGGCAGCCCTGAAACGGATGCTGGAGGCCACGCCGTGTTGCGTTATTGTAAGGTGAGAGATGAGAGCTCTCCATGGCCTCATCCATGAGACGTTTCCTTAAAATTAAGAGGGAAAATAAGTTGCTCTCCATAACATCACAGGAATCCTCCGAACATCTCAGAAATGACTGTTCTGAATTCAAAATTAATTTCAAAGGCTTTTAATTCATTAGAGATCATTCCCCGAAATAATTCAAATCTTAGCCTAACACTTAGCTATTTCTTACATACCACTAATTACATGAAAGTGTACTAAATAGTAAAATAAAAAAATTAAAGTGATTCATTTGAACAGTATTTTTATATGAAACAGAAGGTCCCCTGAAGTCTTCCCATAATGTAAACATAATAGGCAAGAGCTGGAACCTCAGCTTTGTTGTAAATTTGCTTTACAGGAGATGAAACGGCCTATGGTGGTGAACACCAGTAACAGAGGAGGCATTGATAGTACAGAACAAGTCTCCTGAAATAATGTACAACTCATAATGTGGTATATTCATCATGAAACCAGTGTGGGCTAATTGGTATGTGACAGATTAATGAATTGATTATTAGATTCTCCTGTCCTTGATTCAAAGGCAGGATGAGCTGGCTCGATATGGATCGGCAGTTACACAGGTAAAATCCATCTGTATATGATATAAAGTACACTTCATATGATTCATGTTGCAGAGGTACATGTGCAAGGCATTAAATATTTTAGAACCACGTGTGTCTGTCACACTGTGACCATGTCTACGCTAGAGATGCTGATACACACACTGGTCTCGACCCAAATCTTTCTCTGGTCCATTGGAATTACTGGGCGAGGGGTAATGGAGGACCAGTGGGCTGAGCAGCAAGCAGGCTTCTACCACCGAGCAAGCCCCACTCACTGGTGACACCTTGGAAGAGCGGTCATGAAGTCTGCACTGAAGTACAGTGAAGCAGGAATGTTGGGCACTGGACGTTTCCACGGCTGATCAGCAGCACCCCAGTACAGCTACCCCGCAAGGTGGGGCACCAGGAGGTGCCTCATGGGTCCCCAGATTATTCCCAAGATGCTTCCTCCCACAGGAGCTCCTGCAGCTTACCCTTAGCTGGATTATTCAGGCAAAAGATTTTACTTATTTCTATAACACCGGCATGTTATACTAATTTTCCCTGAATTTTATTAAAGTTGAGATTTTCCAAAATACATCAAGCCAAAAAAAGAAACACACACTAAATAAAGCAGTTAGATTCAAATCAAGAGCTGTGTGAATTAACCCTAGTCTAAAAGTGAATCTTTGGTGAAAAACTAGGAGGCAGCACTAAAAACTTGACTCTTTTGTGTATATACTTATTTCCTTTATCTCATGTGGGTCATGAGCTTGATCTTGAGATCATATAGCCCCACATTCATGGCTTAACTTCTTTACAGATGGTGGACAAGATTCAATTGATTATGAGCATTGGTATGGAGACACCCTTTTCTTGTAAAAGTGCTTACATGGAAAACAATAGTGAAATAACTCTCTCCCTACCATCACTTTCCTGAGCTAAAGCAAAAGTTGTGCAACATGAAGCAAGATTTCAGCCTGGGAATTGCAAAGGGTGTCAGTGACATAGAAGCAGTTGTTTTTACCAGGTGTCAGTATTGGTGCGCAGTCTGAGATGGAGACAGCTGAGGAAAGGGATATCCAGGAGCGCTGACCAAGGCAAGTTAACATGCCGGAACACTGTCCTGGTACAATGTTTTCAACACATTCAGAGGAGGTCTTGCTGAAAGACCTGGTGTGGCTCCTGGCTGATGGACTCTTTCACTCAGTGACACCGAAGACCTCTGAGGAAAGATCAGGCAATGCCCCTGGGGTACTAAGGGGCCAGGTTGACATGAGTCATTTAAAGAATATCACAGCTGACTTCCAAAGGAGAATTGCTCCTTGCTGGGCATCCCAAGAGGTAGGTTTGTTGGAGGGAGAGGGCAAAAAGTGTCCTTTATGGCCACAGAGCTCCTACAATCCATGCATTTAGCCAGCTCAACTATGCAATTTCCTCCTCTTCTCTTGTGCAGGAAGGGAATATTAATTCCATTACTTACCAATCTTGGTAAGGTAGGGACTCCATTTGACTATAAGTACAGACCTGTCCATCAAAGACATTTACGATCATTTGGTTTGGATTCCCACAGGTTGTTTTGGAATTGATATCTGGAGATCTTCAAAGTAGAAGCGGAAGGCTACAGAGGATGGATTTCCTTCAGGACTGTTTCATTCTGCACAAAACATCTATTTCTTTTTTTTTTTTTGTACCGGGGATTGAACTCACGACCACATACTTTTAAGGCAAGTGCTTATACCACTGAGCTAAATCCCCAGCCCTTAAAACGTCTATTTCTTTGTCTCAAGGTAGGCAACATGCAAACCCATCCCACTGGATCAAAAATGTCTACTTTTGGTCACTACATTGGCCCAACCACTAAACCAGATGGGTTTGATTTGATCATTCCCACACCCAGTCTGCTAAGCCAAGTCCCTAGTCCTCTGGCCTTGGGCTCCTCAGGCCTTCAACCCTCCCCGGCAACTTGATGCAAATACTGTGCATCACTGGTCTTTCAGGTGTCTCATTCTGATATGTCTGCCATCAAGGACTAATCAAAATCAAAGAAGTCATACTCTGGCCATCTTCTCTGCACAAGGACAATCCACAGGGTTTAATTACCTCACCAAAGGAAGCCAACTTGCCAGGAGACATAGAAAAGGCCAAAGAGGAGTGTGGCAGAAATGCAAGGCATGAGTTGTAGGAATTTATTTTCATGATCGGCTCTGGGAAGAAAATAAACCAGCAGAAGCAAATTTACAATTCAGTAGCACACAGACTATTTAATATGCTATTTGCATTGTGACAGCTTAGTGATGTCTACACTGGATTTACTGAATCTTCTGCAATAAACACTAAGTGGCCACAAAGCCTTTGTTTATCTATTTCTTAAAGGAAGCAGAACCATTTTCCTGACATTTTCAAAGCTTGTGCTGGTGTTTGTTTGAGACAAACCTGAGCCTAAGGAAGCCCCCCCGCCCCAGGATCCCTTCTGCCTGGAGCAAGGTTGCAGGCCAGCTGTGGCAGTCTCCTTATCAAGCATGATTGGGCAGCTGAAAGCCAGTGTAAAAATAGCTGGCCCTCACTCTGGAGGCCTCCAGAGCACAGGTGACTGCGCTTGGGGGAAGTGGCCCACAGGAGGCTCCCTGCAGCCACCTTCCCTAGGCCTCTGTGATGAGACCTCCAAGTCCTGCTGCCCAGCTGACCAAACTTATGGTGTTAGAGGAAACACCCGCTTTGTACCGCAATGCTTTAGGGCCCCAAACCCCTAACTAAATGGGTGCCTTCCAAGCACTTGGAAGCTTTTGGCTGAACAGTGTTGGGTTAAAATTAATAATAACAATAACCATCTCATCTTGACAACGCAGGGAGGGAGGGAGGGAGGGAGGGAGGGAGGGAGAATTGCTAAGGAAATCCTTAATGCAGGGATAACAGCTGCACCTGAAACCCTCCACCTTTTTAGCAGGATGGGTTTAGGAAGGGGGTGTCTGCACCAGCTTCTCCTCCACAGGAACTTCCTGGCTTCATCAGGACACAAACAAGCCACGCGTGGCCCCACTAAGGAGCTGAACTGGCAATGAAGGGTCTCAGCATTCTTCCCGGGATGGGATTTTTGTTGTCATTTTGTTTGTTTGTTTGTTTGTTTTAGTAAGGTATCAAATCTAGAAGCACTGAGGGTTGGGTCATTTGTCCCTCGCTGTTTTCTGGGGAATCGGCTCCGGGCTTGAAAATCTCCTGCCGGGAGCCTCCTCCGGTCGGGTCTGTAAAGGCTGGACAGCCCCCGCCCTCCTGGGGCGCCGGGCCGCAGCGGGGAGGGCGCAGCGCAGCGCTCCGGGCAGCACCTGCGGCACCCGAGTTCTCCTCGCAGCGCACACGCGAGACACGGTTGAGAAGCAAACTTTGTTTGCCCAGACAGCCGGTACCTGGGCCCCAGTTCAGGGTGGTCTGAGCGAGGACTCCCTGAATGAATTATCCCACCCATCCAGGGCAGGAGAAAGCTTTGCGCTGCTGCTGTTTTCCTTTTTTATGTGTTGTCTGAAAATGTGGCGCTTTTAAAGAGATACGCACCCCGGGGGACTCAATGCTAACGTCGCCCATTACAATCAACAAGAAAACCAACAGCGCGTTCCAATCCTCTCCATGTTTCCCGAAGAGTCCAGGACCTCGGATGAAAGCCCACCCCCGGCCACCCGGGGGAAAGGGTTCCGGAGACCACAACCGCGCAGCCTCCAGCCTCTCACGACTCGCCTCGGCAAACAGGTCACGAATGACGCCCCGCGCCTGCGAAACTCTGCGCCCGCCTTCGCCACAGCGCGAGCCGCCACCTGGGCGCGCGCGCCCTCCGCCCAGCGTCCCGTGGCGCGCAGGCGCCTCTGGAGACCCGGACCTCGCGGCCCAGCCCTAGAGCCCCGAGGAGACGCCAGGTCGGAGGCCCGACCTTGGCCGCCTGGCCTCTGCGTGGCAGGGGGAAAGGAACCTCTTTGCCCCAGCTGCCAGAGCCCACGCGGCGCCTCGCACACTGGCGTCACCAGCCTCGCGCTTGCACCTGCCCTCGCGCGCGCGGAGGGAACGCGGGGTCGGCCCCGCGGGGGTTAAGGAAACAACAGCGCGCGTGGCGTGGGCCAGACAATAGCACAGTGAGCGCCGCGTCCGAGAGCCCCGGTCCCTCTCGGCGCGAGTGCGCGCGCACACCCTGGGTTCCAGCGCCTTGCGCGGGGCCTGGGACCTCGGGCTTCACTTCTCGGAGGCCAACGCCTAGATCTGGTGTCCCACTCGCGCAGGGGGCGGACTCCTCTCTAGGGTGCCCTGCGGGATCAGGGGCACCCGGGAGTTTGTGCCTTCGGCCCGGAGCAGCCCCCGCCCACAAGCAGCCCCGCCACCACCGCGCCCCGGCCTGGCCCCAGCTGGCACAGCAGCCCACCCGTGTGGGGGCGGAATCCGCCTGGCGCACACGTGTGCGGATTATTAAACAGCACAGCCGGGGCCGCCGCGGTCTCCATGCAGCCACCTCTAATTGTGGGGTAAAGGAGCCCAGGGTGCGTGGAACTCGGGTAACGGAGAGCGCGCTCCGCTTGGAGCCTGAATTGCCTGCCTGGGCAGGCGGCGGCCCGGCCTGGAGGGTCTCGGAGCTCGGGCACAGGGCGGAAAGTTTTCTATAGTTGCGGGTGGCAGGTGTTTCCTCTTCAGCAAATGCTCAGCTGGGCCAAACCAGGTCCTGTCCGAGACCCTCTCCCGCGCCCCCCAGCGACAGGAGAGCGGCACCTCTGCCCCTACCCAGCCTTTCTTTCCCTCGACTTTCTCAGCGTCGCCCCTCAATTTCCAGCTCGTCCAGGGCTAGCGGAGGCCGCTGCCCTTCCGGCCCTGCTCAGCCCGAGGCGCCTTCGCGGCCAGTGGATCCGCAGAACGCGCGGACCAAGCCGGGCAGGTGGGCAGAGGGCCGTGCGTGTCTGGGGAGGGGCCCTAGCCTGGCCCCGGGGACCCTGTTTGTTTCAGGCGGTGACACCCACCCGTCCTGCTCTTGGTCAGTGAGGGCGACTCAGGGAAGGGCCGCCGGGGCCAACTAGCCTCAGCCCTGCGTCCTGCCCGGGGTCAGCAGGCGGCTTCGGCCAGGCCCCTCTGGAGTGCACGCAGCGGACTGAGTCCTGCTTCGCCTTCTCCAGCACCCTGCAGCCTGACCGCTGGACGCCAGAAGATGGGGAAAGAAAGAGGAGGGGAACATTTCACGTGGGAAACGAGCAGATGACCATCAGAAAGCCCTTAAAATCTGAGCCCACCCGTCACAGAGAGCAAAGACAAACGTCTGTGCACATGGGTATCTCCACAGCACCACGACCGGGTACTGCCAGGGAGCAGTACTGGAGGGGGGCAGGGGCGAGGGACCAGGGCAGTGACCGCCCAGCCCCGAGACCAGTCACCCTCCCCGTCTTCCTCTCCCTCCTTCCCTCCTTCTCCTCCCCTCAAGCTGTGGCGAGCACAGAGGGGGCAGCCTGTGGGGTAGTTACTGAAAACATAACCCAACTCATTTCAAGGAGAAAACCAAGTTCACCAGCCTCAGGCCCCAGGAGCCACCTGGAGGGACCTCCTCCCTAGACCATATGGGGGTGTCGGCGAATCCTGCGCCCCCAGCGAATCTCTCAGGCGCGGACGCGCGGCCAGGGCTACGGGGCTGCCTTTTGCCCTTTGCCGGCTCCCTGCAACTTGCGAGGCGAAGTCGGGCGAGGCGCGGGCGACCTCGCGGGGTGGCTCCGCGTCGCTCCCGGAGGCTGGAGGAGGGGGAGGCACACCGGACAGGGTGTGAAGGTGCGGGAGGTCGGCCTGGGAGCTCTGCCTGTTGGTACCCAAGCCCCTGGGGAAGCTGAACTTGCAAGGCCGGCTCCGCCAGGTGCGCGGGCCGGGCACGAAGTCCTGGGAACTACCTGGCCCCGGCCCCGGCCCTTGCCTGAGCTCAGCCGAGGCAGCGCCGCCCCGCCGCGGCGCAGCTCCAGCCCGAGTCGGGTCTGGCTCCTTCCTCGCCTAGGAGCGAAAGAGCGAGGAAGGAGAGCGGCGTCGCCCGGAGCCCAGCGAGGGGAGCGGGGGCGGGGCGGGGGCCGCCGGGGCTCCTTCCCGGGCGCTGCGCCCGGGCATCCGCGATGGAGAACGCCGGAGATGCCCTCCGCAGCCAGACCCGCGCTCGCGACCGCGCACCGGGCCTCCGACCCCGCGAGCTGCCTTACCCTTCGCTGCAGCGAGGAGCCCGGCGCACAGAGCCGCGGGCAGCAGGAGCAGCAGCGGCGACTCGCGTCTCCTCCGCGCGGTCATGTCTGCAGCTATTCCACGCGCACGACGCCGGGAGCTTCTCCGAGGAGGCGCGGCGGGGCCACGGGCGCAGCCGGAGATTCACCGGAGGGCAAGGCGAGCCGGAGAGCGATCTCGGTCCGGACGCCGCCGGCCGCGCATCCGACGCCTCCCGCAGCTCTGGGCGCCCGGCTCGCCTCCCTCTCCTCGCATCGGTCCCGAGCCACTGCGGGGCTGAGCTGCTCCGGGCCGAGACCGGGCGGCGGGGCCGGCCGAGCCAGGCAGGAAGGCACCAAGGCGGCGAGGCTGCGGGAGGGGAGGCGGGGAGAGGAGCGCGCGCAGCCAGCAGAGCCGAGAGGAGGCAGCTGGAGAGCGCGCCCGCGAGTGGGAGACGCGGGAGGGGCGGGGAGGGGAGCCGGGCTGGAGAGGGAAGGGAAGGCGGGGAGCGCAGAAGACGGGCTGCTAGCGGCGCAAGGAGCCGCTGCCGCGGCGGCTGGACTCAACCATCCCTACCCACAGAGAGGGGACCAACGCTGGGCAGGGCGCGATCCCAGACACAGCCCCGCGGGGCCTGGGGCTCCCCGCAGCGCGCTGCGCTGGGCTCGCCGGCGCGCAGCCTGGAGGAAGGAGACTTGTTGGGCGCCGGGGTGGGGGAAGCCCACGCCGTGCACGCGGGAGAAACCATGCAGCAACTCGGCGGGCGCAGGGGCTCTGCAGGGCAGGGCTGGCTGCCTCCATCTATTGATCTCTTTCTTGTTGCTGAGCAGAGCGAAGCCCCCTGCATAAGTTGGGAAAGCCACGCAGGTGGAAGGATGGGCAGGACTCTGAGTCCAGGGAGACCCGTGTCGTATGCACACACATACACGCATATGTGTATTTCTGTGTATGTATATATAAATATATGCCTTTTACATTGTGGACGTTATCTATAACAAGGTGCCACGTACCGGGCGGTAGAAAGGGTCCCGTTCCTCACTCGGCTGGGTTAGCGTCATCTGTGCACACCCTTCACGTCTTCATGAAATTACAGACCGGTAGATGATTTGGTTGGGAGCCCACCGGGCAGGCTGCCCCAAGTGCGGGCTCCAGCAAGGCCCAGCATCCAACCCTCCACTGCTTGCCTGCTGCATCTCCAGCACCCAGGCTCCCGGGGGTGGGTGAGAGCCACCTTGGGCGCGGCTCCTGCATCCCTACACCTGCGTTTTCTCTGGCCCCCTGGAGAAGAGAGGGGTTGGAGGTTCCACCTTCCACAGAAACTCCATCTGCCCTGGGTGGCCCCTGCCTTGGGAGAGTGTCATGGGAAACCCAGAAAGGAAGGAGGACCATGGTGTTAGATGTTCGTCCCAGAGCACAAGCTCACCAAGGGACCTCTCGGCCCTCACAAAGCTGGCTCTCAAAGGGGAGCCAGAGACACCCCGGAAATGACTCGGGTTCCTACCCCCTGTTCTTGCAGGGAGACTAAGAAGACAGAACTTCTCAAGAAACATTAGCAATGCCGGAGGGTAAACCAGGATCTCTCTGTTCTTTTGGCTGAACCTGGCATGTGGAGGATGGGGTCACCCCTCTGTGATTTTAAATCAGACCCCAGATGGTATCTGTAACTCAGCAACTAGACAAAAATGAGTCTTTAAAACACCCATGAAGTGCTCCGATAGTTCACGTAGAGCTCCTCATCGGGGAACATCCATCTCCTTCAGGAGCTAAAGGGCTGACTTCTCCCCGAGAAAGCCTCCTGTGTCTGCACTGCCACTCCTCCTGACTTGTGTCACCAAGAGGGATCTCTGCCCTTAGGAAACGTTTCCCAAATCTGACTGTCCTGGGCTGCAACTCCTGGATGACTTCTGCACTGTTAAGGTCCTCATGGGAGGTGGTGGGGGGCCCTCAGGCCGCCAGACACTTCCACGCATGACGCGGAGCACCCCGGGCTCCACTTGCAAGGTCCGCTTCAGCCTGAGCTGCGTACGAAACCTCCTGCCACCTTCTCCCCGCGTCGTCAGAAGAGACTGTGTTCGGATAGCTGGGCAATAGATGCCCTTTACCAGCAGCCACTGCGCTTTGCTGCTATTTATGAGACGTCGTCTTCAGCCAGATCCCGTAACACAGAAGGAGCTGCGACGATGCGTGTCTCTGTCGTGGGTTCGAGGAGGCTGGGAGTCGCCTGTCCAGCAGACAGGCCGGGTCTAAGCTGACTGCGTTTATGAGTTAATATTGCAATCTACCTCCCCCCCCCCAGCTGCGGTTGCTTTGCAAGACAATCGTGGGGCGCTGCTGCCATCTAGTGGCCAGGTTTCCTTCGCTGTTTCTGGAGGACTCTGTCCTTGGGGTCTCTCAGCTCTCTGCTTTATCCGGGCTCCCCTTCCTATTTTTGCAGGCCCTTCCAGGGGGCACCTCAGCCTCCGGGCCATCAGCCAAGAGTTGAGGGCTGCTGGTGCACTGGAGGTTTTCGAGGTTTGATTTGGATTTTTTAAAATTGGGACAAAAGTGTGATCACTACCAAAATTCTCATGTTGGGGCGCTCTTTCACCCACGCGCCCCGGCGGGGTGCTGGTCTTCAGCGCCTGCCTCGCTGCACTGTTCTTTTTGTTGTTGCTGATGATGAAGTTGCTGTTTATATCCATGTGCAGAGTAAAGTTAAAATCTGAATCTCTTGGTCTTTCAAAGACTAAAATTTCAGCCTTTTAAAATATGTTTAAACATTGGCATCTTAAATTTTTCATGGGCACATAATAACTACATATTATGGGATTTGGCATGGTCACTTCCTGCGTGTACACAGTGGGCAATAATGGAATCCTGGTAGTTAGCGTTGAGTCTCCTCAAATCTTTAACGTTTGGGTTACAAGCCTCTGACCTCCTCTCTCCTAGCTCTTTACAATCCGTTACAGCTTGTACCTAGATGTCCCCCAAATCCACATGTGGTCATAGGTGGGTCTTTTTGTGGCTGGTGCATGTGGAGTGTGGGATACTGGGAACAAGCATTTGTGGTAATAAGTCCACTGGAATTAGCATAGCGCTGGGTGTGGCTGCATGGATTTACTGAGGACAGAAGCCCCCCGTCCCTCCCCAGGTGTCTCCCCACCCAAAAGGTCTGTCCCCTGGATGGGATAAAAGGGAGAGGTAGGCTCTGCCTGCTGCTTTGCTGTCTTCTGCCTGCTGTGCCATGGACTGTTTCTCCTCTCTGTGCCCCTGTGCTGTACTGCCCTACCTTGAAGCCAGCTGAATATGGACAGAAACTTCTACAAACTGTGAGTTGGTGTAAATCTTTCCTCCTTTAACTTTAGTGCTGGACATTTTTGTCCCAATAATGAGAAAAGCAACTAAGACAGTCACTGTTCTCTTGTGAAGACCACTATGGCTTATTTTCCTGGCCAACTATATTTTGAGGTTCAGCTCTGCCTCCCAGTCTAGGCACAGAGCTGGCCAGGGCCTTCAGGTCAAGTGGAGTTGCTGCAGATACAGTGGCCCATGTACCAGCTTGGGATTCAGGGACACAGTGTTCAAAAGAAGCAGCTCCAGAGTACCAGGAACCACTAAGATGCCCTCTAATCTGATATGCACTAAACGAAGACTGCAGTGATAACAATCAAGCACCTGAAAGGAAGAGTGTAAATTTAATAATTGGACGAGGGTCAGAAAATAAGAACATGACACTTGAGATAAATATAGGTCTTTTCTAATGCAAAAATGAGAATGCTAATTAACTCGCAAAGCTGTACATGTGTGAAAATCTTAGAGAATGTTCCGTGTTGCTGTGATGCCTAAACAGAGCATTGTTTGGCTTGTTTAATGCCATACATGGCAAAATGGAAGACAGAGAAGTAGCTGCGAGAAAGCCTTTGCGTAACAGAGGGGTCAGTGCCAGGCCTGCTAATTCGTGCTCCCGCAAGTGCAGCGCTGCCTGCAGGAGCAAAAGATCCAAGGGGGCTTAGCGGATGAGAGATGAGTTCAGATGGCTGGAGCTGTTTGCAAAGGCCCTCAGCATCACCGGGCTATGCCAGGGCTGCCTTTATCGCTGATGCAGCCCCCGTAGCCACGAGGAGAAGCTGGCTTTGAGAAACCCAGTGGGAGATCTCATCTCCTCAAAGCCCAGAAAGTGAGACCTTCAGGGCATCCACATATAAAATCAGCCCTCACCACCCCTCCCTGACGGACCGAAGAGCTCAAGTATCGGGCAGCCAAGGCTCTGGCCTGCACTGGTGTCCACGCTTCTGTGGCTGCTACACAGACACAGACAGATACAGAGCTCCCACACTGAGAGCAGAGCACGTGTTTTTCCAAGAGTCCGTGGAGTGTTCCCCGTGACAGAGCAGTCCTAGGCCGGTACCCAGGCCAACACTGGGCAAAAAAGAATATGGCCATTTGCAAGTCTTTGCTCCTGAAAATCTAGGTTTTCTTAAATGTAACTGCACATTGGCTGGTTTTATAAGTAAGTGATAAACATTTCCATTTATTTTTTCAAAAAGATGGCACTTTAAACACACACACAGGGCTTCAGGGTGTCAGAAACTACAAATAACAAATTGAGGTGCCTCAGGCACAGTTTAACTTAGGAAATACCCACTGGAGGGAGTGGGAACACTGGAGTTCTGTCCTCCCACACTTAGGTAACTTAAAGCTAGGTAGCTTAGGTCCTTCAGAGTAGCCACCCTGACCTGGGGACTGACTCAGAGCAGCACGAGCCCTGACCCGGCCCCTGGCACGTGGACCCCTAAAATTTACATTTCTCATTTTAGAGGCCAAAGGACACGCTTTGAATGCTTTTTGTGACATTTTCTGGAGGGGTGGGTTTACAAAAAAGAAAAGTAGGAAATGAAAACTCCTCAGTCTAAGTGTGCGCTTCCTCTTCTGAAATGCTGGTGGGCTCTTTCTCACCAAGGAGCTAGAGAAGCCAAACCAAATAGATGCAAGGCCCCGTAACTGATGAAGCCTCAAATACATTGTTCTCCTTCTCTGTGCAGTCTCTGGGCGGGAAAGAAGAAAGGAAACCCAGATGGGGAAAGGCATTTCCATCTGCTCTGATCTGAATTTTAGGAGTCGCAAACTGGATTTTGCGAGAGGAAAGAGGCACATTCCATTAGCGCCTCCCAGACTGTCTCAAGGTGAATCCGGCAGGGATCTGTGAGGGTGGCCACAGGACCTTTCCACAGCTTGAAAGGAGGCCCCGAACTGGCTCCTTCCCAAGGCTGGGTTATGCGGGGCTCGCGCTCAGAGGAGGCCAGAGCTGGGTGGAGCCACAGGCCGAGAGCTCTTAGTGACCACTGCACCAGAACACAGGTGCTGGTGAATGGCTCGGCACAGGCTCTGCAGAGCCCAGCACTGTGCAGGAAGGCAGGCAAGCACTTACCCAGC
This sequence comes from Hydrochoerus hydrochaeris, assembly GCA_004027455.1. Taxonomy (NCBI): domain Eukaryota; kingdom Metazoa; phylum Chordata; class Mammalia; order Rodentia; family Hydrochaeridae; genus Hydrochoerus; species Hydrochoerus hydrochaeris. The sequence continues at coordinate 29,029 of PVLA01001604.1, read as the reverse complement.
TGCAGTGACCATAGGATGCCGGATAGGCGAGTGCGCTGCAGTGTCCTCCGGGTAGCTGGTGTCAGAAGGGTCACTCCCATTCTCTTGCTTTTGGAAAACCCATTGTGTCACTTCTGCAACTCAGTCTCCTTCATTGTGAAACAAAATTTGTGCCAATGCCTATTCTGTGTCTCAAATTCTACAATTCTTATCTTTTATGTCCCTTGATTTCACCATTTTCCTGTACTTCAGGACAGGGCCCCTGGCCGTGTGCATGGCAGGCTGGTGTGGGGGAGGACAAGGAAGGGCTGGCCATGGCCCCATGGGACCATGAGACCCTGAGACCCTGGTCATCATTTATTTTGGATTTTTTTCCCCCATCCATGTAGTTCTTTTCCTTTTTTCTTGCTCATTTCTCTCTTGATTGGCCTTAAAGTTAGGGAAATCAGACAGCTGCCTGTGTATCATGTGTCAAGTTTTCAAATCTCTCGGTTTTAATATGTCCAAAATGGTCCTGGTGGGCTTGTTCTCAGAGGTTTGAGGGCTTTCCCAGGATGATGCTGATTGGAAAATCCTGTTGCAGGCTTTCACTGGGAAAGCAGGGCCCTGAGCCGCCCTCCTGCACAGGGTGTGGTGATGAGGGGAGAAGCTGGCCAGAGAACGTGTCTAGGGGCAGGACTGATTTCTGAGGATTTGATTCTACCTCCCTCACTCTAGGTCCTCCACCTACTTACGTATTCCCCTATTCCTGCCCAGATCCCACAACATGGACAGATCCTTTGTGTACTGCACGCATCTCTGCTCACTTGAGTTTAATGTGTTAATTCTTCCATTTCCTAGCCAGGTGGCCCGGTGCACTTACCTAAGTGCAAAATCTGATTGCCTGCTCCCTGGAAGAATATCTATTTTTTAACTTACATGATTACTGTAAGAATTCATTAAGGTGAAATGTGGAAATTGTTGAATTTGAATTTGAAAAGAAATGAGAGATTGCCTCCCCTTTTCTCTGTTCTTTTTAGTTTTACCTCTGAATTTAAATGTGTTTTTAAGGGTTGTGATTCGATTCCTATCAATGGAAATGAAACCCTTTAACCTATTTCCTGAAATGGTACGTGCAAAATCTATTGGAAAATCATAAAGAAGCAAGTTGTGTGCCTGCAATGGTAGCCACCCCTGTAATCCCAGCACCCCGAGAGACTGAGACAGGAAGAACCCAGTTTGAACTCATCCTGGACTCAGCAACTTAAACATAGTCTCATAAAATGAAAGTTGGGAGGAATGTAGCTCAGTGCAGAGGCACTGAGCTCCATGCCCCAGGAGAAAGGGAAAAGCAAGTTATCTCTTGAATTCCCACAGCTCTGTCAGTGTGGAACGTGTAAGTCTGCAGGTCATGCTGAGATACAGCGGTGTGAAGCAAAATTCTTTCACCATCGGAGAAGTGAGGGCGGGCACTGAGAGTGAACCTCACTTGAGTTACGTGTGTGCAGTGCAGAAGCTGAGATTCTGAAAGACTAACTAATGAGCCTTGGATCTCTAGAAAGAAGGTGGAAGCAGAAATCTAACTGCCAGCTTCCTCCATCTCATCCCGCTCTCTCCTGGGCCTCCACCAAAGGTCCTCTGATGTAGGAGACCTGGCCTGAGCCTGCAGGAAAGTGGGGAGCCGCATATGGGCTCAAAGGATGAAAGAGCATTCTAGGCAGCGAGCATAAAGCAGTGGAGAACGGCTACCAAGAGAATCCTCAGACAGACTTCAGTTTGGCACAATTTGTAAAGAATCTTCTTCCAGCTTGGACCTAGCTCCACTTCAGTCAGCCGAGGTTATATTTGGGGGACATGTGCAATTTCATTGGTGGGAGGGGAGGCGCCTTGTTGTGCTGCAGAGGGGAGCAGGTGGACCAGCAGGAAGTGGTGAGGAGCAGGAGGGTGGGGGTGGGCTGACTCATCCCTCACTGGATGCCCCTACAGCCTGGCTCTTAGCAAAACCACAACCCCGCCCCCCCCCAGCACGTTCTTCCTGTCCTTCCCTCAGAGTCTGGGAGACAGATCCACAAAAGGGACGAGACGGAGAGTTGGGAGGGAAAAAGCAGAGGTAAAAAAGATTAAGCTATGTTACATGCATGCAGCAACTGCCCATGGTGAAGGTGATCTTTATGTAGTTCAAATTTGTCCTAATAAAAGTAAAAATTAAAAAGGAAATAAAACTCAATCTGAAAAAAAAAAACCATCAGTAGTAATGGCTGACCCGTGTGTAAAAAAAGGTTGAATATCAGGAGAATGCAAATCAAAACCGTGGTGGGATCTCATCAGGGCTCCTGAGGAACAGCTGATCATGAAAGCACCAGAGAAGCGCTGGCGAGGAAGCTGAGTGAGCAGGACTCTCGCCTTCTTACTGGGGCCATAAATAAGCACATGCATTGTGGGAAACTGTGTGCAAGTTGCTTGGAAAACCAGAAATAATCTTCTGTTCATCCTGGTATCATACTCCTGGGTATACACCCCACTAAAATGACATTAGTGTAGCTAAGGTTACCTAACCGGGCGAGCTTGTGCCACACTAGTCACAAACGATGGAATCAACCAGTGTGCACCTGTAGAAGAAGGGGAAAAATGTCATACATATGTACTCAAGGACTACGATCCAGTCATAAAAGGGTGAAATCCTGCCCAGGTGGTTGGAACCAGGAGGTATCGTCGTCTGTTAAATAGGCCGGGCACAAAAGGAATTGCATGGTATGTTCTCCCTCATTAGTGGAAGCTTAAATAGTTACTCACACAGGAGAGAGTATGATAGTCACTGGGTGCTGGGAGGGGACTCAGAGAGGTGACAGGGGCCAGGACAACAGGTGAGTAGCTTAGACCATCGGCTTGCTTGGCTTTGGGACCCACCTGGCCCTCTGCTGTATTTCCTGGTGGGTGTCTCAGTCACCCTCATCCATCGCTGGGCAACTTACCTGGCACCCTCACCCTTAAGGATGAGAGGTTTGCTTCGGCTCACAGGTTTAGTCCAAGACTGGCTGACTGTAAGGCAAAAACAGTGTGGTGGGAGGGAAGGGCAGGGGACAGCTGCTCCACCCACTGCCACCAGGAAGCAGAAAGGTCGGGGAGGAAGACACGTCATAGAGGTCGCGTCCCCTGCCCCACCTGCAAAGAGGCCCAACTTCTACAGCACCTCGGCTGTGACACCCCTGGCCACGATTCAATCACTTTCCAAACGCTCCTCATCTGGACACGTAAGGTTTTGGGGGACTTTCTGGATTTCAGGCATAGCAGCAGGGTGAGGAGGCACGACATTGGGTATCACGTGTGGCCCCAAGTGGAGCCCCGCTCTGCTTCCCAGCTGCCCTGAACTCGGCTGCTCTGTCCCTCACGCCTTCCTCCACGAGCTCTCTGCCTTGGAGCAGCTGACCTCAAACTCCTTCAGACAGGAGCCAAGTGGCACAGCTACTGCTTCATGCTTCTGAATGAGTTCGAAAATGTGTGGAGCTGCAGGCTGGAGAATCTCAGAGTGCGATCAGCAGAGCCTGATCTGTGATTCTGGTCAGAGCTCAGAAGACCCCATTCTAACAGGAAAGCAGGGAGGAAAAGGCCGTTGGAGAGTTTTGGCTGGGACCCAGGACTCCATTGGCAGCTGGACGGGAGGCCCTGTGAGTTACCTTCTGGCAGGAAATGAGTCTACATTTCTCCCAGGCTCTGAGACATGGGAGAGGACAAAGATTAAAGATGGTAGACTAATTGATCCCATTGGCATTTTTCACTGCAACCCAATATTTCCACTATCCTCAGAATGTCCACAATGCTTAGGCCATGGCATGGGTCCTGCCACCTGCTTCTAGTCAGGATTATAGTGAGAATGTGGGACAAAATCAGAGCAGAAAAATTTGCAAAGCTTAAAATTTGGCCCAGAAAGAACTCTATAAATTTGGGACTGAAGAGATTAGTGCCATTAGAAGGAAGCCATGCAGTTTGTAGCAGGACAAGAAGAAAAACATCCTGAGCACATCTCAGAACTCAACAGGGCACCACACACTGCACATCCCACTTGCACGGGTGTAAACCTTCCATGACAGAAGCAAGTTCCCAGGCTTCTGTGGGAGAAGGGCCTCCCAGGGAGTGTCATCCAAGGGTTCATCCCACAGTGCGCGTTATCACAGGCCAGGTCCAAGCAGGCCTGGCCACCGCTGTGCTGATGGTGGACTATGGCACTGTTCCTGTGTTGCTGGTCCTACCAGCGTGCAGACAACTAGATTAGTGGCCCTGGGAGGCTTGTGCCCAGATTTGCGAGGAGCGTCTTGCACCTGGGCAAGGAGCCCTGAGAAGAGAGTGGGAAATGTTGTTGGAAAGAATTGAAAGGTACAGTAGAGACCCCAGTGCTCATCGCCAGGGATGTGGACAAGGAAAGCTGCAAGCCTGTGAGTGGGGCCAGCCCACAAGAGGGGCTGTGTGGGCTGTGACCAACAAGGCCACAGGCACAAGGCCCCAAAGCCCTTGAAATTTACGTCTTACCACCATATACCCAGAAGCTGAATGTGCCGCTACAGGTCTTACTGTTTGGCTGGCTGAACTTTCATCTTTCTTTGCTGTGATAGTTTTCTGTCTCCCTGTTCTTCCCTTTTGGAATAGGAACGTTTACCCTGTGCCATTGTACCCTGGGATTATGTAAGTTATTTTTGTTTGTTCCTTTTGTTTTGTTTTAATTTTTGCAGAGGTTTCCAGTTAAGAGTTTGCCTTGATTCTCAGAAAAGACTTGGGCTTGGACTTCTGAAAAGTGCTGGAACTGTGGAGCCTCTGGAGCAGGGATCATCATTTCTCGTTGTGTGAGGAATAGCAGTATTGGGTTTGGGCAAGTTCCCAACTCTGCGTTGTATTTATTTGGAGGCTGAGCATGGTTCCAGGAGCTGTGTTTGAGTAAGGCACTGATGGGAGGTGGCTGTGGTGACGGTGGGGTGTCGAGTCCCTTGGCTTTGGGATCTCTGTGAGCAATGGTCGCAGCATACGTCTGGTGTTTGCAGGTGGGTCACAGAGATGTGAGCCTGGGTTCTTCATGTGGTTCCTGGCCCAGTTCCCTGCTCGGCTTCCCGGATGCAGCAGCTCTGCCGACCACACCCTTCTGCCCTGACCTTCCCGCCTTGGAGCCCAGATGACCAAATTAAACTTCTTCTCTTTTACACTGTAGCACTAGATACTGCGTCCAGCAAGGAAAAAGCTGACTAACAGTATCACAAGACAGTCAGGGGGGAGGAAATAGCTCTGCCATTGTGTTACATAGTGAGGTGACTGTGTCTAAAACAATCAATAATATCTTTAAAATTAAGTAGAGGAGCAGAGTTTGAAGTTCACAACACCAAGACTTCAGGATATTTGGGAAGGTGGGGATGCAGCTACCCCACCTCCATCACTGCACAATTTACATACGTACAACCACAGCTATTAGACGTCAATTAAAATTAGAAATGTAAGCATTTGCTAGGAAAATGTTGACAGGCCTGTATGTATTATCTGGAAATGTGGACAACGGTTTTATCTTTCCAGGGATCCTGCTTTATTTTCCCAAATCATTTTATTTTTCGACTGTTGTCTCCTGTGAAAAGTGGACTGCAACACTGTGGTCCACATGGCAGGCAGGGGCCCTCTGATTCACCTTCTAAAATCTATGCTCTGATGGACGATTGTTTGCTAGGCAGATGAAGTCCCAAGACTCACCCCAGTGACACAGGGCGTATGGCATTCAGAGCCCCCATGGCACCATCCCAGGTCTGATCCTGGCTCAGAATGCAGCCTGTGGGTCTCCGGCCTGACCCGGCTCTGCAGCAGGTGGAGTGGGGCGAGGTGGACTTTCAATACTCCTTCCTCTTCCAGCAAGGCTGTCAGCTCAGGCACCTGATAAAAGGAAACGCTGAGTGAGACTGAATTTCTGAGAAAGGAAAGTGAAAACAAGATAGATCCTCATGGCTGGGGCTGCCTTGCCATGGAAAGGGGAGAGCTGTGATCTTGCTGCTCCCGGGAGCAGGGTGGTGGGAGCCGACTGGGCTATGCCAGGGCAGAGGCCCGGGGAAGCCTGATGCCCTTGCACAGGGTCTGTGAAACAAGGAATCCAGGCTCCATCTCAGCTCAGTCTGTGTCCTCACACTCAGTCTGGAGGAAGCCGTGTCTCTCCTGGATTCCACAAAGATGCCAATCAGAGAAAGGTGGTCCTTCCTGCAGAGGACCAGGCCCGTGGGGCCATGAATCCACAAGGATGTGGTGTTTCAGCCTTTGTGAGGAGTGTGGTCAACAACTGGACCCCAGAAATTGCAGCCCTGGGCAGCATTTTTTGAGTTTTAGGAGCAATCCAGCCTAAGACCAAACTAGTGCTCACCTGGAGTCAGCACACAGCCCACACAGCCCACAAGCCAAGGCGGGCCCTAAGGAAACGGCGGGATTCCTGCAAGCAGGAAGGAGTCCTGCAAGGAGCAGTCTGCATTCCTTTCATCCTGGCCTCTTCCGAAGGACTGTGAGCATCTCAGTGGTCACCAGAGCATGCAGTGTTTCCCTTTCCCCACCCGGGAGCTTGCACCTGGGAAATGCAGGGCCGACCCTGGAACATGCTAGGGAGCATCAGCTGGCACATGCACATACTGAGAGCTCTGCTGTGCAGGCAGGCACAGGCTAGGATCTACATCCTGAGACTTCCAGCTCCGTGGAGGTCCACACTCAGCCCCTCATGCGACCTCAGCGCTGTCACAGCTCTGCCTCCATGGAGGAAAGGCTTCCTCCCACAGTCCTGAGGCAGGAAAAGCAGTCACACAGTTCTGACCTCACCCAGCAGCCATGAGGAAGATGCTCATACCCACTTTAGAGACACTTTGGCACCAAGCTACACAGCTAGCTTGGCAGAATCTCCGGAGAACACTGCTGCTCAGAAGGCAGGGTGACGGGAGGAATTCAGATCGTGAGATCCTGTCCCTTCCCAGTCCTTCCCGTTTGTGAAACTAACTCTGGGGTCAAAGCAAGAGTTTGACGTTGGCCATTTTTAGGAAATTGGCTGAGTACTGAGCTCAAATCCTAGGTGGAAGTTTGCATGTGGCCCTGGCCAGAAAGCTCTCCATGGGATGGGGGCGGCTCCTCACCCCTCTGCTGACCAGGTCTCCGCAGTTTCGTTGGCACACTCTGGTGAGAGCCTCACCTGCTGCTCACCGACTCAGACTTCATTCGGGAATCTGCTCCTTTCCTGACCAATGAGAATATTCGCGTCAGGTTCCACTACTACGAAGGACTGATCCAAGACTGTGTGGGTTTAAATAAAAAAAATTCCTATAAAAGACAAATCACTCTGAGTTCCCCTCAAAATGCTTCGCCTTGCCTCAGGCACACACAGCCTGTCACTCTGGTCACTTTCTGAATCCCTTTTGAAATCTTCTTTCCTGCGTGTCTTTCTAAGCTGTGACCAAAAATAGGATGTGTGCTTGGCCACCCAAAGGAAAATCCTCAGACACGGGCACCCTGGCCCTGGCACCAGGCAACTTCTTTCCCAGGGTGGAAGTGATCAGGAACGACAAACATCGGGAATCAGCGCAGGACAGGATGGAGCAGCAGCCAGGACAGTGCAGCCAAGTGCTCCCAAGAAGAGGTTTCCGGAACTGATCAGTAAACGGCAAGAAGGGAGGGAGAAAGCTGGTGACGTGAGGGGGTGTTTTGAGCGGAATTAATGGCAACGCATCTTTCACTGGAATATTCTTTAAAAATTTAAATAGTCATGGAATTTTTATGACACTTCAGAAATAATGAGATTAAATTTGTTGTGGTTGTTGTGTACTAGAAGTTGAATCTAGGGCCTTTGCACTGAGCTACAGCCAAAGCTTGCTTGCTTTCTTTGTTCTTTCTCTCATTCTTTCTCTCTTTCTCTCTCTCATTCTTCTCCTTCCTTCCTTCCTTCCTTCCTTCCTTCCTTCCTTCCTTCCTTCCTCTTTCTCTTTTTGACATAGGGTATTGATAGTTCACTAAGTTGCTCAGGCTGGCATCTCACTTGTGACCCTCCTGACGCAGGATCCCAGAGTGCCAGGATTACAGGTGTGTGCCACCATGCTGGGTGAAGACTTCCTGCTCCATTCTCATGCACAGGTCTCCAAGAGCTCCGTGTGTCCACTTGCTTCTTTGTCAGGAGGGAAACAAAGTCTTTTCCGGACATTTGTGGCCATCAGGAGGACTTGGTTTTGAGCTTCTGCATGCTAAGGTGAGGAAGATGGCATGGTCTACCCTGAGGAGCTGCCTTGGCCATAGTGGGGAGCTCTCGGGAGGTCGAGGTGCCCATCACATCTCAGAGTGCCACAGGGATGCTGCGGGAAGGAAGCAGACCTTGTGCTCACTGGTTCCTGTAAAGCTCCTGGGTGGTGCAGGTGACAGGGCAAGGCAGACAGAAGAAGGACAATGAACTTGGCATGGGCCCCTCTGGTCAGCAGCGCTGGTGCCCACAAAGATGCTGCATGGGATCTGGAAGTTGTTTAATGCCACTCTGTCTCAATTCCATTGGTGTTTCATGGCAACAATACTTGTCCCAGCCACTGCGCAGGTCACCTAGAAGCATGTGAAGTCCCAAGCAGGAAACACCACCTGCATTAAAATTGTTTGCATGCATATTTGTTACCATGAGGTGGTTGGGTTTCACAGCTTGCACAGGTGCCCAGAGGTGTCATTCAATGTCACTGCAGACAGGAAGCACTAACTTAACAGAACAAAGGTGATCTCTGCTGAGGTGGCCATCCGAGCCGTGGCCAGGGGCCCTGCCTCTCTCAGTAAATGCTGTCGTCATTGTTGTGAAGAGGTGAGGAAACTGAGACCCAAGTGGAGAAGCACTCCCCTCCCTCCTCCTGGGCCTGGCTCCTGCGCTCTGAGCATGGCAGGAAATTCCGCCATCCTTGGCAGGTGCTCTGGACCTCACCCCGCCCTCCTGATGGCCCGGTGCTGTGGTTAGAAGGCGGTTTGTCTCTGCCACACAGGCTGATGCCTGTTCCCTCCGGGGCAGTGTGGGAGGTGGGGTGTCTGGTGGGATGATTAACTTACAGCAGCCCCCTCACCTTGATTCTGAGTTCAGGTCTTTTTCCTCAAGAGACTGGTCAGGTCTCCATGGACTGGAGCGGTTACCTGCAGAACAGGCTGTTAAGAACAAGTGTCGCCCTCCTGTCCTGGTTTTTGCCCTGTGTGTCCCAGGCAGCTGCTCCACGGGCTCCTCTGTGATGCTGCCTGTCTGTAGATTGGGCTGCTTCCTTTTAAGCTTTGCAATCTCCACAAGTGTGTGCTTGGTGAACCTCTGTTCTTCCTAAATTCTCTCATCTGGATTCAGTCATGGCAGTAGGAAAGGGGAGAAGACACCACTCCTGCAGCCATCAGGATTTCAACCTGTGGAAACAAGAGTCGTAGTGAGGGCGCAGCTACAGTCCACACTGCCACATGGCCCCCGAGCCAGGGTGCCTCTCGATGGCACGGCACAGTCCACACTGCCACATGGGCCCTCGAGCCAGGGTGCCTCTCGATGGCACGGCACAGTCCACACTGCCACATGGGCCCTCGAGCCAGGGTGCCTCTGGATGGCACGGCAAAGTTTACAGACTCAAATGCTTCTGATGGGTCTGTGAGTGTATCAGGGAGCTGGAAGAAAAGCTTTCCCATGAAATATTAAACATCCTAATCATTTAAGAAAAAACATCCTGATGAGCAATTTAATTAGATATTCTAATCGTTATAGAAAGGGGGCCTTTAACCAGCTTCTGCACGTGATTTCCAGGAGGTAAAATGACTGATGAACCTGCACGCACGTTCCCATGTGTGTACACCTTCATTTTCCAGACGAGATGATCCACAGCTCCCTAAATGTCAGACCATCCTGATGTAAAGAGCTGCTTTGTTTAGAAATAGACTTAATCATGAAGCTGTCTCATTTTCTTATGAAATGCTTCATTTATGCTGAGAAAAATGAAAGAACCAGAACTTTTGCAAATAACACAGACCCCTGGTAGTCGGGGAGCAGCCTGAGGAAGCATCAAGGAGAATTACTGCTTCTCCCTCTGGCCCTTGGAGTTTGTGGATTTAATCCCTCTTGCCTGGTAGGACCAGAGTTTGCTTTATCACAGACCGGGAGCCTGTGCATTCTAGCTTTAAATGTCAAAGTGACTTGAGTTTCCATCACTTTTATTAGGAAGCAGATCTCCGCCCAGGAAATTCTGCTGTGGGCGCTCAGCCCTGGACTCTGAGGCATCTCATCATCTGACGGAGGCACAGGGAGAACCTGCAGTCAGGACAGGAGCCACTGGAGTGTGTGTGTGTGTGTGTGTGTGTGTGTGTGCGGGCGAGTGTGTGAGTGTAGGGTGTGGGGGGGTGTATGGGTGTGTGGGTGTGGGGGGGTGTGCCCGTGGGTGTGTGGGGGGGTGCTAGCTGGGAGCCTCGCACCTGCATAGGTAGAGGGGGATGAGATCCTGCCGCCGAGTCAGGGAATTGCTGTCCCTCCAAAGCTAGCGCAGTACCCTGGGGAGGATTCAATGCCTGTGTGGAGGGAACCCCCGTCAGCAGCCCCATTTAACTGGATGCTCACAGAAGCCCGTGGCTAGGCTGTGGCCCTCTCCTTGAGACACCTGGCACCCCTTGATGTCTGCCTCTCCCTGGCTGGAACCCATTCCCTCGTGGAGCCATTTTTTGTGGCTGGGTTGTGACCTGAACTCCTACTGCTAAACAGGAAGCAGCCAGTGCGTGGAACCTATGAGCCAGGTCTTGATGACACCCTGAGCTCTGCTGGTTGTGTCCCTGGAGAACGGGACTGGCTGAGAACTCCCTCCACATGCCAGCAGAGCCACTGAGGACCTTGGTGGCCGCTTCCAGGGCCTGGTCCAGACCCTGGAAGCCCCCTCCTCACTGCCTGTCTATGTCTCACAGGCGATGAGCTGAACTATTGGCCCCCACTGGTCAGTGTGGACCGGACTGAGCACCCTCTCCGTCATGATTCCCCAGTCTCCCCAGGCGCCTGCATTTGGCCACCGTCCTGAGCTGTGCAACACACAGGCCCTCAAGCTGATGTCCTGAGATAGGCTGGTCTCAGGGACACTTTCAATGGAGACCACACTGCAGCCTACGCTACCCCAGCATCCCCCTGGGTGCCTCCTCCTCCTTACCACGAATGCCCACTCCCACCGAGCAGGGAGGCTCTGCCCACCCTTGGCCAGTGTTCCTAGGCTTCGGATCCTCCCCTCTGCAAGGCCTTGTTAAACACAGTCTATTCACCTCAGCTTGGAACTGTCTCCTCCCCAGGGCCTGCTGGGCTTGAGGCCTGGCCCACCGGGTCCATCAGCTCAGGTCCCTTCAGGAAAGGCACCAGGAGCTCTCTCTGGGGACACTGCTACTCTTTTACCAGATCATGATGTTTGTATTTATGTTTTTAAATTTTAGATATGCAAAGCTGTGCCAGTTCTGTCCTACGGGGACCTTCTGGGCCACCGCTTCCGCCTCCTCGTCCTCTGCACCCCACCGAGAAGCTGCTGCTTACCTCCTGGGTTTCCCCACATCCTCCTTGTCTGCGGAGTTTTATGCAAGTTTCCCCAGCAAGCTCTTCATTCGCAAGCAACTTAGGAGAAAACTGTAGGTAGACAAAATATTGCTCTCTGTGATTCTCATCTACATAGAGGAAACAGGATTTGGGTCAACAATTCAACTAGCTGTACCTTAGATACACCCACTAGCTTGACCTCAAAACACTTTCAGTTGGAATTGGCATTAATAGAAAGGGGGGCACACAGCCTTGTATGGGGCGCTACGGGGAGAGTCTCGCTCTGCCTTGCCCACTGCTCTCAGTGACAAAATCCTGCAAACCAGCATAGAGTTACAGCCAGGAAGCTGCCCTTGCTGCGGCCTCTGGTCCCTCAGCCTCACTCCCCTCTGGGTAGCTGTGTTTCTCAGTTCCTGCAGACCTGCTCTGTGGTCCCCCTAGGAGCCAAGACAAAAGGCAGGCCGTGCGTCACATGCTTCCCGGTGCCCTCTCAGAGCCACCCGAGAGCCCTCGGGGCTGATTTTGGTCAGGAATGGTGATTCACGAAGACTCATGAGCAGTGGTCATCAAGGGAGCTTATACCCACATCCGGAGCAGCAAGAGATGTGTGGTCCCCCAGGGCTGGCCAGGAGCAGAGGAAGTAAGAGGAGCGGACCATCAGGAACCTTCGCTGAGCCCACAAATGTAGGCACCAGGCTGCAGGTGGTGAATCTGTGTGGCTTCTGCAGCTGTGGCTGCCAGGGGCCTGCAGTGACTGCGCAGGGGGATCCTGGTCGAGGCGTGGCAGACATAGGAAGGCGCTGTGGCATGTGGGCTCCGGCTTGGCTGCAGGCACAGGGAAGAGCAGTCAAGCAGGACTCCCAAGAGACTGAGCGATCTCCAGGGTCAGCAAGGCTCCAGGTGCCAAGCATCGGAGCACACAGAAAACTCAGAAGCATGGAAATGTCAGGGAAGTGGCCCCTCGCCTGCCCTGCACCCCTAACCCTGGCCACCACTGAACTATCCTGTGTTCCTCTGAGCTTTCAGAAAGGATCCGTGGAGGGAATCACGCAGGCGATGTTCGGGGTTGGCTTTCCGCAGGTGCACAGTAAGTAGTGTTTCCCCTCCCTGCTGAGCGGTCTTCCCAGGCCCAGATGGAGTGTAAGCACTGCCCGGTTAAAGGGCACCTGAGGGTAACTTTAGGCCACAGCACACAGAGCTGCCGTGGGCACTGGCGTGCAGGTTGCTGGGGGCATAGTCTCCATTTTTTAAGTCACTGTCACTTTGCCATTTTCGCCAGACTCTAACATCTCTATCAAAGTCCAAACAAGAGCTTGCCTTGAGTCTTAAGTGGATCTGTAATTGTTGTTTGAATTCTCAAGTTTGGAGTGTAAAAGGTGAAGGGGCCACTGCACAGGCCAAGTTTCAGCCTAGCAGATCCCTGTCCGTCCTTCCTTCCTTCCTGCCGGATACCTGGAGATTCTCTTTCATTCTTCTGCTGTGCGGAGGACCCCCTCTGGCCAGCTCCTCCAGGCCAGCCTGCTGGTAGGAAGCCCTCAGTCCACCCCCTTTCCGGAGCTGTGTTCCAGCAGGCAGTTCTCCCTCGAGCCTGAGAGACTGGGCTGCCTCTGGTCTGTCCCGGTGTCAGAGAAGAACCCTGCTGCTGTGAACACTGCCGCCTCCCGCAGCCGGTGTGAGGCATCTTGTCCGCCTTAGCTTCTGCGTTTCCTCCCGTCTTTGGGTTTCTCAGGCCCCTGTTGCTATAGCTCTGCCATCTTGAGGAAGGGCAGAGGTTGTTCCGTGCGAGCTCTGCACTAGTTCTTAGATCCGTGGGTTTCTGCTTTCTGCCAAAGTAGAAGGTTTAACCCGTTAGTTCTTTAAATAAGCTCTTAGTCTTTTCTTCTCTCCTTCTGGAGCTCCGGCAATGAGGATGCTGGATTTGGGGCTTCCTGTCAGAGACCCCGAGGCAGCAGTAAGTGGGGAGTCTCTCGGGACCCGCAGCAGTGTGGAGGCATAGAGGGGAGCCTGAGAGGGCAGAAAAGAATCCAGCTCCTCACTCTTCCTTCTGCCCAGGCCCCACTCTGTGGTTTGGAAAAAAAAAAATAACAGGAAGGGAGTTTTTGGACCTATCTCTAGGAATCACAACTTGCAAATAGGGGCAGAATAAAAGCTCAGGCTCACCTAGCCTGAAACCCTTGCGTAAGGGGGAAGAAGTCACTTGTGGAGGCGCACAGGGAGCAGAGGTGCACCAGTGAGGACCAGGAGAGCAGAGCCGAGGGAGAGCGAGGGCAGGGTCATCCTGTGGTCCCACGTATTCCCATCCCAGTGTCCGCATGTATCCCACGGTACCAGGCAGGACCGCAACACTCAGCACCCTCAGGCTTATGAACTGGGTCTGCTTTGACACTTTAATTATATAAAGTCAAAACTCCTGCAGTGTGAATCTGATCTTTGCACCACAGCATGCATAGTTCACTCTCGAAAGCTGTCCCCTCTCAAGCAGAAGCTTATCTTTCCCTCTTTCCAAAGACAGGAAGCTTGCACTGAAGGTCCAAGGCCTTTTCCTTGGAGCCAGATACAGGCTGGGGCAGGTGATTGCTCTCAGGGCTTGGGTGTAAATTCTGGAGATGTGGCTCATGGAGGCTGAGGCAGGAGGGAATTTCAGTGGGGAGATGAAGGGAGTGGGGTCAGCAGGGTGGGACCCTGACGAAGCATCCAGGAGAGAAGGGTCGAAAGGAAGAGGGTGCAGGCGTGTGCTTGTGCACATGAGTTCCGCGTCTCAAGGCCAGGGACCCCAAGCCACAGGCGCAGAGCCGACGTCTACGGTGTGTGACCTTCCCACTATGTGACGCGGGTCTGGGCTTTCCCCAGCTTTGCGTCCTACCTCCTGTGTGAGTCTTTCCTCTGTGCAGGGTCATGATACTTGGGACTAGCTGGGAAACGAATAAAAGTTATCATTTGGCTCCTGGCTCTGCATCTGGAAATCCAGGGCTGGGTGGCTGCCTCTGCTTCGGTCAGGCAGACACAGGAGGACCTGCAGGCCGTGTGGCCAGCATGGCCTGTGGCCAGCCTTTGGGGCCCAGCCTGGCTCCCAGGCTGCCGGGGCTGCAGATCATCGGGTCAGAGCAGGACCTCGAGGGAGCCCCTGACAGACGCTATTGCTCAGGACTGTCTGTCCTGCTACACTGTGCACTGTACACATAAGAAAATAACACTTTTTAGAAATTTCACTGATGCTTGTACAATGTCCTCTACCATTTTAGTGTTTTGAAGGGGTCTTTTGGTTTCCTCTGGACTAACACTGGAAGTATCCGTAATGGAGGAAGACTTTAAGAGTGACTGCAGAGACAGAGGACAGAGACCGACGCCTGCCCAGCCCCCGGGATACAGCAGGACCTGTGGGCCTGGCACGCGTTCCCAGTGGGCTGGCAGAGGAGGGAGTTGCTCATCTCGCGTGGCATTAAATGCGAGTGGGTGAGGAGGCTTCCTCGGGTGTATGTTACTTACCGACAGCAGTTTCTGGGTAAATGACTGTCCTCTGAGCCCTGTGACTCCACTGTGCTTGGAGGATGTAGGGGAGGGTTCTGGCTGCAGCACCAGAGGGGCCTTGCCAACCCAGGCCTGCAACTACTGGATCGCTGTGGGCTTGGGGTCTCTCTCCACCTCGCCAGCCCCAGAACTGCTTCACCCATCGTTCTGGAACATGCCATGTCCCCGAGTACTACGTGATGTTGTCACAGAAAAGCCCTGCTGTATCCCGCTGTGGCAGGTAGCCTTCTACCCAAGGAGAATCCATGTTTACAGGAGCCAGTTTACATGCTTTAAAGATGCCATCGGACTCAGTGGAAATGCTCTCTCTATAGTGGGATGAGTGGTCCTTTCCTCTTCCATTTGCCTAAACAAACAAGGCCTGCCCTGGGTTCTGTGGCCCCACCACTGGGTCCCTGAGCAAAGCAAATGGTGGCCAGAAAGGAGGCAGAGAGGAGGCGGGAGGGTTGGTTTCCCGCCGCTGCTGGTCCAGGCTGAGCCGGAGGAAGCAACCCGCCTGCTGTGGCACCATCTTTCGTGATTTTGTCTGTGTCGGTCTTGAGCTCATTAATGGTCACAGGAGTTGAAATTGACTTTAGCTCATGGGTTAGCATGAGAAAAGATGCCCAGGATCCAGACCTGCACTTGGGCTCTCACAGGACAGGTCTCTGCCAGGGCAGAACCACAAGGCAGGCAGAACCGCAGTGGGGCAGAGTGGGGGAGCCTGAGTGTGGCACACCTACTGTTTCTGTCCCCGCAGAATTCGTATGCTGAGCCTCCAGCCCCAAGTTTGACTGCATTTGGAGACAGGACCCCTAAGGAAGGACGAGAGGATGACCGCCCCACACAGTAAGATTTACGTCCTTTTAGGAAAAGACACCAGAAAGCAATCTCTCTCTGTCTCTCCCTTGTTCTCTCTGTCTCCCTCTCTTTCTGTCTCTCTGTCTGTCTCTCTCTGTCTCTGTCTCATTCTCTCTCCCATGTGAGGACATAGTATGAAACAGGAAGAGACATCACCAGAATCCATACCTGGTGACATCATGATCTTGGACTTCTAGCCTCTAGAACATCAAGGAAATAAAGACATCCATTAAAGTCACTCAGTCAGCTGTATTTTGCAGTGGCAGCCCTGACCCTCTGAGGCACACGAGGTCAGTTGACAATATTGCCTGGAGCAGAGGAAAGCCACCAAACTGTGTTCTTTACGCTGCTGTAAGAGCTGCCTTCCTTGTAAATATTCTATCGCAAGGCATTTGACTGGTAAAACTGCTGCTTCATATTCAGAAGAAGAAATGCATAATCATTAAAAATATAAATACCACATTGCTCATAATCTTGCCTTGCAAAATTCTCAGCCTAAGAATTTCTTTTGAAATTGGCCTTTAATGTGTGTAATTCAGGAGTCTGTCTTTGACCAACTCTGAATCAAAGTGCTGTGCTATTTCCAGATGAATCTGCTGCCATGGAGACGCCAGTGAGGTCACCCTGAGAGCCCCATTGCTATGCAATCAGCAGGAGGTGGCCCACAGTTCTTACAGGACAGGCAAAAATGTCAAATCCTGAATGGAAAGAGATAATATTATGCACACAGAATGTGAGTAGCAGGTATTCACTGCTGATTATCTCATTTTTATTTACTGATTCTTGAATTTGTGAATGGAAAAAATGTGTGGGCTTGTGGCTTTTGAGCTAATGACATTAAAATGCTGATGTAATATTATTTAATGCACGATTCTCAAAGGTTAAATATCCACTGGCTGCTGCATAAATAGCATAGAGGAGCACAAAATGCAAAATGCCATTTGATAAGAATATGAATCTTCAAATTTCTTCAATTTAGAGACTGTGAAAGAAATGCATCAGAATTTATTAACTAGTTATGGCAAAATGCCTTTGAAATTGACTAAAAAAAGTCAGCGATTCTTTATCTTTTGTCTGTCACTGCACTTCTAGCGCATCAGGCTGTGCTTCTCAGTTGTGAGTCTCACAGAATGTCTCTCCCTTCTACACCAGCAAATTCAGAACTTTGGTACCCTGAGCCTTCACATCCAGCTGCTGAGAAGATGCACGCCGCCTCGAGACAGCCACAGCCACTGCTTCGGGAGCTGTCTGCACGGGCAGATGCCGCCTTGGTTATCACTGGCTAACCCTGGAAGCCCAAAAGGGAGCACTGCCTCCAGCTCCCGCCAAGCCTTGGGTGGAAGGCGGAGGAGCAGATCCCCTTAAAGAGCTCTGAGTCCTCGCCTGCGTCCGCTGCTCCAGGCACCAAGCAAGGCCCGCTGTGCAGCTTGAATGTTGTTCCTGACACTTGTGTCACAGCAAGTGAGACCCAAGACAGCTCTTCCCTAAGGTCCAGGTCACCGAGGGTCACCTGGAATCCATGGAAACCTGGAGAAATCTTGTCCTTTTTGGCTACATCTTTGAGTCTCCAGATAATTCCTTAAAATGCAATTCCTTGTTCCTTCTATCTTTTCCTTAGGATTCCATCTGACAGACAGAAGCTCAGCTATCACATTAGTATGTTGCAGCTTGGTTATTTGTCAAAATGTATCCATCCTTACCCTTCCCATTACCTTCAAATTGTACTGCCTGGGATGCAAGTGAAATACAACTGCGTAAAAGAAAATTTATTGGGACATAAATGCACATTTCCCATGACAGACATGTCACACCCACAGATCTCAGAAGTAATTCAATAAATTGTTTGAATACAAGTGCATGTGTAGATGTGTGAGCACATGGGTGTGTGTGGTGTGTGTGTGCATTCTTGTCTGTAGACATGCTGATGTACACTTGCAAGAAGAAATAGAAAGTAACAAGGAGACTATGTTTTATGTTTTGTTTTAATTTTTTGGTTTTTGAGACATGGTCTCACTCTGTAGATCATGCTGGCCTTGAACTCACTTCTATAGGCCAGACTGGCTTCAAACTCATGGCAATCCTCCTGCCTCATCCTCCAAAATGCTGGGATTGTAGGTGTGCACCATGTCTGGTTGATTATACTCTGTAGTACGGTATGGTAGTTAGGGTGTGTTCTGTTATTCATTACAGTATTGTATGTAAGAGTTATGCAAACAAAAACAAAGACGTTGAATTGGAGATTCCTTTGACCCTTCCTTTGTTCTGAATACTGCAATGTCCATGTTTTATTTTTGCAGATTAAAATAAAAGTAAGTGAAATAATTAAGATCAATTCTACCCTGGAAGTTTGTTAGTTTTATAAATAAGCTCAGATATAAATTTTACAGTTAAACATATGGCCTATATTTCAGAAATACCTGAGGTCTTTTATGACATTTGAGGCTAGTTACTACTTGGGCATAACACTCTAACACGTAACCTGTCTTTGTGGTGAGGTTCATGAAGTTAATTTTTATTAACAAGATGGTGTTCAGTTGCTCTGACCATACCTACACAGGCTTAGGGCTCTGAGTGTCCGAAGGAACTAGCCAGAAAGGCAGCGGGAGCAGAGTCAGCATCAGCCCCTAATTTGCCAGCCCTAGTGAAAGATAAACTGAGGAGCTCTTGGTTTCGAGGATTAAGAATCACGACTTAAAGATGGGCACACACTGAAAGCGCATGGGCCCCTTAGAAAGCAGGACCGTGGCAACTTTGCAGGAAGCAGTCACTTGAGAGCTTCCGGGTCAGAGGTGACTTCTGTGGCTTGATGGATGTCAATCTCAAGTTCAAAGAACCAGGCCACAGCTGTGGGCACTGCTTTGAAGGGTGCAATAGCTCAATTTTCATGCCCACTCCTTGTAATGCAAAGCATGTTTTTTAAAAGCACCCACAATTTCAGCCTAGCTTCAACCTCTTACACATTGCATAGCAGGGCAGCATCCCCAGTAACTCTGCGTCATAATTCTGCGTCTCTTCCAGCTCCCACCCAAACAGGCAGACCCAGGACAGTTTCTCTTCTTTGCAGTGATTCCCGAACTCTCCTGATATTGCTCCCAGAATTATACCTGCCCTTAGCTCATTTTTCACTTAATAAATTATTGAGTCTCTAATTGCATTTAATAATATTCTGAACTTAATCTTCTAATTATGAAAGGTGCCACTTAAAATTTATATCTTTTGTATAAAAATAACATGTATTAGCGTATAATTCTGTTACTGTTATTTGTATGATTTATCTTCTGTGGTTTTAAATGAACTTCTTACTGCTCTTACTTTAAGCATGGTTCTGAACTTTGAATTCCTTAGAACACATCCTACAGAGTCCAGAAAGTTTGACTAATGTACACACATTTATTTGCACTGGATTACACATTAAAATAGAGCAATTTTCAACTTGTAATCCAAAATGTAATCAGTGATCAATAATGATTTTATTAACCCCAAACTCCACAATGCTACAAGAGTAGTCTTTCCCACTGTAATTTAGTGCTAAGTGATTAGAGATAAGGCGAATGGCCTATGTGATCAGGTTTTTGGAATAAGCTGCTTGCGGAGAATAGAACTCTCCTGAAGGAAAGGAGAACGGAGGAGCTGCAGAGTGTGACACCATCACCCTGGACCACATGTGGCCTCTCAGCTTCTCCTGCTCTGCACGACTTTTCAGTCAAATAATCCTCATCTGACGACCGACCTGTTTAATGACTGCTTGAATTTATGACTGAGGTGCACTGTTCGGGTTTGCAGCTTGGATTTACCACCTGTATTTTTTTTTTTTTTTGGAGCCTCCAGTACACCCTACTGATATACTGCATTGTCTTTTTTGTCCAGTGTACCTTGTTCTGACAGTACTGTAATTTTTGCTGATTGTACTGTACAGTATGTACTGTAGTTAGTGTCTGTTCTGTTATTCATCACAGTACTGCATGTAAGAGTTATGCAAATAAAAACAAAGACATCAGGTTGGAGTTTCTTTTGACCCTTCTTTTGTTCTGAATATTGCAATGTCCATGCTACAGTGTACACAGTTCTTTGTCCAGGGACCTGGCCGCAGGACTGAACTCTGTTGTCAAATGAGGAATGTGTGCCTTTACTGGGATGCATTGGAAAACTAGCCACTCATTTGACCTTAATTGTGATGGGAAAAAGAATCATTCACATTACTGAACAAAGTAAGTGGAAGAATTTTTTCTGGAAACCTCTGAGCCCTTCATCAATTCCAGCGTGGGATCCCTTGGGAGGCAGTTAACCATCTTGGGGTCCACAAAGCACCTTAGTATGTCAGGAGTTTTGGGAGATTCCTCCCTGAGTAGCCTGGTTTAATTTTGTTAACATAACCTTTCAAATTCATTAACCAGAATTCCCTTTTCAGGTTTCATACATAAGAATACATTTTGTGCACCACCGACTTGGGGGTTGAACAGGATACCGAACAGGGTTGGTGTCAGACGAGAATGACATTAACTGCACAGGGACACATGATTATCCTTGATAATGAAGACCCTAAATTAAAGCTGAGAAGAGCTGAGCCCACCGGTGGAGGAAACGTTTAAAAACCCTGTCATTCTCAGGGGTCTTCAAAATGCTACAGTCAGCAGATGGAAAATATTAAAAAGAAGTGAGAGAAGAAATGGAAATGGAACTTTTGCAAGGGGCAGGGGATCCAGAGTTGGAAGGATGAGCGAGGAAGGAAGGGAAGGGGAGGGGAAGGAAACAACATTAAGATGTGTTAGGTACACGGCCCAAATCTGCACAGCAGTGAGCACCACGTGCTGCAAACGTGTGCACAGTAATAAAGAAACTGAAAAACTTTAAAAGGACCTGGGCAGCACCCCGTTACCATCTAGGTTTGGGATGGCACCGAAATCATTTTAAGGCTCTAATGCCACTGTGATTTTTACTCGAACCTCAGGAGAGGTCAGGCTTATACTGAAAGGTTGGCTTGTAGGACATTAAAAAGAGATGTGAGGAAAACTAGGCCGGGCTGTGACTGCGCCCAGGGAAGCCTGCTCCTCAGCCAGGTGGCAGCAGCCGGGCTGTGGCCCGCCCTCAGCTGCTCACCCTGGCTGGCCTCACAAGTCCCACGTGGCCTAGGGACTTTCCCAACCACCAGACCCGGCCAATCCTGGTTGGCCCAACTCCCCAAGACCTGATAGATTCAGGGGTTTGTGTGTGGCTCACGCTGAAGAAACCACTGGTCAGCATGGTCCCTGCTCTGCTGCAGCTGACCAGAGCTGAGATTCTGCTCTGTTGGAGGATCTCATACACTCCAGCAAATAGAAGTAAATCCATCCTGCCCACACCCAGGGCCACCTGCAGTGGTCAGCGTTCCTTTCTTCTTCCTTGTGCTCACTTCCTGTCACCACTGTTCCTCCCACTCCTGCCACCTCCACAGAGAAACCCCTCAGCAGCTCATGGCTTCATGCCTCTCCAGATGTGGTTTCCTGAACAGCAATTCAAATCTGAGGGGTGTGGGGAAAGAATATGACTTCTCCTTTACCAATCATGTGTCTACTTTTGTTTTCAAATCTGAAGTCTCTGGTGCCATTTTGTGGTTTTACCCTAAGTATCAAGAAGAATCTAACAACACAGAAACTAAAGTAAGCTGCTGGTGGTTTTGTGGCACTGGCCAGCACCATGCTACAAAAACTCGTATGGGTTGCTCACACTCTCAACTCCAGGGCTGATGCTCTGCCCTGTGGAGGAAGGAGGCAGGCTCTCCATGTTCAGCTCAGAAAACAAAAACCAGGGACACCAAGTCCAATAAGGTGGGGCAGAGGGAGGCCTTTGTGACGTTGGTCTCTACTCAGTAGCATGAGTGTGTCACTGGGGATGAGGGAGAGTACATTTTCTCACTCTTGTAAGAAATCAACTCTAAACTTGGTGAACCCTCCCCATGGTCTCTGTTTGTCCTGGGAGGTTTTAGAGCAGTAATTGTCATCGCTGACTTAACACAGACCTTGTCTGGGGAGCTTTAAGCTATGCTGTCAACAGGTTCATTCTGCAGATGGTCTGATGGAGCATCTGTCTGAGGCCACATCCTGCAGACGTGAGGTTCCTAGAGTCCCCAGGCAATTCCAAGGCCTGTCCAGTTTGAGAGGCTCTGCCTCAGGAGCTCTTCTGTGTGGGGTTCTGCAGAGGGCTGACCCCTAATTCCTAGTGACCTGGGGCTCTGGTGACTTCTGGTACACAGTGTTCACCACTGCTGAAGGGGCCCTTCTCTGTGGTAAGTCCCTGAGCAGATCTGCCCAGCTATGCAGATTTTCCTTAAAGTGTGCAATAGTGTCACACTCTGAATGAGTTTTCCATCTTTATTTCCACCCTTTTCACCCAACTTCTGCAGTTTAGTAGCAGTAGAATGATCAGATATTACATGGATGTATTTTTTTAAATGCTCCTTTCTAGATTTCCTCATTTTGGCCTGAAATTATACAGAATTCCTAAATTATATATAAATCATATATTTGATATATAGGCTATATATAATATGTAAATATAAATGCACAAACTTGTGTCCAGATGTCCCCCCAAAGCCTCATGTGGTCGTAGGTGGGGCTTTTTCAGAGATGGCTGTGTGTACAGTGTGTGATGCTGGGATTGATTCAGGGTGCAATGCTAGGATCAAGGGCCTGAGGATTAAGCACTCTCTGCCCTAAGTAGCCTGGATGAGCTATAGGGGATAGAAAGAGCTGTGGTCCTCCCTTGTTACTTTGCTCCCTCCTTCCCACCATGAACTTTTTCTCCTTTGTGTTACCCCTCTGCCATGCCACCTGCCTTGAAGCCAGCTGATTACAGATTGAAACCTCCACAAACTGTGAGCCAAATAATCCCTTCCTCCTTTAACTTGGGTGTCCAGTATTTTTGTTCCAGTAATGAGAAAAGTAATGACAGAATTTGATACCAGAGAAGCGGTGCAGCTCCTGTGATTGTACCTGACCACGTGGTTTAGGAAGAGACTTTGGAGCTGGTTAATGGGATCAGAAGGGTTATAATAGGTTTGAGTCATGGGGCAGAGCCTTTGAGAATGGATTCATGATTTTTCTTGCAGGACTGGGTTAGCAATCATGGGAGTTTGCCTTCCTTTACTCCCAGCTGCACAGGGTTGCCTGCCCTTCTGCTCCCCACCATGAGTGGAAACAGCACAAAGACCTCAACAGAAGCTAAGCAGGCATTGGCTCAGTAATGTCAGCCATCTCAGTCTTCAGACCCATAAGCCGCAATGACCATCTTTTCTTTATAAAATACTGGCCTCAGATCTCTGCTGCAAGTGAAGACAGGATAACTTTGACTCAGATTTTGAGGTCCCATTTCACTCACATAAACTGTGATGAATAGTGCCTCTCTCTGGCTAGTGTGCCTTCTACCTTGTGTGATTTGGGGCACTGGCTCCTTGCACACCAGTCCCTTCTTTAAATAGATACAATAGTTTCTACCACACAAGTTTGCTGTGAAGACTAAGCAAGAAGTACACAGACTTGGGCACAACGCTGGCACATCTGTGGGGCTCCAGGGGTGTTTGTGCTTTTGTGTATGGGTTTGTATCCATGGGTGCTGACTAGAGAAACAGACATAGCACACTATTTGCAAATATACAAGACTATACAGGGCTGGCTTGCAGCGGCCACCCAGAGAGTCAGATGTGGACGCATGCAGAGGTTTCTGCACCCTGCAGACCGAAGGATCCAGCAGAAAGTCTGGGGCTCACTGCAGTGTCCTGCATGAGTCTGTGTCAGGGTGCCAAAGGGTCTGTGCTGGAAGCCAAGAGATGACATCTGAAGTGAAGGCAAGGATGGGGAACTTTCCCGAAGAACAGAAGAAGCAGATCAGTCCTTCCTCATTTGTCTTTTATTTCATCCAGGAAACAAGGGTGAGTCTTCCACATCTGAGGGTGTGCTGATTTGGTTAACCTTCTCTTGCTCAAATTGGCACAGTCAATCAACCATCTTGATATATATTTAGAATGTATATATTAGAAAAAATAATGATCTAAAGTCAGTAGTTGAAGCTTCCGTTGCAGAAAACAGAAACAACGAACATCGTATTAAAGTCAAAATAAGCGGAAGTAAAGAAATTGCAAGTATCAAATGTATACAAGGCAGTTGCTAGTACCACTACTCACACTGAAAGGATAACGAAGGAAAGGTATCCATCGCCCTGGGCTTGTGAACCGGATACCTGAGGGCAAGGAGCCCAGTTTCTTGAAAGGCCACCTGAGTAAGCAGGTGTGGAAAAGGGGAAGCAGTAATAATAACTTCTCAAGCCGGAAGACATGAGATTTTCAATTTCACTGGTAAATAGCACCAAACCTTTAAAAAATGACACTGGTGCTCTAAAATATCTTGTGGAATACAGAAGCAGAAATCCAGAGTCAGACAAAGATATTTTAAGAGTGGAAAATCACAGACCTAAGTCCCTCATAAACATGAATGCAAAACTTCTTAATGGAACATCACCAAATTGAATCTAATAATGTATAAAAAAAAGAGCCACAATGGAGTGGGATTCATTTTCGCTATGGAGGCTGGTGAAAGATTCAGAAAGTAACTGAAGTCACCCAGCACGTCAGTACACTGGACAAGGAAGGTCACTGGATCCTTTGCAAAAACAAGAGAGCATTTGACAGAATCCAATGCCTATTCATGACCCAAACTAAACAAAAGCAAGGATAGTCTTCCTGGGAGAGGAAGCCTGCAGTGTTGATGCTAAATTCTTCTTTGTTTGCAAAAAGCTGAAGATAAATGAAGCCTAACTGTGAGATAGTTTCTGTAGAAACTTTGATTTTGTGTCAGATTTCCCTGAAACTTTGAGAAATTTTGTGTTCATTCTTCCTGCAGTTACAAATTAATTAAGGGAAATTTTCTTGCATTATGTTTCCAAATGTTTTTTTCTTGTCCTTTGTTTTATTTTGCTTTTGAGGAGATTTAAATCTAAACTTCTTTTGTCTTTGAAAGCATCCTTTCAAAGTCTTTGCTGGCGTTGTTAGCTGTGCTGTAGCTGATCTACAACACTGTTGGCTATTTTGCCAAGAGGACTCTTCCACTTCCATGTGAGATTGTGCTTTGGTTCCCCCAAGCTCTCCTAGCTCCCCTTATCATTTCACTTACTTTGTTTCCTTGCCATTTGATGCCTTGTAAGCCTTGTATGTATCTCTTTTCAAAACTACTGTTAAAGAGGAGCTCCTTTTTATAAAATATAATTTTTATAACTACTCACATGTGTCTGTGCAAATAATTTCGACAAAATTCTACATACTTTCCTTACAAATATTTTCTCCTTTGCATGTTTATTTATATTCTGATGTTTTCACTTATTTTTAGGGCTGAATTGTTTTCCTTGTGCCTATTTCTGATTTCCCATGACCTGGACAGAAGTGATGCATTCTGCCAAGGTGACACAGTGATCTGGGTGATGCCCAGATAATGCTTTCTACAATGTCTAGTAGGCATCGGCATGAAATGGAAGCTCTGTGTCTGGCACGTGAGACACTGGTAGCCGTCTCAGCAGCACCGCTCGAGGAAGAGTCCTATGTCTTTAGGGTTGGAAACAGTGGCAGTCGTCCTTCTCTGAGTCACCACTTCTGGTCACTGGTAGCGTCACACCCAACCTCTGTGGAACCCGTGCAAACTCCCTTTTGTGTCCCACATGGATGACAAAGATCATTTTGAATTAAAAAGTCCACTCTGTGAAGATTTGGGGCCGGGTTTGTACGGCCACGGGTTTCCTCTGCCTGAGACTTCCACGCGACAGTGCGGGGTCCTGGAATTCTCTGCCACGTCAGTGTCAGGACGCAGGCGTGAGTAGTTAGGAGCCGCGACCTATCCCGCTCTTCCTCGAGGATGTTTTATCCTTCTCAGCTTGGAATCAATTATGAAGTCTTAAAAGAGGGTTACGAGCAAAACAATTGCCAGCCATTATTCAAAAACAGAAGCTGTTTCCTCTTCGACATTTTTACTTCTGTCTCTTTAATTTCGGATGCAATGAACTGATTTGAGTCACTGCAGTAGTCTTTTGAGTCCCTTCTTTATACTTTTGGGCCATCTCTGATCTACTCCATGCACACGGCCAGTTTAATATTAATAAATACAGTGTAGAGCAAAGGTTAGTCGGGGATATAACACACACACACACACACACACACACACACATCGAGAAACTATCTAATGACATCAAGAAATAGATAAAAATAACTGGAAAACCCTTATGTTTATAGAACAATATAAAAAAGAGACAGATAATAAAAAGGAAACCAACTGATATATAAGTTAAAGAAGCAGTAGATGCTATAAAGAAAAAATTTAATGACAGGAATGCTTTTAGTAGATAGCATTTTAAAAGATTTATCTGGAGCATGTTATTTGAGTGGAACCTAAAATCCACAGAAGCATGGAGCGGCATGAATACATAGGCAGGGCCAGAGCGAGGAAGAGGCAGAGGGAAGAGAGAGCCCGGGCACCCCCGTGGTCCCAGGCCAGAAGTGTCTGAGGGAAGCTCGAGCCGTCCAGGTAGGGACGGAGTCACAACAGCAAAATGGGAGTTGGGATGGAGTCACACAGGTCCTTGTAGGTCACAGCAAAGACAGGGTGCTTGTCTTTGTCAGCCTGCATCCCTGAGACTCATGAAGCTGTCCATGATCCCTGGACCATGGAGACCCCAAGCTTAGTAGCAGAGTTTAGACAGACAGACAGACAGACAGAATGCTCATCTCTCTAGCAATCTGCATCATCACTGGTGAGCCTGTGGCATGCATGCGGCAGCGGGCTGTTTATATGTTGAAAGCTCTAAAAGTTTCATCATCACTGATCTACATCTGTCCCACCTCTTGTTTGTGCCACAAAGCTATTCCTTCCTAATTCATGGTGTCACACAACAGCCTGCAGGTCACCTCTGCCTAGGGACAGTGAGATTCCACTACAAGAGTGGCGTTAAAGAACCTGGCTTTTTTGTGGGAAGGGTAAACAGAGGAATGCTCTGTGCTCCTGGTGCATCTGCTTTTGAACTAGCTTCATTAAGTCCCTGACACAAGGTCTACCCCATGGACATTTGGTTTGCTGCTTCTCCAGACGGAGACACTGGGTAATGGAGGGTGAGGAACTGGGTGTGGGAAGACCCTCCTGCGGTTTGCTACCAAGCTGTATGCCATCTGGTAAACACCTCACATCTGTCGGTCCTCTGTTTCCTTGTCTGCAGAATGGGAATAAAGACATGTCTTAGGTGTGGCGGTGGTGGAATAAGACATTGGTGATGGAAGATGTTTCAACACCGGGGAAGCAGGGGTCTGGACAGGCAGCAGTGGCCTCCTGGGGTGGGCAGTGGCAGAGGTGCATTGCATGGGGTCTGGGGAAGATTGAAGTCACCCAGACATGCCTTTCTTGAATCCCACAGTTGTCACTGGCAGGGCCGGTGTGTCTCTGTACTGTCACATGTCTTGACTTTGACAAGATACCTTTTTAGACGACTATTAGGTATGTAAATGGAGATACCCAATAGATGATTTCAAACACTAGTCCAGAACTTAAGAGAAAGATAGGGAGTTGAAACGGAAAATTTGGGAGTCATGAGTGTAAGGGTGGCTTACAAGGTGTGACAGAAATATACAATGAGAATTTAAATTAAAAAATTCATTACCATAAAAGACTCCTTGCCATTAGTCCCCTCCAAATACCTGCCCCTTCGTCAAATTTTATGTTCATTGCCACTCTCTGAAGTGGGTCTAGATGTCCTGTTTCCTGTCTGTACCAGTTTTGATAAAGAATGCAGCGCACATCCCCGCAGAGTGCTGTCCCTGGGAAGGCGAGTTTGCAGAGATGCTGCTCATGCCTCGGCTCCCCCCTTGCTGGGTCCTGCACCGTGGTGCTTCTGGCTCTTCTGTACAGTCACAATTACTGTGAAAGAGCAGCATGGTTCTAAGTCAGCTGAGGAAACTGAGGCATTGAAAACAGGGAAAGTACATTTCACAAAAAGCCATGCGATTAACCATGTCACAGGTCGCAAGGCAGAGTGACACCAAAATGAAATTGAACATGAGACCTAACAACATGTAATTCACTGGTGACTTTGGTAAAGGTGTTTTATGATTGAATTATGAGGTCAAAATCTGACTGGCAGATGTTCCAATGGAATGGGAGACAAAGTTGAGGTTGTAAAAACAGGTAATTTCATTCCAAAGTTCTGCTTCAAAGAAAAAAACCAGATCGAAGCTGAATGGGTATTGGGAGGTCTTGTAACTTGCTTATGAAGATAAAGTAGTAGAAAAAAAGATTGGGACACAGAAGATAATATATTTGCAGAGGGTGGTGAGCATGGAATGTATAATTGTTTCAATGGATTATATGTCACAAAGGGTAAAACGTTTGTTCAAAACAGAGTGCTAGAAGAAAGCACTGAGAGACAGCAGCTGGGGCCAGGAAAGGACATGGTTATCCGGGATGTGAAGGTCACAGATTTGTGACACAGTTACTGTATGAGGATGGATAAGATGCACAGGGAGCTGAGACACTTCAGGGAGACTCTGTGTACCTGGGACAGAAGTTCCATAAATGGTAACTCAGCCTTGAATCAAGAGTGACGAATCAGACTAAGACACGTGAACAGGGGAGCAGAACCTGGCAAACATGAGTAGCAAAGGCACAGTCCGCAGTCTGCACTTCCGGGGAAAGAGGTGTTTGGGGGAGAAGTGGGGACCCACTGCCCAGATGTGAAGAGTGATCTATTCCATCTTGAAGACCAGCAGTGCAGGGCAGGTGGGGACCAAACCAGGTACCATGTTCAGTGGCCAAGGGCTAGCAAGGTCCTCCTGGGAAACAAGCCCCCAAGGTTTGGAGCCGAGGCCTGCAAGGAGCAAGCTGCCTGGTAGAAAATGAAGCTGCGCTCCTGCGGTGGATCGCAGTCCACAGCACTGCGTGTCGCGGCAAACTGAGACTCTGTTGTGCAAGCTACCAGGAGCCCAGCAGACTTGTGTGCTGCTGGAGCCGCTGGGCTGGGGCACTGGGCAGCTGAGCAAGGCTGGAAGGAAGATGGTGGCCTTGCTGGGGGGATTGAGGATGGGAATAGGACAATGGCAGCTCAGGCAGGGACATGGAGAAGCGGACAATGGAGAAGACCAGGGGGCAGAAGAGGACATGAGGCAGAGGAAGGGAGGGA